>WOVY01001487.1:0-321118 GCA_013436015.1 Rhipicephalus annulatus
TATATGTGGCTAAAGGGTCAAAATCACCATGTTATTATGAGAACACCGAAAGCTTTGACCACATGGGGTTTTTTAAAGTGCACCAATATCTGATCACACGGGCCTATAGGATTTTCGCCTTCATCAAAAATGCAGCTGCTGCTTCCGGGATTCTGTCACGCGACCTGAGGGTCAGCAGCCGAGCGACTTAGCCAAACCAGCACAGCGGGGGCCTCATTCAGTCCATGCACCTTGGGACTTACAATAACGTTACGCATACGTTCATCCATCAACTCACAGGGAACAATTTTCTTAACTGCTTGGCTTTTAGAATTCTGAATGAGAACATGTGAGATGCTTCATGCTATATGGTTCATTGTGAACTTTGATGCCATCCTGCCCCGTATCGCTCACCAGTATCAAAAAGACTTTTGGTGACAGAATTAAGTCAATGACATGCTCAGTGTTTGACCCCACTATACAGCTAGTTTATGAGAAATAAAACTCGTGCTCGCATCAACACCTGCCGGTGAGACCATTATCAAAAACCTAATATCTCACTAGACAGTTTTTAAATTATTTGAACATCCTGACTCAATTGCATAGCACCACCACTCACCCCACCACTCGAAGCACTATCTACTTTATCATATTTTGCGAAACTTGTGGAGTGTGCCCATTTTGGCCAGTTTTGATGTCGTTATAAGGCACCATCAAGTAACATAATTCATGACATCCCTTAAGTGTGTCAATTTTGTGAATCGTGACGTCATTCATGACGCCAGTTGATATTTGTGTCTTGCGCCTTCTATTGCCCTGTTCGAACGTATGCCTATTACACATACTTTTTTTTTTCAATTTTTGATACAAATTTAAGGCAAGTAACTTATTAGTGTCAGTTTTTTCAATCTATACCAGGTCGCAGATGGCGGGGCCCGCGCTGCTCAGTCGAACCTCCACATGAAGAATGCACAGGCGGTATTACAATGTGGTTTTACGATCCAGAGAACAAAACCTGCGCTGCTCACGAAGTTGGCAACTGCTTCAAACTCGGCTTTTTTCTTCTGTCGATCATGTGTGGCGTCATGCATGGGTATGAAAACCTTACTTCTATTCAACCTATGTTTTTCGAAGGTTTGGTGCCAGGGCGAAGCAGCGACAGGTATGGTATTCAACGCTTCTTACTGTTCATTTCAAATGAACAATATTTATTGAGATTCCAGAAAAAAGAAGTTTGACCAATCCGGTAATATAAATAGAGCGTGCGCCCCATCCACGCTTTTCAAGTGAAGTTACTACCTAGCTTGTATGAACTTGTGGCAATAAAGCTTATGCTAGGTACAGCTGCCATACGGATTGAATGCAGCGGCCCTTTTTTGTATGTCAGCGTCATATGATAAAAAAAAAGTTGCGAAAAATTGTGTGCACATGTACTTTGGGGGCATGCACATGGGGGCATGCACATGTCCATGCCGTTTCCGTAACTTAATTCAGTCATTTAGAAAGATGCAGAAAAGAACTGCCGCTCGTGCACGTGAGATGAGACTTGGCCGACTGTGCATACACGCAAGGCGGTATTCTGCCTCACAGACACTCACTTCAATATTGCTTTAGTAAAATACAAGAAGTCAAAATTAGAATATGTTGTCTGTAAGAGATTTAAAATTATATAGGAACTGGTTAATGAGTACAACGTAAACACTTTTTTTTCTGGCAACAGCACTCGAGGAATATCAGCAACTCTGAATATGTAATATGGAAAGTATTTTTTATGGGGGCAAACATTATAGCATTTGCGGAATATTTCAATATGGCACAATATTTCTCACGTGATTGTTCTTACGAGTTACAATTATTGGCGCATCACTAGCGCCTCCGCGAAAAGTACGGTTCTCTATTAGGACGAGAAGACAAAGTTGCCGTTCGAAACTTTCGTGTGCGTTCTCTTTTGTGGCATAGAGTAAAATATGTTGCATGCCACTGACCAAGTTTAAGTATATTACTTTACATCTCTTAGCTACCTCTCATTCATTATCGTGACTACGCAACTTTCACGATAGGGAGAGAAGGGCACTCAAAGGGATTTGGTTGGCGCGTACAGAGTGGGTGTTTAGGTTTGACAAATGTGTTCATAGACCGTTTTTCAAACAAAGTAGAAGTTTTTCGTGAGGAAATGGATGCTTTTTTGCTAACAGTGTGTCAAATAAGATTGAGTGAACTGTTCCCCGCCATTTCTATCAGCATGCGCTCAAGTGAAGACTGGAGTGGTAGAACAAGTTGCGCACGACAAGCGATTTATAGCCTTTTAAGAAGTTTTCGGCTGGGCTCATAAATTGCATCCTGAAAGCACCACGGAAAACACCCTTGAAAAGAAGTTTTTTAGAGAGAGGGGGGGGGGGGGCTACGTAAGAAAACATAACGGCGCCTGTAGAAGCGAGAGGTTGACTTCGAATCTTTCAAGCCGTCGTACGACATTATACTGCTGCTTCATTCCCAAATAACACTGGTATTTCATTTATAAATAACTATGGATAAAGGCATCGCTAGCTGTACACTGCCGATAAAATAGCTCGATGTTTTGAGAGACCTAATCTATTTTTGGTACAGAAGGATTAAGGTTCGCTTACAAGGTTCTCTCGTATTTGTGAAGCCACGCAGAGATCACGATGTTGTTTAATTTCTCTGTCCCAAGATACGGCAAATACGGCCACAAGTCAAGCCGATACAGGTATGAGGGGTCTGTAAAAGAACTCGATTGCACCATATGTCGAAAAGAAGCGATATTTTCCGGCTTGTCAAACGCAACATTGAAGCAAACACGGCACGGAGACGCCCCACTGGTGACTTTCTGCAGCAGCTTGATTTTTCGCCCCACTGGGTTTCTGCAGAACAGTTAGTGTTTTGATGTGTAAATGTCGCCGTAGGCATTTGTGTTGGCGTTAGTGCATGCGCCAACTTGCAAAAAAAAAAGCACCGCACTGGCGTTTCACAGACATTAGTTGCTAGTATTTATGGCTGGTACCTATTACAAAATGGATAACAAGGTGTTTAAGCAGGAATATAACACTTTCGCACCAGTATGCACAGCACAGGAGTCAAACTAGCAGCCGCATGCATCGAAAGCATACAACATAACCATAAAACTTTAGCACCACCGCTTACCTCCCCCTTTTCTCACGCGGTTACGTATGTACAAACACAGCCACCTTGATCAGAGCACGCGCCGATGATCCAGGTGGTGGTGGTGCAAAGCGGCTGGTAACCCACCTACAGCAGTTGCAACTCCTCGTATATAGCATTGGCATGTGTTCGCCTTTGTGGAATGTGTTGGCGTCACGTGCTACGTGATACCCACAGGCAGAAAAAAGTGTTCCTTTCTCGCCATCATAGCTTCTGGCAGCGCAGACTGACGCTCCCACGTTAAAATGTATATATGCACCCTATAAAGTAGATGGGGTGGATAGCTTCTGGGGTAGCTCAGTTGGTGGAGCATCGAACGTGTCATTCGTAAGTCGAAAGTTTGGTTCCTGCCTACGGCAAGGTATCTTTTCGTCCACTTTTTCTTTGTTCTCATTTATAATAAATTGACTACCCAAAACTTTCCCTATACTTTCTTTGGTATATAGTGTTGTCTGTTGGTCATCACTAATAGTGTGTGTAACAAATAAAAAAAAACGAACCCATAAAATTTTTAGTGCTTTCCTTCAGCTTTATGTTTTTAATATTTCGTAGTACATTTCACGTGACGTCATGTGCAGAAGGGGTGCACGTTAAAGAACCCAAGGTGGTCGAAATTTCCGGAGCCCTCCACTACGGCGTCTCTCATAATCATATGGTGGTTTTGGGACGTTAAACCCCACATATCAATCATCTATGTGCAGAAAGGCACCTGCTGCTGCCTGAGCCACGTAAGAATGCACAAAAAAGAGTAAATATAAGTATTACTTACCATTTGTGTTCCTGAATGTGCCGCGAACACGGCTCGCCTGTCAGTGGCTTCGTTATTCACAACGACATGCTCGCTTGAGTCACCGGGCCATCGCCGCACCATAGCACTTGCAGTGCAGCATCTTGCACTGCCGTCAATCCACGCATTCACGCTCAGCGACGAGAACACAGCAAGCCTTCTCGAAGAAAACGTGCACCATGGCATAGCAGGGCAGTTCAACAGCGTCGTTCGCAAGGCCGTGGTAATCCCACGACGGCACTGCTTCACTATCACTGACGCACGCCGCCGAGTCCAGCCAGCGGTAGCACCCACTGCCATATCAGAACTGAAATGACTTTCTTCTCGTCATTTTTTATCACGTGCGCATGCGTGGGATCATTTTTTTTCCTTTTCGCTAGTCTTCCGATGGAGCACGCGGTCTGCCGCTCGTCGAAGGTAGAAGGGATTTTGTTCTTTCTTCATCTCTTTGAGAGCAGCTGCGTTAGGAGAGCTGCATTTTTTTGCGTAAGGTTTTCTAAACACCATATTTTATTTCATGCGTTGGGACAGAAGAAGTATTCAGCTTTCTGAAAAACGCCACCGAGTCCTTTCTGCTACCGTCGAGGTTTTGTTGTGTTAACCCTTCGTTATAGGTAGCGGTTACCCTACCATCGAATCTGCTGCCGCAATTCCAAGCATATAGCACTAACCATTGTTTCGTTGCTGCCACCTAGTTTCCGTTCCAGAGCTTTTGAAAGGGTGTTTAAGCCACTTCCGCTTTTTCCCTTCCATCTAGTTCTTTCTGCACCTGCATGAGAACATGCAAGAAAACAAGCAGCCTTCTTGTCCGTTTCGCAAGTGCTGCTTTGTGGTTAATCGTAAACTGGCGTGGAGCGAGTTTTCACTCGATGAAGCTGTGTCGCGAAAAATGCCACTACGCTGCTGCGCACCAGCCTTCCTGACATAGAAACGGTTGAAACTTAGTCACGCATAACGATGAGGTCCAGTGTTCGCAAAACCCAGTCCATCGCATTCAAACCAGACTAGCATTCGAGGAAGGCGCTTGCCAGACAAAGCGACTGCGACTACATTTCAAAGTCGCACATCGGCACTCACAATCATTCTGCTTACTGTCTTGCATTTTCGACACTTCGAAATCGTGGTCTTGTAACAAAGAAACATGTTCAGTGCATTGCGCTAAACTTCAAAGAGCGCACATCAAGAGCACCCACCTGTCGAGGCCCACCAGTGCAGTTGCACTGTCGGAGCCCATACCACTGAGGCACAGATATTTTCACGCATGCAGTGCCCATTCACTTTCAAGTGTATTATTTTGCCGGACCACAAAGTGAGCGCATCAGGACCCAGCTCCCGGTATGTCTGCCGGCGCCAAGAAAGTTGTGGAGGCTGCAGAGTCAGTGTGGTCGTGTATTATGAAGAAAAAAAAAGTAGCAGAAACATCGTGACGGCCCTTCCGCCTCTAATGTACGAGGAACAGCGTAAATAGAGAGAAGGAAAGACGAGTTGCCGCTGCTCAATCTATATGACGGAAAACATAAGGCGAGCTTTGATGCTCCCAGGATCGGCATTGTAAGCTTTTTTTTTAAGATTGCCTTCTTTTGTGTTACATCCGGGTTCGGTGCCCCAGCTACCTATAGCAGTGATTCATGTGATCACGTGGTCATGTGAAGTCGAAGTACTTACGTCATTATAACCTGAAATTTTGACACCATCACGTCACCAAGTTTTTTTGCAACACTGCTTTTGATCCTATAACACTTGCTGCTGGGCGAGTCCTCGTCGGCCTTGTTTTTTTGTTTTTGATTGTGGAACCATAGTTACATACCAACTGATGTTGATGACGCTGACGTCGAACGCAGAGGTATTTCGCTTCAAACTGGACTTTATATAAAAATGTCCGTGGCACTAAAAAAACAACTACCCGCAAACAATGTTGGAAAATTTAATTTGGTGTATTAGAAACGGCACACCGTCATAGTAGGCTTCCTAATTCAATTCAATATTACTAATTCCCTGGAATGAATAACTAACTGTAAGCAGTTAGGTATTTATTCACAAGGTCATATCGAGCTTCATCTGCACTTCAAACAACTTAATAAACTGTACTAAGTACCCTTAAAACTAACACGCCGAGGATGGCAAGGTGCCTTTGACAAAGATGGGTCCTCCTATCGAAACGTCAGCCAGCCTGTCTGGGGCACTTCCACTGTACATCCTGACTATCCCACTAACTGTAAGCAGTACATTTTGGGGCAATAATGTGAGGAACATGGCAGTTACAACGAGCACTTGATAGATAGGTAGTGAGTATAGTGCGATCATTTTCTCTTTGAAGGTTATACAGTACCAGTATACATTTTAACAGCGGAGTCTTTTATGCTCTGCTCACTCCAAAAAAAAAAAAACATTCGAAAGAGTATCATTACCGTACCGGCACACATTTCGTCATATTCTTCATCTTCGGCACATTACGTAAAATGAAATATTACGGGTCAAGCGACATGTTCCGGTGAAAATTGTGTTGCGCTCGTCACCTCTGATCTTGACAAATAAGTCACTAACAGCCTAACTCACGTAAGATGTTCCAGTCACGCAGATGCCGTTTTAGGCGCAGCAAGGACGCAGGCTTGGGAAAACAACTTCTTTCTCGAGAGTCCGAACTGCTGATGGTTCCACCCTTGTACAACAAACGTTGTGTGGATATTTCGTTAAAGTGACACCAAAGAGAAGCAACAATTTCGTTAATATGGATAAACTGCACTCTGAGAACTTCAATGTCATAAGTTTCACTGTCATAAGTTTAAGGAAATCAGTGTTCAAGTTTCATTTTTTACATTTTGTGCCATAAACTACACGCGAGACGTCGCAAATTTCGAAATGAATTTTTCGTATATTCGCGACGTTTCCTTAGTGAAATTTCCAAAGACTTCGTGTGCTACGTCCAGAGAACTCACAGAAGAAAACGTATTTTGCTACGTAGGACCCCGCAGACACCTTCAAAGTTTACGTCAAAAAGTTTAGTGTGGATATCTGGTGGTGGCGTCTCCACGCGCACTTCTTTTAGCACGTTTTCTCGCTTATCAATCATGCTGTCGCAGTAAGAGTGGCGCTTTCGGAATTGCGAAGTTGTACGTTACTCATACGTGATAAATTACTTTGCTTTTTAGTGTCCCTTTAAAGAATGCATATCACCATATTTATTCGCCTTACCTTTTTCTTCTGTTTTCGAATATCTCCCAAAGGTATCTTTTGGCGACGCCGAGAAATCCAGGAGATCTGCCAGCTTGCTGATTAAACGCGAGCCACTGGACGAGACCTTGCTTTCGTAATGAAATACCCATGCTTCCAACGTGTAGGTTAACTTGATGCAGCATCAAAGATATATGCGGTCTTCTAAAACTGAAACAAATTGAAGAAATAAAAAGCATCACAACTTGCTGGCGTTTAATTTTATTTTTGCGTTCACTGACTATTTATGGTAGCTCTCGAACTGACCGTTCAAGCTGCCGAAAATTATTTATGGGCCAAAAATTGCTTACAGTGTTCTAAGGAAGCTTCTGCATGGAAAATATACAAAAAGATAATCACATGTACAATGAAGAATGCATACATCGAGTACCCTGCAAAGTGCATCGTCTTTAAGTGCGAAGATAAATTATGTGCAGCGTGTGGACCCTGTAAAAAACATACAGGGTCCACACGAAATTGCTTACAATGTTCTAAGGAAGCTTCTGCATGGAAAATATACAAAAGGATAATTACATGTACAATGTAGAATGCATACATTGGGTAACCTGCAAAGTGCATTGGCTTTAAGCGCGAAGGTAAATTGTGTGCAGCGTGTGGACACTGTAGAAAACATACAGGCAGAATAAAATTATACTGAGCCACAGTGTTATAGATGAGAAAATAACATGCTTCTTCAGATAGGGCAAGAAAACAACCCTTAGTTGTTGAATCAGGTAAAATGCACTATCGCTTTGTGACACGGGGGAAGTAAATAAATTTAAGCAATCGTTACCTAGCGCAACAACAGCAGATGCATGCTTTTAAAATCTTTGGGATCTTCTTGTGTGTGTACCTAAAAACGAAAAATTTAGCGTCAAATTATTTTGAGATAGCTGAAAAAGAAATATCCTCGTAATCTTCGCCTTACTTCTGAAATTTCAATTTCAGTTTTTTTACAAAACTCTATTAGGTAACTATTTCGACGATAATTATTGAAGACAAACCTAGCACCAAGTTTTTGCTTTCCTTCTTGCTACGCGTTTACTATGTTTAAGCTTTCTGAACAGTTTTAAAACATTCAAAAATAGCTGTAAGGTATTGTAAGATAGGCTCTTGTTAGATCATGAAAAAAAAATCACAGCATAACCTGAGAGTTAATGAATGGCGAAGCATCCGTCCATCATCTGCACTTTGTGTGTTCGTTCGTGCGTGCATCTGTCCGTCCATGCTTCTGTCCGTTCATTTGTTCTTGCTTCCGTACGTCTGTCAGTCCGTGCGTCCTTCCGCCCATCCGTCCGTCCATGCGTTCATCCGTGTATCTAGCTGTCTGTCAGCCTGTCTGCCCATCCATCCACCCGTCTGTCTGCCCATCCATCCATCCATCCGTCTGCCTATCCATCCATCCATCCGTCCGTCCGTCCGCCTGCCTGCCTGCCCGCCTGCCTGCCTGCCTGTCTGTCTGTCTGTCTGTCTGTCTGTCTGCTGGTCTGTCTGTCTGTCTGTTTGTCTGTCTGTCTGTCTGTCTGTCTGTCTGTCTGTCTGTCTGTCTGTCTGTCTGTCTGTCTGTCTGTCTGTCTGTCTGTCTGTCTGTCTGTCTGTCTGTCTGTCACTCACACTAGCGCTACCTGCTGAGTGGGTCTCACAACCATAGGTGGTTACAAAACGGTACAGACATTCATAGACAAACCCACGGCTTTAGGAGCTTCGCCCCTAAAAAAACGTTTCATTCGATCCCCTTGCACCATATCAGACAGATGCTGACAGCGTTTTGAGCAATGAGCAAAAAATTAAAATATTGGGCACGTATATGCGTGCTTCGATGAAATTGTCGAAAGACGAGTCTTCTGCCTGGAGATGCTGCGTGAGATATCGATGAAATCTGACAATAATGTCGGGAAACGAAAGTTTGTTTATAGAGCACAGAATCACTGGTAGGTGGCCACAGGGGGTCGTTGTAGCGAAGCGTAGGAAATAAACGCGTTTTCGTTCACGGCATCGCATTGTCAGAGTAGCGTAAGAAACACTAGGTTGTTTAAAATTACGTGTATATGTATTTTATACGAAATAAAGGAACTACCTACTACATATGCAATAATTTTGTTCCTGAAATATGCAATATTTGCTTTTTGAGCAACAAAATTTTTAAGTGTGAACGCCTTCAGATTAAGATAGCTGAGAATTGAGCAAAGCGTCAAATTTTCGCCGGGTGGCTGTTTCGTGCGACAGACAGACAAACAGACAGACCGTAATTTCTGCCTTGAAGTATCTCAAGAAAGGCTATCACGCTTAGACGAACTGTAGGCACCACTTCGTACGTCACTTCGCTACGACGACGCAGGATCAGAAGTATCCGCATATAAGTGTTTTTGCTAAAGACCTCATTGCCGTGCAGGGAACCAAAACTAGACTCTTTCTTTAGCTTTATAAGCGAAGAACCGAAAGCACAGATTGTACCATAAGGTGTCAAATTCTTGCTGATTGCTTATTTGAGTCGATCAAACTGTGTTGCTTCCTCGGTGCGCTATGCGAAATTTGCGGTGCCTGTCTCTGAACCATCGCTGTCCTGAGGCAGCAGGCATCAAGCATCCCAGTCGCTTCCCCGTGAATAAGTACAAGGAATGTCATTTTCATTGTTTCTTTGCGCACCGTTTTGTACGCGAACTTGATGCATGGCGAAATTTGGTCCCAATTCTTGTGCTCCATGGCGACGTGCATGGAAACCATGTCTGCGATAGTTTGGTTGAGTGGCTCCGTAAGCCTATAAACGTGTGATAATCTATCGTCTTCCCGTGTCGTAAACTTCTGAGCGTAATCATAGTGCGCTAAAGCTGTTCTATTTATGACCACTGAGGGAACATAATGTCTCAAGATGTATATTTTTTCAATGAAGAACCGGACCACTTCAACTGCAGTGCCACTACACATCGGCTTCATCTCCGCGAATCGGGTGAGGTACGCCATTGTACAATCCTTTTTTTCTTTTTGCCGCTGTCCGATGTTGGAAAAGAACCCAGAAAATCTATTGCAATTCGATCAAACCTAGTTTTCAACAGTGGAACAGGATTCAATAGCTCAGCACGTTTGACCGGTGACACTTGACGCCTTTAACAGTGATTGCATGTACACTCGTTATGTTTCAACTAAATATACGCTGTGCTTGTGGGCCAGCAGTATATTTAGCTGTGAAGCTTCTTAGACTTGCACACCACCGTAGCTACCACCGCATCTCTGTTGAAGCTCCTAGCCGCATGGCCACACGCACACCTCTCTCGACTGTCTCCCTCTCCCTGTTTCTTCGTCTCTACCCTCTCGCCTCAAACCAGTTAGGACGCGAAACTATCATTTAGCCTCGTCGTGTTCAACCCCGTGGCATTTTCGGGTTTCTACTACACCCAGCAGTTGTTCCGTTGCCCGGACTAGCTCGCGCTGCCAAGAGTGCTCCAAACACTCACTTTCTCAGTCGTTCCGACCACCGAGTGCAACAAACGCCCTCCCCATTTACTTCCCACTCTACCACTACCATGAAAGTCAGCAGCGAGATCAGGCGCATAGTAGTTTTCGTCCCGTATCTATCTATCTATCTATCTATCTATCTATCTATCTATCTATCTATCTATCTATCTATCTATCTATCTATCTATCTATCTATCTATCTATCTATCTATCTATCTATCTATCTATCTATCTATCTATATTTATTTAGGATCGAGGACCTGGAAGACCAGCGAGAACTCGTCGCCAGGGCCAAGAGGGCAGACGAAGCCAGAAGGTTTCTGGACTAGAGAACTCTTCCACCTTTTAGGGTGATACGGGGCATCGCACAGAACAATCTTTCTAAATCAAAGTTTATTTCTCTTTCTCTCTCGCTCATTCATTTTATTCGCACACAGAACTGCTCGCTTTTTTTATGCGTGCCAATGTGCTTATGTAACCGAGCGGGCCCAAGATGGCTTCGTCATGCAGGCTCGCAAACTTTTGCTGTTGAGAGCTTCGAAAAATCATATCAGATACACTTTCCCTAATGATGAGAACTTCTTCCAGTAGAAAATTGCTTTCCATAAACAGATTGATGGCAAGTTCCTCAAAAAGACTCTCGGTGAATTCGCAGCTCGTCCTTTCAAAAATTCTATCCCTGAGTTGAGCTGCCGATCGTCTTGCTGTTGCTGAGAGATGACAGCCGCATCCACAGCTCCTAAAAAGCCTGCTTATTTGTCAAGCTTCGAAGTCGGCGGCTTGATTGGGGATCTCAACAAGAATTCAAGGAACAAGAGCCGCCAAAAACGTCTTCTGCACGATTCTGTGCTGCACCTTTCGAACGGATCGATGGCCCTCTTTTTTTTTGTCACTAGCACACTGCTACACAATACTATGGACGCGGCAACATTATGTTAAATAGGTATGTCACTGACTCCGTTACTGCTCGCCTATAAATTGAACCCTAAAGATCCAGTGTGGAAATAATCTTACATTTATTCTAGCAGGTTACACTCGGGCACTTTGTTGGTGTTTCAACATGTACAAAAATACCGAAACATGATTATACTCTGATAATGTCTAAAAAACAGAACTTCAAGCTAACTTTTGAGTGCTCATCGCACCCCAGAGTCGCCATACTGGTGAAACCATGTCAGCAGAATTAAACGACACAATTTATATGATCAAAATATTTTAATGCGATATCGTTAACAGCTTGTTCCACAGAAATTCCGGCGTTGGCGTGAGTATCGTTAGTTGTGACCGAAAATTTGAGCATCTTTGCGTGACCGAAAAAAATGAGAATTACGCTAGTAAAGTAAATCATAAAATTCTTGGTCTCAGTGGGTATCCAAACGGGCTCGTTTGCAACCAGAGGTGTGGTTGTGTGTTAGAACACTCGTTTGCAAGCGAGTGTTCTAACACACAACCACACCACTGGTTGTTAATATGGTGAAAATAACTTCTGCTTGCAACTGCGACGAAAATAACTTCCATGCTTTACGAACACACGCATCCTGTAAGACGCGCCCTGTATATAATGCATGCAAGCGTATGTTCTCATCGGACGTCACAACATAGAATCATTACAATGACTTCATATTTTACAGCCAGTCACCCCTTAAAAAAAGCACACACGCTACCGCATTCATAAGACCACGTAGTGGGCGCATAGCAAGTTCGAAACTACTTCATCCCTTAAGTGTTTGAAGTCTGCACTAGTAACTGAATATCACTATCGCTTTTTACTCTTAAAAGCGAGGCTTAAGGGTCCCCCACTTGTAAAACCTCGCGAAGGCACTTCATTACTTAGGTGCGCTGCAAAATCACATAAGGATTCCCTAGGAGAGTTGCTCAGCGAGAAGTGCGGATAGGTGTTTAGAAAAAACTGGTGAACGATTTAGAGTACTGGGTACTCTACTATGGGAGGGCACTAGGCCGCGTCACTGGTTGCTTCAAATGTATAACATCACAGGCGCGCAAGTGCGCACCCAATTGTCTCTCTCGCGTTCGCGTGTAAGAACACTCGGTGCAGATTGCCTCAATTTCTTTTAGATATATTTTAATTTTTCCTGAAAATTATCTCAAGCCCCTAAGCCAAGGTTGTACCCTAAATTGGCAAAATCTTACATTTTTAAACAAAACACCAAGAAATCTTGCGTGCTCAACGTTTTTAATATAAAAACTGACTGAACAAAAGCGTGGTCACAATGTTGCAGAAAGCGTTTTGAGCATATAATTTCGGCAGAGACGCAAAACACGTTTTCAACGAAAATTGAATAACTAAATATATGAACCACTATCTTTGTATGAAACATCTGCAGAATTACGAAATGTCCATGATGTGTTAAAATATTCTGTGACAGAGTATGAGTCAATATCGCAGTATGCACAAAACAATAAATTAAACACATGCAATATTACAAAATGTTCATGCGGTTCAAAAATATGCTGCGACAATAGCACAGCCAGAAAAATATTATCACACTACTTTATGCATAAGTGCGTTTTCATCGCACATATTATTTGCCATGACGCATGCTACAATGCGCATATTGCGTTAGAAATTTCTTCAATGCAAGTTTTTAGAGCTTTCCATTATTATGACAACTGCTTTTGCATTGCAACAGCTGAACTTTCGCTGTTCATTGTCACTTTGTAAAAATTTTAGGCGCCATTCATTAAAATTTTCTTCTCCTCCCCCTATATCACCCAAAAATACAGGTGATATTTCAAGTTTTTATATGTCACTAGCGCAAAGCAGGTCACAGCCTATACAGTTTCTCACAATAATACCAAGAGAAAAATCTGGTACTAGTATGCTGCTGGATGCAAGGGAATGGAGGGATATGTGAGCTTCTAACTTGACTCGCATTTGTGTACCTCGAAGATGCGTCTGGCTTCACTTTAACATGGTTAGTTTCTTACTAAAAGAGCTCCCTATAAGCAACCTATTTTTTGCATTGCACAAAAATGTATTTTATTTAACACTGGAATTTTCTAGCGTCAATATACAGTTTTACAAAAGGTAAGAAATAACCAACGGCCGCATAACTTGGCAGGCAAGTGACAAAGCGAGCGTTTCTTCTGCCACTTAATGTCGTCTGTTTCTTTTGGTCGCCATTCGATTGTGCTGTCAAGTTGAGGGGGCTTTTATTTTAGAATATAATACGCGTGTACTAGATCCGCTTATAAAAATTATTGTAAAGAAACTTTATTTAGGCAGTCGTATACACTTTTGAGCCGAACTCTGACTGAACACCCGCCAACACAAACCTCACAGTCATATATACCGTCATTTCCAGCGCTCCAATGGGGCCGCTTAGGAATTCGCCTAGACAGTGGTGCCACACTTCCATCTAAATATCTCGGAGTCTATAAATTGTATATGACAAGGCGACGGGTGGGTGCTACCACCACATTGTCTTATCAAACCGAAGGAAACGTCGACTTTCTCTTGCATAGCGTTGCATTTTCAGTGCAGCATAATAGACGCTTAGTTTCTTGGAATGACTTATGTATGCATTCTGTAGTATAAAGGAACACGCCACAGATATGAACGTGTTGTTGTTGTGCCTCAGATACGCACAATATTTCATTTTCATCGACAATACGCACAAGTATGAACTCTGAAACTAGATCAAATATTGGTAAGCTCTGCTGATGCTGTTAGATTTTAACCTTTACGGGTGTGACACCGACGAGTAGACAGAGCAAAATTTCTGCGTTGAAGTATCCCAAGAAAGACTATGCTCTTTAAAAACCGCATTTCTTTCTGTTATATTCCTGAATCACTTCAGGCATGAAATGGAATCTCGCAGTGGTTTGTGAGCCTTTAAAGCGAATATAATTATGTAGATAAGACGCTGAATTCAAAAACGCACACGCAGGGTTTCTTCTCTCTGAACCCATTTAGGAACTAAGTACAATATACATTTATTTTTGAAGGCCCTGCACGCTTAATTTAGTTTCCATTTAACATAAACATGTTTTAAGTTTGTATTTAAACCACCTGGTGAAATATTAATTTCTAGCCAGCGCCCAAAGGCGTATATGCAGGGGGGGGGGGGCAAGTGAGCACGAGCCCCCCCCCCTGAGAAAAGTGAGGGGGGCGAGCTCCCCCACTTTAAACAGTGGTCACTCTTAGCTGTACGCTGCGGAAATCGCTAATGCAATGTTTTCCATCCGAACAGTAATAATTCATTTATGCTCTTACGGAAGAATGAAAATATCAAGAGGCAATGTCACAACATAGCGAAATTTCACCATTTTCATTTATATGATTTTCCTTGTAGGCTCCTTGCAGTGCCAGTTCCTAATGCGAAGCTTTCACGTCTTGTGCTGTAGTATTGTTGGGCCGGCAAGTGCTGAACTTGGGCCCCATAATATTACATCACTTGTTCATGCTTTTATTCTGCTTTGACTTTTCGATTTAGTTACGGATGGGATCTAACAAACTTTTTATGAACCAGTGAAAGCATTTGCTGCTTCCGGAAAATATTTTCTTCTAAAAGGATATATCAGCAACGCTGCTCTGTCGAAGCTGTTGCAAGCCGATGAGTACGATGAGTTGTTTTTGATGTTTAAGTTTTTTTAGTACAGAAACGCCAGAAATGTTTCCGGTTTAGTCTTTAATAAACCTCAATGATTGATTGATTAATTAATTGATTATTTGATTGATTGATTGATTGATTGGTTGGTTGACGCTTGATTTTTGTCCTGAGAAGACGGTGGGGAGACCTCGAGCCACCCGGCTAATCCCACGTAGGGACAGTCAAGGCGAGCTTGGCGGCACGTTCACGGGCACTCTGGACGGCCAGGGTTTGATCCTTAAGTTGGGGCTGCGTAGTGCAGCCCACCTGTCCTCGCTGAGGGCGGGGCCGATGGCTTCACATTCCCACAACACATGATTGAATTTAGCTAATAGTCCACAAGCGGGGCAATCCGCACTTGAATACCGTTCAGGGTAGATGGCATGAAGAACCGCAGGGTTAGGATACGCCTGGCTTGCAATCGTTATAGGGTGACTGCCTGCGCCCTGCCCAAGGCAGGGCGCAGGCAGTCACCCTATAACCCCCCAGAGAGTCAATATACAGCAGTCGCTGTAAATTGACTCTCTGCGACTATCTAGTATAGCCAGCGTGATTGCAACCTGTTCGGCCATCACGAGCTTCTATGTGCGTCCCGTGGCGGAGCAAGTGAGCCTATAATTTGAGTCGATGATGGAAACAGCGAATGCCTCGTGCTGGACATATGGCGCAGCATCCACAAAGCTTGCATCACTGAGGTTGCTACGGATGTGCTCGAGCAGAGCTCCACCCCTGGCTCTACGCCGACCGACGTTGTGCGCAGGGTGCATATTGCGGGGAATAGGTGCGATGCACAGTTGAGACCTGATGTTTTCGGGAATCTGAATGGAATCGGGGCACTGGTCAATAGAGTTGAGGCCTAGAGAGAGAGATAAAGATGCAAGGAAAGGCAGTTGAGGCATAAATTGTCGAGTATCTTGCGTCCCAATTTGGTTTCGGAATGCCTGAGAAGCTGTGAGCGCTCTTGCATCTCGATTATCTCTTCGAGTGTATTGTGAACACCGAGCTTGAAAAGGTTTTCAGAGCGAGTGCTTACAGGCAAGCCCAGCGCGAGCTTGACGACCTTTCTTATGAGGGATTTGAGCTTAGCCTTGCTTATGGTAGATTGGAGCCATGGCGGTAGTTTGCAAAAAAGTCACAAATAAAGCATTGGACTCGAGCTCGGTAGGAAGCTCAGATATTAAGCTTGCCCCACAACTTGACCAACTGAACCAAGTAAAGGTGAAAGACCGTGGTAATTATCAATATAGAGGCTTAGTTAGGAATCAGGCTAGTTGGTTTTCACTTTACTTCAATTGTGCTTTACACCTCAAAACACACCTCAAACAATGAAGGGGCATACAGGTGCCACGCTGCTTATTTCTTTCTCTTCCTCCTTCTATCAGCTAGTATGAGCACATAGAGATGTATATGCTCGAAAACTACTAAACGTCATTATACTGCGAGCAGAAATTTTTAATTAAACTCAGAACTCATCTAGGTTAATGGAATTACATTTAAAAGGAGATGCTTTCCGGCTAACAAGCAGGCAATTTTGTGGCAGACAGAAAATTTTAAATACCGAAGAACCCATGGCAAACAATATGCCGCATCGAAAATAGCTTGCTCTTTTATTTTTACGGGGTCGTGCATAAGTGGTCATTACGCGATGGACCATTTGGCGTCTTTGTGGCCTCGCGTAACAAGCTGGTGCTGTGTGCATGACAAAGACTGTTTACACCAATCATATGCAGCTAACGATCGTTTCAATAGAGAACAACGACGGATAGTTTAACGTTGTAATAGCCCACATTTTCTTTTTTTAAAGAAGAATTTTGTTCAGACCGTTTGTATTGGCGTATTTATGGTGTTGCTTAGGCGCTCGTTAAGAAATTTCAATACAAGTACTATGAGTGTAAATAATATACTACGCCCCGAACACCACCAATTATACAGTTTAGATAACATGGTTCAGAAGTTGATGATACGTTAATAACAGTAATATAACAATAGCAATGTTCATAATAACAGCACGCTGCAGATAGAGTGTTTAGACTATTAGCAAATAAGGCAAATTATAATAAACACACGCCTGAATAAATGCAAGAAAGTGTAATACCTATTATGAAATAATATAGCAGCAATATTTCGTTGACAAAAACATGATTGATTCATTCGTCATAGTAATACGAAATACACATAACACAAAAGTTAAACGCGCATTTATACGGGTAATTAGATATTTACTGTAGATTGACAACGGAGAGTTTGCCAAATACATGTTTTGGTGTTTGGCAGCTATAGCCTCGTTCAACATGGATGAATCCTCGTCTACACTTCGTATACCTCCATCCCGACAACTAATTTCCATGATAAATTTATTAAACAAACTACTGTGGTATCTGTGGATGTTGACCGTTAAGACATAATTAGAGAATGGGGCATGATAGCGAGATGAGCGTCGCGTGCTGGACGCGAAAATCAGGCTAAGGATGCAATTCCTCGTCCGGTTAAAGTGTGATTAAACTTCGTGGTATCTGAGAATGCGCGTCGTGTCACCTCTTTTATGCAAATTCATATTAAAGTGCCAGTGTGTCCACAAGGTTTTCTCTCCCGTTATATATATATTGTTACGGGAGGGCACACAGAGAAACGAGGTGAGATTTGAGATATATTTGCACGACTCCAAACCTAAGCCGAGATGACAAGCAAGAGCGCGCCCCAAATCCCAGAATCACGTCGTCTTTGTCGCTGTCTATCTTGCTTCTTCGGCGTGATGTAGTCTTGTAACATGATCCTGCATAAGCGCCGTCTTGGTGCTTTCTATGGTGTTGCCCAGTGGTAGAGCTTAAAGAGGGAGACATTAAAAATGTCTGTAGACACATAGAGCGGAGCGAGATGACGACTTCAGCGGGGCTATCTCGTATGTAATGTCAGTCACCTGGCACAAGGCGTGGTAGGGCCCTGAGTACCTTGAAAGCAGCTTCTCAGAGAGACCAACATGCCGAGTCGGGGTCCAGAACAACACAAGGGAAACCGGGGAAAAGAAAACGCCGCGATGATGCGTGTCGTAACGTTGCTTCTGTTGCTCTTGCGATGCTCAGAGGCGCTTCCGAGCGACTTCTCGTGCTTTGCGAGCTCTGGTGATAGTGTCACGGACGTATTCAGCCGGCGAATCGACAGCTGTCGGTAAGATGGTGTCGAAAGGTAGAGTTGAGTCGTGGCCAAATAACAGATAAAATGGTGAAAAGACAGCGGTATTGTGGCGTGCGGAATTGTATGCAAATGTAACAAAGAAGAATGCAACGTCCCAGTCTAGGTGGTCTTATGAGACGTATACGGAGAGCATATCAGTTAAAATCCGGTTGAATCGTTCGGTAAGCCCATTAGATTGTGGATGGTAGGCTGTCATAAATTTATGTTTGGTTTCGCAAGAGCGAAGCAGGTCGTCAATAACTTGGCCGAGAAAATATCGTCCACGATCTGTGAGGAGTTGGCATGGAGTACCATGATGGAGGATGACATCGTACAGAAGGAAATTAGCAACATCTGTGGCACAGCTGGTTGGCAAAGCCCGCGTGATGGCGTACCGGGCTGTATGATCCGTATCGACTGCTATCCATTTGTTTCCGGAAGTAGACTGAGGGAAAGGGCCTGGGAGGTCAAGATCAACTCAAAAGAAGGGGTCGATGGGAAGATCAAGTGGCTGGAGGAGACTGGCAGGACTCGTAGGGTTTTTTTTTTTCGACGTTACCACTGGTCGCATGCGACGACGCAGCTGCGCACGGAGCTATAAAGCCTGGGCCAGTAAAATCGACGCTGAACGCGGTCGTAAGTCCGAGAAAAACCAAGATGACCGGCGGGGGGAGGAGAGAGGGCATCATGGAGCTGGGCAATAACACTAGAACATAAGTGGGAAGGCACCACAAGGAGCAGTTCGCGCCCATTTTTGTTGACACTGTTGTGGTACAAGGTGCCTTTTTTAAGCACAAACAGTCGAGTAAACGGATGGGGCGTCGGAGAATTCAGCTTCTAAATAATGTCACGCAAGGCGGGATCTCGGTGCTGTTCATCACGGATGTTGCTGAAATCAGAGAGAGAGAGAGAGCACACATGGCGGCGCTTCATCTAAAGTCTCAGGGGGGTCCACTGCTTAGCAGGACAAGCTGTCAGCGTCATTGTGTAAACAGCCAGATTTGTAAGACACTGAGCCCTGCCACGGTGGTCTAATGGCTAAGGTACTAGGCTGCTGACCCGCAGGTCTTGGGATGGAATCCTGGCTGCGGCTGCATTTCCGATGGAGGCGGGAACGTTGTAGACCCGTGGGCTCAGATTTGGGTGCACAATAAAGAGCCCCAGATGGTCAAACTTTCTGGAGCCCTCCACTACGGCGTCTCTCATAATCATTTTGTGGTTTTCGGACGCTAAAACCCACATCAATCAATCAATCAATCAATCAATCAATTATTCAATTCATTGTAAGATACTGAGTAGTCATAATTTTGAAGCCGTAGTGCCCAGCGACCAAGATGCTCGGTGGGATCCTTTAACGACGAGAGCCAGCAGGGGGCGTTGTGATCAGTTGTGACGGTGAAATGGCGACAATGTATATACGGCCGAAATTTGCCAACCGCCCAAAATAGAGCAAGGCATTCCCGCTCGGTGATCGAGTAATTCCGCTCGGGCGCAGAAGAGCAGATGGCTGGCATATGCGATAACGCGGGCGCAGCTACTTTGACGCTGGACCAAAAGAGCAGTGATTTCGGGGCCACTGGCATCAGTGCGCCCTTCTGTTGGAGCAGACATGTCAAAATGGGCCTGAATAGGTGATGTTGTGAGCAACGCGATGAGATTAGAGAACGCCGAACCAAGCGCAGCGCCCCAAGAGAATGAACCGTCCTTGTTCAGCAGACCTTAAGACGTCAGGCCACGTCCGCTAAATTGTTTACAAATCGTTGGAAGTAAGAACGTAGACCTATAAAGCTGCTGACTTCCTTGGTGCTAGTCGAGATGGGGAAGTTTTGGACAAATCGAACTTTCTCAGGATCAGAATGTACGCCAGAGGAGTCGACAAGATGGTCCAACATGGTTATTCGCTGGCGTCTGAAGGGGCATTCGATGAGCTCAGTTGCAGTCCTGCGTTACAAAAAACAGTAAGGATGGAGGAAAGGTGGTCGAGGTGTGTTTCGAAAGTCGGGGAAATTACAGTGACGTCATCGAGGTAACATAGACAAAGTGACCACTTGAACCCACGCAAGAGTGTCACCATCATTTGTTCGAAGGTGGCTGGAGCATTGCATAATCTGAATGGCATGAACTTAAACTGGTAAATACCATTAGGGGTCACAAAAGCAGTATTCTCGCGGTCCATGTCGTCGACAGCAATTTGCCAGTACCCAGAGCGAAGGTCGATAGAAGAAAAATACTTAGTGCCATGAAGGCAATCCAGGGCGTCGTCAATGCGTGGTAACGGGTAGACGTCTTTTTTAGTGATCCAGTTCAGATGTCGATATAGTCGACACAGAATCGCCAACTATTGTTCTTTTTCTTTACAAGAACTACAGGAAAAGCCCATGAACTAGAAGATGGCTCAACTATGTCTTTGGCGAGAATCTTGTCGACTTCCTTTTGAATGATCTGACGCTCCGAAGGAGAAACGCGGTACGGCCGTCGATGTACCGGAGATGCATCGCCGGTGTTAATGCCGTGCTTTACAACGTTGGTTTGACCTAGCGGATGGTCACAGAAGTCAAATACGTCCAAGTACGATTCCAGGAGGTGACGGAGCACGTCAATTTGAGGCGTCAAAAGGTCCACTATGATATTTTTTCCACATTAGAAGATTGACTCTCTGTCGAAGAACAGACTTGCGTGCAGTTGGGGCGACGTACATCATTGGGGTACAAAGCTGAGATGACGCAATCCTCAGAGAGTGTTAGCGTCGCGAGGGCTATTCCACACGGAAGCATCTGCGGACACAGAGCAAAGTTCAGCAAAGGGATGCAAGTATGGTTTCCCCCCAACGGAATAATAATGTGCGGAAAAGTAACACTGTGAATAAGAAGGACGGATGCAATGGGTGTGAGCACATAGTCTTCATCAGGTAGCCTCTTGAAGGCGTCGGCACTCTTTAATGACGACTTGAACTGTCGTACAACCTTTAAATACAAGGAGGCTAAAGGCATCATCAGCGATGTCCTTGAGTACGTGCGCAACCTTTTCGGCTTTGGTCATGGTGGTATCAGCCTTACGGCAGAGGGTGAATACATCTTAAATATAGGCCAGGTAAGACTCCGTGGATGTCTGGACGCAGTTACCAAGCTCTTTCTCTGCGGCCTGCTTGCATCCGGTAGATTAGCAGAACAGCTCGCCCAACTTCGTCTTACAGACGTCCCTTCTGGTGAGCTCTCCCACGTTGTAGTTGAACCACGCCTTGGCCATACTTTTCAAGTAAAAGATTAGGTTTGCCAGCATCATTATTCGGTCCCATCAGTGATTTTCACTCACCAGCTTGTAGAGTTGAGCCACTCATCGACGCCTTCACCGTCAGTGCCCGAAAAGTTGCCAGGATCGCGGGGTGGAGTGGTCACAATGACCACAGGTGAGGTGGGCGCCATTGACGCGCGAGGCATGGCTGTCGGCGCAGCATACTTGACGTTAGACTAGTTAGAAGCGGCAATGTGGCGTCCGCTGCGAAGCTTCGTCGTGCGTTGCTACCCCACGCCTGCCACCAAAACATTACGGGAGGGCACACAAAGAAACGAGGTGACAGTTGAGATGTATTTGCACGATGCCAAACCTAAGCTGAGATGGCAAGCGAGAGCGCACCCCACATCCCATAATCACTGTCGCCTTTATCATTGTCTGTCTTGCTTCTTCAGCGTGATATACCCTTGTAACATTAGATATATATATTAAAATACAGGTGTTGTACGTCGAGAGATGTTCAGACGTAGCTTAGCGAAAGGGGCTTTATCAGGCAGGTCTGGCTACCGGCGAGTGGCGTGCGCGAGCTACTACTACTGCCACTGATAATCAACGTCTTCCTAAGTAACAGCAGAGCGTCCGTTATTCAGATTCTTTACAATTACTCCCCGCGAAATAAGGAGCCATCCTGGTGACCTATGGACAAGTAAACACGGGAGGGTCGTAGAAGGGCTTAAGCTTCGACACGTGAACAATATCCTGGGCACGACGACGTTGGTTAGAAGATGGTTCCAGTGGCTCGATGAGGTAATTGACTGGTGGCGATTTTTGTAGTATACAATATGGGCCGTGATACTTCGGCACGAACTTTGTAGAAAGGCCAGGTGTAACAGAAGGGACATGCAGCCAGACGAGTGAACGTGGATCGTATGAAGCAGTGTTAATTGCTGCGTCATGGTGGTGCTTTTGGCATTCTTGGTCTTGGGTCATGAATGACCTCACCCATTGACCGCATTCTTCAGTGTATGTAGCGGCTTGAGACAGGTTTGTAGGAAAGAATGGTGTCCATAGTGCAAGAAGGTTCGTGTCCGTAAAGGAGAAGAAAAGGAGAGAACCCAGTAGTGCTTTGAATGGCGGTATTATAGGCGAACGTGATAAATGGGAGCAATCGGTCCCAATTGGGGTTGTCTGACTAGATGGACATAGACAGCATGTAACCAAGGGTGCGGTTGAAGCACTCCGTCATTCCATTTGTCTGGGGAAGATAGGCGCTTGTAGCGCGGTGAACGACGTGGCACTCACGCAGTAATGCTGTGCTGAGGTCTGACAGAAATACGCGACCACGACCACTCAGTAACTCCCGAGGTGCTCCAGGACGTGATACGATGTTGTGAAGAACGAAAGTCGCAACGTCTTTTGCTGTAGATGAGAGAAGGGATGAAGTTTCAGCATACCGCGTGAGGTTTTCGACGGCAACTATGTTCTAGTGGTTACCGCCTGCAGTGTTGGGGATGGGACCACAGATATCGATGCCGACACGGTCGAATGGTCAGGATGGGCATGGTAAGGGTAATAAGGTACCGCTGGCGTGATGGGGGGGGAGTCTTTCGTCTCTGGCACGTCGAGCAATCCCGAATGTATTGTCGTATAAAACGGTACATGCCAAGCCAGTAATATCGGAGCCGTATGCGAGAATTGTACTTCAGAAAACCTGCGTGGCCACATTGGGAGTCGTCATGAAAAGTGCAACAAATTTTGGATCCCAGATGACGTGGAATCACGAGTAGCTACTGACGTCCACCGTGTGCGTAGTTGCGTCGGTACAGCAAGTCGTCGCGAGTGAAGTGCTCGACTTGCCGACGCAACGAGCGAGTAGGGGGAGAAGCCGTCCGCCCAGCCAGAATGTCTAGAATCGCAGCAACACAATGTTCCTTGCGTTGCTCATATGGCATGTCGGTGATGGTGACGGCAGTGGCATCACAGATGAGACTTTCGCAGCAGGCCGGCTCAGGGGGTAGGGGCGAATGGGAGAGAGCGTCTGCGTCCGAATGTTTCCGGCAGGAACGATAGACCACACGAATATTATAATCTTGAAGGCGTAACGCCCATCGGGAGAGGCGACCACTTGGATCCTTCAGTGACGACAACCAGCAGAGAGAGTGGTGGTTACTCATGACGTCAAAAGGGTGCCCGTAGACGTAAGGTAGAAATTTCTCTATCGCCCAAATAATGATGAGGCATTCCTTTTCAGTGACGTAATAGTTGATTTCGGCTTTGCTAAGAGGTCGACTTGCGTAGGCAACCACGTACTCTTGGAAGCAGTTTTTCTGCTGCGCAAGATTAGCGCCTAGCCCGACACTAGTAACATTGATGTGCATCTCTGCGGGTGTCGATGAGCCCATAGTGTCGCAAAATAAGCTGAAACGTGAGGAGGTGGTGCAGTTCTATGAAAGGATTGTCACAGGTGGCAGACCAGGCTGAAAGGTCTCTAGAGCCGGTTAGGAGCTTGGTGAAAGGAGCGATGATTGTCGCGAAATCGCGGACGAAGCGCCAGAAGTAGGAGCGAAGGCCTATGAAGCTTCGGAGCTGTTTCATGGTGGTCGGTTTGGGAAAAGCTGAAACGGCTGTAAGTTTGGCAGGGTCAGGAAGAATGCCATCCTTCGAAACCACGTGGCCAAGGATCATAAGCTTTCGAGCAGCGAAATGGCACTTCTTCAGATTCAGCTGCACCCCCGTGGCAGATGTACAAGCGAGGACTTTCTCGAGGCGGGTTAAATTGGTTGCGAAATCAGTTGAAAAGACGACAATGTCATCTAAATAACAAAGGCAAACGTTCCGTTTGAGGCCTCAAAGGATAGCGTCCATCATTCGATCGAAAGCAGCTGGCGCGTTGCAGAGGCCGACGGGCATACTGTGAATTTGTAAAGCCCTTCGGGTGGGAGGAAAGCTGTTCTTTTACGATCGACGTCTGCCATGGGTACCTGCCAGTACCGAACGCAGATCTAAATAGAAAAATTCGACTCCCTGTAAGCGTTCCAAGGGATCGTCAATGCGTGGCAATAGATAGACATTCCTGCGCGTGATTTGGTTGAGACGTCAGTAGTCCACGCAGAACCTGATGGATCCGTCCTTCTTCTTCACCAACACAACTGGAGAGGCCCATGGACTGTTTTACGGTTCGATTGAGCCACGTTTCAGCATATCATCAACTTGTTCATTGTTGACATGGCGTTCGGCAGTCGACACACGATATGGACGCTGGCGTAATATTGTCTCTTGACCGGTATTTATACGGTGAAGAACAGATGACGCTCGACCTAAGTAAGGCTGATTGTGGTCAAACGAGGCTCAAAAACGCTGGAGGAGCTTGATCAGCTGTTCCTCCTGCCCAGACGTGAGATGGCAATCAATGGACTTGCGGAATACATCCATAGGTTCATTGGCGTCCGATGCGGGTGTGAGGGCACAAGTCGGTAGAAATGACTTGTCTGGATACATTGGGTCTTCAAAAATACAATCTAAGGTCTCGAGGCTCCCGAGACTCTCGCCGCGTAGCAGGATGTGTGGACAAGCACAGACGTACGTTGCACGCATAAATTACCACCGAACCATTGAAAAAGTTGATGACGGCAGACGGGAGGGCGATGGTTCGGTGGTGCGCACTAGCTATAGTTGGTTGAAACAGAAGCGTCGAGTTAGTGGCAGCAAGGGATAACACAGGCACCAGGGCAGCGGATAAAGGCGCGATGCGGGCATCAGCTGCGGAAAACACTTTAGAGGGACTGTGGTGCTCGATATCAAGGCACGCATTCATCAACGTGAGTTAGGCATGAGCGCAGTCGATGAGGGCCAGATGGGTAGAAAGGAAATCCCATCCTAGTATGACGACATAGGATGAACGTGGAAGAACAACAAAGTTGATGGCATACCAAACTTCTTGAATAAGAACACGTGCTGTGCACTTGGCCGTCTGCGCGATGAATGGGAGGTGGCTGTACGCAGAGCGAGATTCGTAAGCGGGGTTGAAACTTTTCTCAAATCGCGACACAGTTTTTGACTAGTTACAGAAATGACGGCGCCTGTGTCGACAAGTGCACGCACAGCAACACCTTCTACTAGCACATCAATTTCGTAGGGCGGACAAAGAGGAGGTCTTGGACAGTTCGATGATGACGCAGTTCTTGCCTCCGGAACTGCAGCTCTCAGTTTTCCTCTCGAGCAGACTCGTACGCCGAACAGTAGGGTAGACAGATCGGTGACGGGGCGGTAATGACCGGCGAGAGTCGAAAGGGCGTCGTGCGGACAACGAGTGAGCGATAGGAGAAGATGGTCACTGGGTATTGTGGGCAGTCTGGAAATTTGCAGAATTCGCATGGTCCGGAGGCTGGAAGTTGCGACGGTGACAGTAGCGTGCTATATGTCCCACAAAACCGCATGCAAAAAAGATGGGTCGATTATCGAAGGTGCGCCATAGGTTAACGACAGAAGGTGCCGGGGGCATGTAGGATAGGGTGCCGTGTATGTAGGCAGCGTCGTAGGGTAGGAAGACTCGGTGCTCCGGTATGCGCCAGAGACATGTGGGGCTGGGGGTTTAGCAATGATGGCAGCGTAGGTCAGCAGCGTAGGGGCAGATGGCGATGAAGGCAGTGCCTGCGTGACCTGGGTCTCAATGACCTGGCGTAGACGTGCGTCTAACAAGGTCACTGGCTTGGATGCTTCGGCCACAAGAGGAAGTTGATGTGCAACTTCTTCAAGAATGAATTGTTTGATGGGGGGCAGTAAGACGGCGTGATCAGCAGTGACGTCGTGCACAAGGGCGGAAAATTCAACTGTATCTTCAGCGGCCCTGCACATCAAGACACGCTGCTTACATCGTACTCCTGACGGAGCTTGACAACGTTGGTGACAGCCTGTGGGTTCCTAGCGACGAGCATCTGGAAGGTATCGTCGTCAACTCCTTTGATGATGTGCCTAATGTTGTCGCGTTCTGTTAAAGATGCATCGATGCGCTTGTAAAGAGGCAAGACATCTTCGATGTAACTTGTAGAGGTCTCGTCCCTGTGCTAGACTCGGCTAGAAAGCGCTGTTCCACACGAAGCCGGCGCACAGCGGGACGACCGAAGACCGCAGTGATGGTGGCCTTGAATGCGGACCAGTTGGTGATTTCACCTTCGTGGTACTGGAACCAGAGGCTGGCCACATCAGCGAGGTAAAAGCGCACGTTTGTGAGATGATAAGGTAAGGTATTTTTTGTGTGGCCAAGTGCTCACCAATACAGTTATACTACACCGCAGGTATAACTATCAAAACAAGAGAGATTAAGATTTGCACCACAATTTCTTGAGACAGGAACACTTGTGTAGAAACACAGTAAATATTTTTTCAGAAAAAGCTAATGCCTCTGCATGCGCAGTGCCCATTCGACGTGCTGCTTCACAATCTCCTTTTTCATTCATATTTCATTGGGCTGGTATAAAAGAAAGTACAATGGAAAGCATGGTTTCCGCCAGTACTACTTGGCTTACATTGCCAATGCAACAGGCACTTGAATCAGCGACGGTCGGTACAAAGAGGACCGTCATGGATACAACTGATGCGACATGCGGATTCACAGCGTACCTTGCTAAGAGTGAACCTTCAGTCTCCGGCTGATAAGTTGTCAGAAGAAGACAAATCTATCCAGATAGTTCCTCGATCACTGTTAAACACACTTCGAGTGTTCGTCGGCAGTCTGAAATCACCACACATTCAGGCCGCAAAACAGGTACTGGATGTTCTACGTCTACTGTTGCAAGCTTTCGTTACAAACATGCCGGAAAACCACAGTACTGGTGGCTGTATACACCAACAGCTTGAATCGCCACCCTTCAGGTATTGCTTGCCGTCATCCACACTCGAACGCATGGCGTGGACATGTGCCACATACTGTTAGGCTTCTCACGCAGTCAACACTTGGCAGCACCTCCTGCTTTCCACCCACGCAGTACAACTCCGGATAATATTTGGTGCAATCTTGGGTGTACCATCCTTCGAGATCTCCACAGACCCTTTCTAAGATGCCTAAAAAACCTCTGGATCTGTTCACCTCTTTTAGGTTAAAAAAATCTTTACGTAATGTATCAATCGATTTCGTCAGGTCATAGCCATTCCGTTTAGAGTGCGCCTCGCATTCTAATTGAACAAGCACTTCCTGATTGATAAATACTAGTGTGACTTCTTTTCCAAGAAACATATGGTCTGAATCCTGGCAGCTACTATAGGACAAATTTATTAGTTCAAAGTTGATTTCTCACTTATTCAATTCAGGTTTCAGAAAGAACAACATTGGTGATTCTTTTTTAGTCTAGCTATTTTAAGAGTCTAAGGGGTGCATTCAACAGCAAGCTCGACTACATGAAAGCCGAGTCTCAAAATAAAGCGGTTTCTTCCCTTATAAAGGCCATCGACAAGGTAGTTATTGTGAAACACTTGCATTTAGAACACTTGCCGTAAGCATTTGCACTCTTGTATTCGTGCCATTGTTTGATGCAGTACAGCTACAGAAACGTTTCTCTGGTACCACTCAGCCTCCTTTGGTCTGGCATAGAAAACTAAGAGTAAATAGTTAATTTTTCGCTCTAAAATTATGTTAAAGTGTGTTACTTAGCAATGCAAGTCAGAATATTTACTTTCGTCGTCTACTTCACATCTATTCATCCAAATGGTAAGCTACGACAATATTTTTATGTTAAATCATTAATACATTTTCCAGCTCCGTGTCTTTTATTCTCTTGCAAATAAGCGCTTACATTGCTGGTTGACCACTCTGATACAGCAGAAACTTGATGAGCTAAACTTCAAGGTGTTTAGAGGGCAAGAGCTTGAGCTGTCTTGATTATTTTGGCTGACAGCAGCCCGGTGCCGTGTGTGAATTAGTGTTCGAAATGAATGATGCATGATCTAGTTTTAATGCATTCTGCTAAGCACAGGTGTGTGTTATAGTCATGTTTCCTGGTGGTTTCTGTGTGAGCGCACCCCCGTATTACATAGAAGGGTGTCTTGCAGGGCTCGTTG
This sequence comes from Rhipicephalus annulatus, assembly GCA_013436015.1. Taxonomy (NCBI): domain Eukaryota; kingdom Metazoa; phylum Arthropoda; class Arachnida; order Ixodida; family Ixodidae; genus Rhipicephalus; species Rhipicephalus annulatus. The sequence goes on from WOVY01001487.1 coordinate 28,678, forward strand.
GTGCATTTTATTCTGTTGAAAACAGGGCGAAACGGTACCGGCGGCTAAAAAATAACTCGCACAAGCGTTTGTGTTGTTTTTTCCTGACTCTTCATCCTGTGTTGTCACTGTTTTCAACGTAGTGCTTTGAGATAGTTGAAAGAACACATTTAGAAGTTGATAGTCATCGTGCGTAGCATGACCAGTGACCTCCTCTATTCTACGCGTGTCATCCTACATGATAGCTGCACTGGCTTGATGCAGTTGTTTCACAGCAAACTTGCATATGATTACAATATGTAAAACTTGGCAGTGGCTTAGCTCGGCTATGTCACGATACACATATGGTGGAATCTATAGACAAGCGGACGGGTGGACGGAGAGATAGGTGGGCGGACGCATGCAAGAATTGCCAGAATAATGAGTTACCTTACGCGAGTAAAGCACCATTTGGCTAGTGACACGTCACTTAAAGAGCTCCCAGGCAATCTTGGACGTGCCATGTATGCACCTTTTAAGTTACTTGCCCCTAAGTTATGTAAATTTTTGCTCTGATAAAAAAAGTAAATCAACGTGTGTGTCCCTGCAGTGTGCAGTAGCTTTCAGTTGTTTTTTCAGCACGAATATGCGATGACGTTGTCTACTGGTGCTTTACAGGATCTCTCTTGTGAAACAATAGCAGTTACTATTGCAGACGCATTTTAAGTTAATACGAAACCTCTGTTTGCTTATGCATGCAGTTTTGATGTTCACAAAAAACAGGAAGCTGTACAGCTGTTCTAAAGTCGAACTTGACAATCTGGTGTATATATCAAAACAGAACTTTCTACACAGTTGAACCCCGTTTTTCAAGAGTGCGCACAGAACTTAAATTATTGTAATAAAATTGCATAGCTCAGCATATCTAAACCATGGTAGCTTTACATTTAGTACATTGCACTTAATTTTGCACCAAAGAACCGCGTTCGAACGTGAATAGGCGATCTTTGTTTATACCGTACAACTGTTTGCTATAAGTTACTTATTAAAGGAAATTCTCCCCGTTGTAGTTTGTTTTCCTTCCTGGAGAAAAAGCAAAGCTAGCGTGAGTCCAGGAGCCACCTTTTTAGAGTGGGATAGTATATGCCAATTGTAAATGAGACAAGGAAAGAAGGAATGAGTGATGCCTAATTATGAAGAAATAGTTACTATTCTGGCCACTTGGTTATATCTTGTTACGAACCTACTGAAAGTTTGTAAAGCAATGAATAAAAATTATACAATTTTTACACAAAAGCACTGTTTCCTTTCAATTCATTTTGTCACCAGGAATCTTGCCTCATTCGAGGGAAAAGTAAAAAGAATGCACTGGCCTAAAAATGTCACCTTTTGTGGTTTTTGTTTGCACCGATAACTAAGCTTCGCACTGCTTCCTTTATGACAGAAACGTACGATTGCCTGCTGCAAATTTTAATGACAGACTTTTTGCGAGAAGTTCGAAGGCACACCTGGGCAATTTAACACTTTGTGACTCAGGAACAGTTTGTTTGAATAGGAAGGAGGCTAGAAAAGTGTGTTTCTGTTCCTCAGGTAAGGCATGGGGCTGCCATATGATGCCGAAAGAAGGCGATGACTGCGAACCGGATATTACGAAATGGTATTTTAACTTAGAAGAAGGAGTATGTCAGAATTTTATGTATGGAGAGTGCGAGTCGCAAAGCAACAAGTTTGACACGCAACAGCAGTGCCAAGACGCCTGTAAAGGTAAGCCGTGATTCATTTCCTTCTTAAATTGTGTATTAGGCTTATGCCTTCTTACACACAGAAACGTGTGTGCTCACCGTGAATGTTTTTCCCCCTATATTCAATGTTTGGTTGCGGCACCGATGAAAATATCGAACACCTGCTGTGCCATTGTCCTCGATCTGCCTCAGACATACAGGTACTTGCCAACGCATTGCGGCGACTGAATGAGTGGCCTCTTTCTATGCAGGTGCTATTACAGCACCGTCCACATCCGTCGACAGAGCACAAAGCAGTGAAAGCCCTCTTGTGCTTCTTGAGGACGACGGGTTTGTGTGCACGCGTCTAAATAGTAGTGGAGTGCTACACGCTGAGACGATTTACTGCTTGCCTCTTCTCTCTTTCCCATCTTTCTTGCCTCCTTTCTCTTATCCCCCAGTGTAGGTAGCCAGACGGATGTCTTTCTGGTTAACTTCTGTGCATTCTCCCTTTTGTTGCTTCTTTCTTTCAATGTTTCGTTAGCTTGCTATTAAGTAAAATAGAAGTTCTACGGCAGCCAAAAAAGTAGCAGTGCAATAGAAATCTACAAAATGCAGAATGGTAGTTTCGAAAGTAAAAAACCAGGCATGGAAGCATGTAAAACATTCGTAATGTCATCGCTTTTCTCAGCTCCGAGGGACTGAGTGAACAACTTTATTCAGTTCCTGCAGGTTATAGGATGGGGTAACCTGCACGAACTGAATGAAGGTGCTCACTCACTCGGAATTGATAAACGATCAAATCATAAACGTTTTGCATGTCGTCATGCCGAGAGAGTAAAATTTCAAGCTACCTATTGTTTTTATTTGTTGATGGTGATTAGGGAGCATCAACAATAACACCGTATGCATATAATTAGGAGAAGTATAGTCTAAAGTTCTCAAACAATTTTATCAGACAAATATAATATCACATCTTTTATGTGACTTTAGAATCTGTAACCCATCATCGCACTACGAGTATATTCAGTGCATATCAATTTCGTTTGACTATTGACATTTAATGCGATACTTTAGTAAATTCGCCTCACTAACGACTCTATATAAAGTTTAAATTGCCTACTTATCCCACTTTACTACGAAGCCTTTAGGACTTTAGAAAAGTCAAATCATATTCCTTACCGGTGACACCCAGTGAAAGACAATTGCGAGCCCTCCAAGCAACAGTGTTAAACATAGAGCATAAACTCTGTTCTTTATTTTTACACAAGTTTCTGTTCCAGTCAAGCTGATTTGGTCATGTATTCATACATAAATATATTTTTGTAAAGTGTCGCCGCTCAAGGCTTTTCGCGGTAGAGCAAGGAAGATTCCGATCAACTACATGGCGTATTCATGCTTGCTTCTACCATGCTTCTACTCGTTAGTCAACTCATGTAAAAATTGGCCCCGTATCTGCATGTTTCGCTGCAAATGTCGTTGAAAACGGTATTACTGCGTGTGGAGAAAGTGAACAAAACGTTGATTTGATGTTCTGTGTGAAAAAAAATGGTTAATTGTATTCTTGAGGCGCTTCCTTAGAAAGTCTCGATCCGTCCAGCGAAGGCGAACAAGCGCATCGAGGCACGTTAGACACGAGCGTCATCTGGTAGTTATCTCGGAAAACGAAGGAAGGCATGCGCGTCCTCGGAGACAAATGCGCGCCTGTCTCGGAGGTGATACAGTGTAGAACGCGAAGCTACGGGAAGGTGCCACCTCCGTGCCGTCTTAGGAAAGCGTTGGAAACACTTGCCTTTTCGAGCATCGCGTTGCATAGTGAGCGCCGCGTGATAAACGCTGCAGCCCTTAGAATTACTTACGTATGCCTTCTCTAGTATAAAGACACACATAGAAAATATTTACATGCTCTTATGGTGCCTCAGCTATGCGCAATAATTGCTTTTTAATGGCAGTCGCACAAGTATGAACGCTGAAACTTGAGCAATATTGATGGGCACTGCGGGTGGAGTTGGCCGTTTCAAGTATCGCTTGGGGATATTTGGGGTATCGTTAAAGCAGGCAAAAAATGACAGAAAGACAGACCAAAATTTTTGCGTCGAAGTACCCCAAGAAAAACTATCATCTTTAATAGCCGCCTCAGTAAGACTACCAAGACCCAAGTTGGGCAGTAAATGATTTTCAAAAAAAAATCTCGAATATTGCGATCCTCTATTACGGCTCTGCATCGTGTTTCGCTTAAAGTGTTTATTACATTACCACAAAAAGCAGTAAAGTATAACAAGAAAGGTATTGTGTTTCTACATTTGTTTTGTACAAAGGGTACTCAGTCAAGTTGTTTGGATGGACTGTAAATGTATTTCCTTTGTGAAAGCATGTGTGTGTAGCCTAGTGGTAAAGACACTCGCTTTCGGAGCATGAGTATACGAGTTCCAATCCAAGCATCGGAAAGAAAATATTTGTTCTTTCATTTATGCTGAAGAGATTATCGGGTCTGACCAGCCACTCGCGGCGCTGAAAGCAGCGCTGTAGCTCGGCCGCAAGGCCCTACAACATTATCCGTTCTTCCCGTAAGTATGTTTCTCTATGATGTAGTTGACCTTGAAGTGAAGAGCGCATATCACGTGACTACATGACTAGCCCCGTGTGCCTCCACAGCTACTCTGACCGTTCTAAGTCGCGCCTGTCGTGTCCGCGTAAATTACGACGCGACTCCACTGCCTGTCACGTCAGGTGAGTGCTTCAGTTCAGCCGTTGTGGCATGGTTACGCGATAGAAAAAGGGAGCGTGGACGCCCATCTGTGTTGAAGCTGTCTGCGCTGTGACAGCGGTGAAAGGAGGAAGCTGCGTTGGTCCATGCTGCGGATGCCACTCGGTTTGCCAACGAGTTTCAGGGCAAACATGAGTAGTAGCGCGCAAAGTGGCTGAGTTAAACGAGGGATGACCGCAATCTTCGGAGAGCTGAAAGTCGGGAGAAGGAGGCAGAAAGAGAACAGCAACGAGCGTTTGGTGTGAAAATGGAGACCTCCCGTTCAACTGTGGTGACGACTTCAAAAAATTACAAAATGACCGCTCTCCGGCCTCACAGCATCGCACCTTAGTCTAGTCAAGTGGTTCGATTGGCAAACTGTGGTTGAGCTACGAGGATAAAAAATCACAACTAAGAGAAACAATCACCCGCTGACATAACCGGGCCCAACTAAGCCAAGCCACCGAAAGTTTTAGGGGCGAAGCTCCTTCGGTTGTGGGTCATTCCCTTGTTGTTGGTCGTTCCCATTTTGTAGTCGCCACTTCTAGTTAGTTTTAAGCATTGCTCACTACATAGCGTTGTGTTTATATGCGCTTAGAAATAATGTCATTAAATGGCGTTTGTAAGAAATTCACACCATGTCCAAGTAGTGAAGTATGATGAGTGGGGCGAAGCGCCTGTCTGTACGATATGCGCTCTAGTGTGAAAGAAGCGGACGCACTCTGCACGGACGGACGAACAGGCAGATATACAGGCTGATGGACAGACGGACGCTTCGCCACACTCATGATCATTCCCTCCATGAATAAGGTGTGAATTTTGTCAGTCATGTAAGTGGATTTCATTTAACTTGGAAACTTGTGTTTCCATTCGCATGCTTCTATATGTATGTTTCCGTGTATGTTCCATTGGTGTGTGGAATTGTGTATATGTTGTGTAAAATTTATGTTACCCCCCTCTCATTTAGGTGCATTACCATGTGCGTGCCACAATGTGAACACCCAGCACTGCTAGGAGAGTGCAATCGAGCGATCGCACTCAGAAATATAAACGAACTCACATTTGCTTCGCAGGAATAAACGTTAGAGGATAAACAAAATAAAGGTGGCGCTCTGCCACCTTCTCCACCCCCCTCCTCACGCTCACGAGAGGAGAAGAGTGGTGAATTGCCACATGTGCAGTGTGGGAGCAGATGGTCGCTGAGGGACGGACAGATCCCCGAGCATAAGCTGCTTCATATCTAGAGCTCAGGCTTCTTTACACTAAGTGGGTGTTGTCTTCATCTTCAGTGTACGGCAAACTGACACAGATCATTAGTTTGATCAAAGCACCAGCACTCCTGATGAGATATGTTCAACGTGATGCGTTCTTGTAGCCGCGCCAACAGTATAACATCACCAATAAATTTTAAGCGCCATATTAGACGAAGGTACAAAACTCGTAGGACCCACAGCGTTGTGTACCTTAGTGTCTTACGTGTTTTAGATGCAAAACTTCTTAGGGTCGAGCTCAATCCAGTGTGCGGCGTGACCACCCTTACTGCGCCTGTGTTTCTCCTGCTCCTCTCTCTGCTCTCCTATGCTCTCCCTCTCTCGCCTCGCAACGCCGAAGCCGGCAGCGTCTGCTAGCCAACACCCGCTTCCCTTTTCACTACTCTAGGCATCCCTCCCCATGGCGTTTAAACAACCAATGTGCATGCGCGCCCTCTCTCCCTCCTACGCCCTCTTTTCTCGTGTCGTAATGCCAACGAAGGCAGTGCTCCCTCCCCTCTCTTCACTAGGCATCCCTCCCCGCGGCATTTACACCCCATTGCGCTTTCGCACCCCCTCCACCTCTTTTCATATGTTCCCCCTTCTTTCGCCTCGCAACGCTGACACAGGCAGCGTCTGCTAGCGAGTATCTTGATTGAAAACACCGACTGCTCGCGCCGCAAAACCATTCACTGGCCACTGCATATATATAGACACTGCATAGTGACCTCTAAGGTAGTGCTGGTGGGAGATTTCTCCTGTGCGTTATTGAACAATAAAAACTCTTAGTGGGCGCGCTAACTAAATGTGCAATGCGGGTCTATGTGTCCTATCGGGTTCTTTTATTTCTCATAGCCAATTTGCAGTTATTGCTATGTTCCAGTAAGTACTACTGGTTCACCACTGCGTGAATGGCGCCTCCCCAGGTTTCTCTCCCGCCCAATGCCACCATGAGCACCAGCGTCAAAGCCCGATGCTTCGCATATACACAGGTTTTATTTAGCAGATATGATGTAAATTTCCTCCTCTTATTGCGCACTCAATTTACTGGTTATGTCATACAAAAATGCCACAGCCACCTCCACAGCAGGGTTGCAATTTCCTTTCAAATGAATACAGTCGATAATAAACTTGTCCTCTACTCGAAGCTGATATTTGGTTCGTTTTATGTAGCGATGCAACGCGATTGGCTTTAGAAAGGAAGCGACACTAAACTTTATAGATTTCGAAGACAAAGAAATTAAATCGATGTTGCTTTCATATATCTCTTATTGCAAGGTATCCATTCTCGCAATAGGTAATGAAATCGTTTCGAATAACATTTTGTGAATTTAACTCTTGCTGTATGAATACGTCACAACTCTGTGCAAATTGAATATACTGATGTGGTATGAGCCTGGCCATGGTTTAGGACGAAAGTATAGGAAGAGGAAGTTAGTTGGTTCAGCCTATTGTCGCCATCGACGCTGATCATTGCCTGTTCTCACCTGTAAATAAACATAGTTAAACACAATCTAACCGTAACAGTTTTATGGTGGAGGTGCTGGGTACCTAACCAGCAACATGGTTGTGCAACAACCTGAGCTACGCCGAAGCCACCGCATTGCTGGGCTGCCCCTGTTACCGCTGGCGGTTGAGATGTTTCACTGTGAAGGCGGAACCCTGAACCCCGAAGCTGACGGCACTGCACCACCTTTTCTAGCGACACTTTTACTACCGACCTGAGCCGTGGCTGGTGTTTGGCAGCGTCAGCATCTGATAGAGCTCCGTCCTTTCGGGGGCAAATCTGGCTCAAACATTACAATCGAGTGAGCAGCTAGTACTTTTAGGACATGGCAGCTCCGTTGACTAACGTGGTATTCTTGAGGAACACGGCACTCACATGGTATGATAACAATGAGGACGCCCTCACAACGTGGGCACGCTTCGTGTCAGGGAATCAAGGATTGTTTTGGGGACACCGTGGCAAAGAGGAAGCAAGCCGAACAAACGCTGCTGCAAAGAGTCCAGGCCCCAGGCGAAATGTACGCGATATATATCCAGGCGATCCTCAAACTATGCAAGAACGTTAACTCTTGCATGTCCGAGGAGGACAAAGTCAGCTACCTATTAAAGGGCGTCGCAGAGGACGTTTATCACTTTCTTATCGGCAACGCCAGCATTGGTACAGTAGCCGATGTCATACGGCACTGTCGCACTTTTGAGACGCTGAATAAGAGGCGTATTACTCCTAAATTTGGTCGATTACCTAATGTGACCAAGGTAGCGAGTGTTGACAACTACGCGCTTTCTGATCTTGCATCTACAATACGTGAGATCATGCGTGAAGAACTCAGTCGACACACTCGCGTGATGCCTTGTTAAGCTACACCCTTGCCGGTTACTGACTATAGCATCATTATCCTGTTTGCACTGCTGCAGCAGGCATCGAGGAGTGTGACTGCATTTCTTGCACACCACCGAGGCCGCAGCGCAGTCACTACCGAGACACCAGGCACCAGTGCCACTTCAGTTACCCTCGACAGCTATCGGCCGCCTATCAGAACCCGAAGGAATACGCACCTGTGTCACCGCGCCCTCGCGATGCTTTCCAAAATGCATATCGTCAACATCCTGTGTGCTACAGCTTTGGTGCTCCAGGACACATTGCTCGGTACTGCCATCGGCAGAGAGAGATGACATCGAGATACGAGCCATCGTCAAGACTTCCTCGCGGTGGCTGCAGTTATGAAGGTCCTTCGTAGACCACGTGTCCCAATAGCACCGTACGACAAGAGAGCCGGCGTGGAACCTGCCCTGCTTCCGACCGTAGCTTGACACCTCCGCCAGGCCGACTCTGTCGCTCTCCTTCACCTCTACGGCGGCGGTTGCCACCACCACCACCGGGGAACTAGCCAGCGCGGCCAATGTAGGTGAGGTCACACAATAGGATTCACCTCATATACCTTCGCCAGTTATGATGGACAAAAAACGGATATGTGTGTCAATAGACGGATTGCGTGCGAAGGCTTTAGAGGATACTGGTGCCACAGATTCTGTTTTGAGCAGTTCACTAAAGACAGCTTAGGCCGCAAAGTTATGTTTTCCTTTCAGGATTCTGGTCGATTTTGTGGCGTAGGCGGGGACATACTTCAACGTGTTGTAAGCGGAAAACGCATTCTCAACTGAGTTGCTGATTCTAAAATGATGTACACATGATGTTATTCTCGGCATTGACTTCCTCCAACAGTTTGGCGCTTTCGTCGACTGCGCTACGGGTGAAGTTTCTGTTAGCGGCGGTGATGCCCTTCCCACCCTAGTTGAGCAGCAACTTCCTCCGGAAGACCTACTGATTGTTTCCAAAGAGCTGACATTACTACAATGGTGTATGAGTTCAGTAGCCGTATCTACTCTAATAGCTGCCGTATCAGTCTTTCATGCCGTCGTTCAACCTCTCACGGTTCAGTGTGCAAAGAGATGTAATAATACCTCATTCGACTATTTCAATCACTAATGGCTGCGCGTTTTTGTGGGCACCTAATTCTTCGTCTGCACTGATTATCTTTCCTTGAAGATTGAAGCTTGCACTGTTCCACAGTGTGGCGAAAAATTATGTTGTTGCCATCAACGATGAGGAAAGTGAGAAACGCGAAGTCACCTCTAAATGAAGTACTCTCCATGAGTCCCACGCTTCGAGCATGGTTATCAAGACACTACGGTTGCATTAACAACAAGAATTCGTCCAACTATTACAATGACATGGGTCAGTGTTTGACTTCGGTGAAAAGAATAAGCGACTGTCTTTACCGTGCTCTCCAGCACAGCATACCATTGACACAGGCTTTGTCCATCCGGTTAGGCAAGGACCTTACGGCTATCGTCATCCGAGCGGAAAGTTATAGCGGAACAAGTTCAGGACATGTTGCAAAAGGGCTTTATTGAAGAGTCGTGCAGCCCGTAGGCAGGGCTTGTGATTTTGGTTTGCAAGAAAGACGGTTCCTGGAGTTTTTGCGGTGATTATAAACAATTGAATGCCTTGTCTGTCTGCTGCCTCGGATCAACGACGTAATTGACTGTCTAAATTCTGCGTCATACTTTTCTTCACTCGATCTATGATCAGGATATTGGCAGATCCTCATGCATCCTCCTGACAAAGATAAACGGCATTTGTAACACCCGATGGACTATATGAGTTCAATGTGATGCCATTTGGGCTATGCGATGCCCCCGCAACTTTTGAAAGATTTATGGACTTGATTTTTTGTGCACTGGAATGGGAAATCTGTTTGTGCTATCTGGACGGCGTTGTCCTTTTTGGGCGCACACTCGAAGAGCACAACGTTCGTTTAAGCTTCGTTCTGGAATGTGTGGAAAAGGCTGCCTTGGTCTTGACCTCTAAGACGTGTCGGTTTGGTGAAAGGCAGGCCTTGATCCTTGGCCATTTGGTAGACAAAAATGGGGTCAGGCTTGACCCCAGAAAATCAAAGCAGTCAGCACTTTTAGGCGACTCACGTCTGTAAAAGAACTTCGCAGCTTTGACCCTTTGAGCACCCTTTTGCAAAAAGACAGTGCATTCGAGTGGACATCTGAATGTGACGCTGCGTTCTGTCAACTCAAACTTCTGTTCATATCAGAGCCATTTCTCCGTCATTTTGACCTATCTGCTCCTACGGAAGGACACAGTGACGCAAGATTTATTGGCATTGGAGGCGTTCTTGTCCAGCGTCATAATGACCGAGACCATGACTATGCCTATACAAGTCGTTCTCTCAGCAAGGCTGAAAAAAATTTCACTGTGACCAAACAAGAAAGATTGGCAGCCGTATTTGCTATTCAGAAGTTTCTTTGTTACCTGTATGGGCGTCCTTTCACGATTGTAACACAGCATTATTCTGTATGCTGGCTCGTTACTCTCCGAGACCATTCTGAACACCTCGCACACTGGGTTCTACGCTTCCAGGAATTTGACTTTATTGTTGCATACAAAGTGGATGGTGTCATATCAACGCCTATTGTCTTTCTCGCCATTGTCTAGAGCTGACGACAATATAGACGCGTTCGACATCTGCTTTGCTACTGTTTCACGCGAATTCCTCGATGTCACCACGTTCCAGCTGGAACAGCGCAATTACTTGACTTTAGACTCTTTATTCGTCACTGTCAGAAGCCCCAAGGGCAGTGGTCGCTCTTGTCTTCGCGATGAACTCTTGTACACGGTCAATTTGTCGGCAAATGTTGCGCGGTATTCGCTAGTGGTTTCCCTAAGCCTGCGGTAGTACGTCCCCCATTTCATGCATGATGACCTGACGTCAGGCCATCTTGGATTCATCCGCATTTTGCAGCAAACTCAAGAGCGCTTCTGCTGGCCTAAAATGTGACTATGCACGATGCAATGCATCTCCATCTGCGACAAAAGCCAGCGCCACTAACGTCCTACAAGCAGTCCACATGGCCTCCTTCACCCTATGACGCCGCCCACAAAACCTTTCGAACAAGTTGGTATTGACCTGCTAGGACTGTTTCCGCGGTCTTGCAACACCAACCGCTGGATCATAGTCTGCGTCGATCACCTTACCAGATATGCGGAAACCGCTGCGATACCATCTTCCACAGCGGATTCTGTCACCTCTTTCCTGTACGATCCATCGTTCTTCGCCTTGGTCCACCTCGTGTCCTCATCCGTGATCGTTGTCGCCAGTTCGTCACTGACATTAGGAGAATTGCTTCGTCTCAGCACTTCGCAGTTTCACCATTCAACGCCATATCATCCCTAGATGAATGGCCTTGCAAAACGTACAAACCACACACTTACTAATATGCTGGCTATGTATGTATCTTCGAATCACAGGAACTGGTTATGAGATTTCGCCATTCATCACCTATGCTTTTAATACAGCGAAGCATGAAACTACGCATTTCACTCCGTTTTACCTACCCTACGCTCGACAATCGCGCAGCAGGCTCGATACAATACTTCCGTTTGAGCTCCATACAGACGATTTAGTTGCTCGAGCACTGTGCCGAGTTGAAGAAGTCCGCCAAATTGCCCATATTTGCACACTGGAATCGCAAGAGCGCTCAAACAGAAGGTATGATGAACGCCACGACACCGTTTCATTCAAAAAAGGGGAACTCGTGCGCTTGTGGGCCCCTCAGCGAAAACGTGGTTTATGCAAAAAATTTTTACCGCATAATGTCAGTCCATTCGTTATCATAAATCACCTTAGTGACTTGACCTACGTGGTGGCACGCTTGACGTCAACTAGTCGTCGGTAAAGCCAAACACAGTTGGCGCATTTAGTTTGTCTCAAGCCGTTCCATCCCACACTAAGCCAATGATTCGCCTCGCCAAGCGGGATTCGTGTGTGAACCGGGGAATGAGACGGTATGAGCCGGTTCATGGCTTGGGACAAAAGTAGAGGAAGAGGAAGTTAGTTGGTTCAGCCTATGTTCGCCGTCATCGCCAATCGTCACCTGATCTCGCCTGTAAATAAACATAGTTAAACTAAATCTAACCTTAAGAGTACATTAATGGTATGAAAATGAAAGAAGCACAAATTATGGGAGCTGCGTAACCGAGCAGTCAGTAGGTGGTAACTGGTAGGTATATGCTTACTTACAAGTTATCTAGGGTCTTTATAATGCTGCTGGATCTGTATTAGAATAATACATCAGGTCCATCGAATAGTTAGTAATATATACACCACAAGTGCATCACGAAACATCATTTGCGTTACATATTTACAGAAACGTTTTTGATTATCTGTTTTTGCCTTGTACAGAGAGTATCTGCTGGAAATCAATCGCGACTTGCGGAGAGCAAGGATCTGTGATAACTGTGAGTCCAGTGGTACTAGCACTCAGCACAATGAAAACTAAAGGAAAGGGACCATTCATATTTTGATAACAGTAAACGCGCCTAAATTGTGTTATAAAATCGTCATGATAAAAAGAATATTATGCTAAGCGGATTAGGCTTTAGGTCACTCGCAAGCCAGTATGCTTCCTTGGTTAATGCGCCATACCTCACCACTCCAACGCAGGCACTGCGAAAAAACCACAACCTCCAGCGCCAAAACCAATGCCACGTCCACCTTGGGAGTCTCCTCCTAAGCGACCAGCTACAAGGCCACCCCCTCCAAGACCGCGACCTCCTTGGGAACGTCCTTCGAAGAGGCCGCCTTCAAGGTCACGTCCTTCTTGGCCAAGACCACCTCAGTGGGCTCCTCCTCGGCGGCGTCTTACAAGGCCTGAAAGGCACCCAAAGCCACCTCGTAAGCCAGTGAAACAAGACTCAAGTGAAGAAAACGGGGAGAATAAAAAGAGAAAGCCTCCCAAACGTGAGTATTTATAGGTATCAAAAGCATTCATATCTTTCGAGCAAACAACACCTGGTAAAGATTGGGAATGGTGCACTTTAGATATCTGATCTCAGCATAAATTATTAAGAGCTGGGCATTTTCTAAATTGGACTGGGTGCTAGGGAAGGGAAGGGTGATGCTCAGTTTAGAAATTTTTATTTCGGGGACGGCCCCCTTTTTTTAAACACACACACACACACACACATTTTCTAGATGCGGGATTCTTGTTTCAATAGGTTTTATATCTGTTAGCACAATTGCACAAGCATTCACTGCTATAGCAGTCGAAAGAATACGGAACGAAAAGTGTTTTTCAAGAGCTCGCACTGCTTGCGCTTTTCTTTGAGGTCATAAGGCTACCTCTTTGGGCTTTTTATAACAGCGAAAGTTTTCTAAATCAAGGTTTGTATGCAGGGTGTTGGCGCAGAACTGGTCACGTGTCCTTGTGTTGCGGCGAGAGTGAGCAATGGTAAAAAAAGGAAGGTTGTGCCATGTTGACAGTGGCGAAGGCTTGCTGCGAAATGCGAGAGCCGGAGATATTTTTGCCCGTTTCTGAAAGAAACGAACGAAAATGTATTTGACAATGGGATGCAGTGGAGTATAAGATAACAAGTCCGTATTAGTGTTCAAAAATTCGGGCTTTCATGACGGCTATTATTTCTAGTTCTCTCAATGAAGAAACCGTCCGGCTTGAGCGTCAGCGAGAGGTGATGCCAAATTGGCTTGTTTTCGCGAAGCCAGACGCGATGATTGTGAAGGAGAGGCCGAACCTATGCTGCAAAGAATGGAAGACTTGAAAAATATAGAAGTATAGTATAGGCTGATGAACAACTGGCATAAACTTTGCCATCTTGAGAATGTTAGGCAAGTTAAGCTGGCTGAATTTTTTTTACCTAACAAAGTCGCAGGAGCTCGGTGCGGCCTGCCAATAGCGAGCATAAGCAGTACAACCACAGGTCACTATAATACGATTTCCTTACAGTGGTTCTGTACACGCTGGTGTTGCTCGCCACTGGCTGATATTTTAGCGTGCAATTGTTTCATGCCACGTGAAGGAATTGTTTACTGCTGTATTTCCATGATGTTTATGAATCATGCAAAGTGCATGCTAACAAATAAAAAAAGCTAGACAAAAATGTTCCATCACCAGGACTCAAACCCTCGACTCCTCGGTGTACGGCAATAGGGGCTGGAAGTTCAACATATTGCGACACCGATTGAGGTAGTGTTAGCACCACAGACACATTTGTACGAGTCTCCACTAACGCGCCTTATATCACTGAGATACTCTCTCTCTCATGGTGATTCTTGTTCGCGATGAGCTATCACCGTCTATGAAGGGTGAAGTACAGATCCCAGAAACAAAAAAGACGCCTACAATAAAATTTATGTCGTCGCATACAACTGTGTCTACGACATCAGATCTTGCTGCTATAAGAGCCCCTTTACAATATCTCGTTCAAGAGCCTCCAGGCAGGTGGGTTAAATTCTGCGATTCGAAGACAGTACGGAGTTAGTAGTTTGCCACGCGTAAGAAGAATCACGAGCAATTAGTGCATGAAATAAGACATTGCCACCATCATGCTCTAGCCAAAGGACATCCTATTACGTATAAGTGGCTACCAGCACATATCAGTATTACTGGAAATTAATTATCCTACGATCAAGTCTGCTCAGCCCATGAAGCAACGAGTGTCGTTCTAATTGCTATCAGGGACTTTTGCGGCTAGAAACTTTACTTGCTGGCTTGAGATCTTTCACGTACACTCTGTCGTCTACCAGCTTCAAAAGGTGTCCCTCATATAAACTGGTTTCTTATCTAAAGCTACAGCTACCATCACAGCTTTCGCGCTCCAATGCGACACTTTTATCCCGCCTTTGGTCGGGTGTTGCATTCACAAAAGCGTACTCATTTCGCATAAGTATGGCAGACACCTCTACATGCAACATCGGCGGAGCTGAAGAGACCATCTAACACGTCCTATGCAGCTGCGAACGCTACGACACCCAGCGATACGAGCTCCGGGTGGTTTTGAACCAAGTGGACTCTAGACCATTTCCCGTGCTAAAGATTCTGGAGCCTTTGTTGTTTGCTTCGATAGCGCAGAAATGTTACTGCAGTACCTGGACAGAACTGATCTGAATGACCGCCCCCAAACTGCATGTGCTCCCCACGTGTGACCGCGATTGGGTGTATTTTTCTTTCCTCTGTTTAATCTCATTGCTCTCCTTCATCTCTTCCCACAATGCAGAATAGCAAACCAGACTTGCCTCTGGTTAACCTCCCAGCTTTTTCTTGCATCTTTCTATTTCTCTCTTTCTACAGCGGGTAAAATTCTGCGACCACGCAATTGGGGCATCTTGATGACAGCGACGTACGCTGGCAGTGCGACTATCTATAGTAATCGCCCTAGATGGAATTAGGTTCTTTGTCTTTCGCCTCCTGTGAGGGTGCGACGCCTCCTTGTCAGAGTAGTAGAACTTCCAAATGTGCTTACGGTGTTTTTCTGACACCTACCACTTCGAGTGTGGTAGCACTCTATGCAGTTTAACCTTCTGCAATCTGCACAACAGAAAAATCACAATGTTACCGGCTGAATGTCGTGTCTTGGTGGAGTGAGACAGGAGCCAATGGGTTGTGCAACACTTTTGTGCACTCATTGCTCAAGCTGCGAACATTTTCTTTATGTGTAACTGAAGCGCAAGGTAGTGCATGCATCAGCACGGCCACAAGTTACACTTTTACTCGGAAGTGCAAACCTAGGCTTTTCTCTCCTGAATTGTATACGCTTTTAAGCTGTTCAATCGGCTTCCGGTGTTTATTATGGACTTGCTCATACTTTCTTCGCGCGGGATTCACCATACACTGTTTTGACATTTATGTCAACAACTTCAGCTACCACAATAGTTAAATAAGGAGCATGAGTGTTAGTTGTTGCGACTGTCTACTGCAAGGCGTTTACAGAGGTGCATCCATGCCAAAAGGTGGCACAGCTGCCAAACACCAACAGATATTTTAAGAAATCTCATACAAACACGCACAATAAACAATAAATTACTACTGTGAAGATACATTTTACTTTCTTGACATATCTATTTCTGTAACAGAGGGATCACTAATGCACTTTTTTGGGTTTTGACAGTGGCTGATATTGAAGGGTACAGTTGGAAGTGGGAATCGTCTATCGAAAGCGATAGGTGGTGATGAGATTAACAGGCGGAAGGTGGAGCGGCTGGTGGTAGTTTCTTCAATGTCCACTGTTGGGCTAAGCCTGCTATAAATGTTTACTTATTGTAATAAACTCTGTATCACGTGCAGATCACGAATCTCGCTAGCGGTTGATGGTGACAGACGGCTCACCACGTGATGGTATTTCATAGAAACTGAAGTGATGCGACGTGCAGCACATCGCGACTTTACTTGAATAAAACCACAGTGCAGGATTCGTATTCTAAAAGTGAGGAAGTTCACGTCGACGCTGAAGAGTGTCGGTGTGTCGGTATCTTGAGAAGTGTGCATAGCCTTTGATGTTCGTCCGGCTCACCAAAGTTGTTCGAGACATGAGCACGGTCAGAAATCAGCGCAGAGAAGTGAGTAGTGCGTCCCGGAAGGACAAACTACTAACTTTATTGTAGTTCCTGTTGCAGTCCATACGGCTCGTAGGCGCCCCTCGCACCACTTCTCTCTCCCGCACGCCGCGCGATAACGTTTCACCGCAAAGATGGCAAAGGGTGGCTGGCTGGTGCTACAAACCATGAGGTTGCCAGAGCTTCTTTCCGATTTCCGTGGTTATCAAACATAACCTTCTAAATGAACGAAACGCTACATAAAAAGCTAAAAATGTGAAAGGAGGCAGTACTGATGAGTTAGAAAATGTGAGGCGGCAGTGCGCAGACACCAGATTATTAGCAACAGACATCCGATGCTTTAGAGTTCAGATGAGAACCTTTTGGACTTTCACCATGAAGTCTGCATATGTTCCGGTGTCGCATGCATCGCTGGCATTTTCCATGGCATATGCAATCATGTATTTGTCCTCGCCCATGAGATTGCGAGTGTGATGTTCCTTGCCGTCGTTGCTATAGTTTTAACTGTCACCTTCAGCTGAACTGTGCGCGTTCGTTGGAGAACTATATAATAAATAAAAACAAGGATTTTTGTCATGGAAGATAAACTTATGGTGCCTTTTGGCCACGCAATTCGGAACCACACGATTAACCCCTCTCATGCGTGGTAGGTAGCGTTGCTGAGCATTGCAAAAAAAAGTCCTCAAACGTTATCACTTTGTTCGACAGCGCATTTTCACCAACACAACCTGTAATGTGCCCTCTCACACTGAGGCCTAAATGCAAGAAGTATTGGGTCTAAGTGCTCACCGCTCCGCCCACGAGGAAAACATACAGCGCGAGAAGCGCTGAACCGGAACTAAGGCAGTTGTTTAGAAACAAAAAGGCTCCCACAGAGAGTGAACGGCATCTGACACGTATTTCAAGACGTTTAACACTAAAAATTGAACACCTCTTGGCTAGAGAAACATCTAGGACACACTGAAATAAAACTTGAATTGGTTGAAAGAACTGCTGACCACCGTGCCTGAAGATTTAAAGCATGGGTAACTGATGTAGCTGGAAGTATTTGCAAGTTATGCTTTTGAAATAAACTTATCGGTGAAAAATATTCCTATCATTGCAGACGTGATTAATGAAGTTTGCTTTATGCAAGTGGCGGTGTTTCATATAAAGGAGTAGCCAAACTTCTATAAACATGCACTGATGATTATATCCACAAAGCAAAGTCGTATTCTGCAAAATCATATTCCGTATGTGAATTCGGAGATGTAACGTTATTGCTTAAAATGTTCCTCTGCCCAGTTTAGCCATATACAGAATATCCTAATGACATCTATCACATGGGCCAAACCGATTCTCAATAGAGGCCGACTAATGTTTCTCAGGTTAGTTTCAACCAGTCCTCTTGACTTCAAAATTCGCGGGAGCATGGCCATAGCACGTTGTGTATCAAGCACTGCCATTATTATTCTATGAGGTCAATGTCAAATTGTACATTCCTGGTTGCACTGGAGCACCTTTCATTCTTCACTGGTCCGCACTGAGAGTCTATTGGCATTAGAAACAAGCACGAAATTTCGATAGGTAGGATTTATAAAAGTGTTCATTGAGGTCAGGGAGCAATGTACTGCCAACCTAGAGCATAAAACAAAAAATAAATAAATAAACATAGCATAATAAAATACTCGGTGTCATGAACGTATGATTTCATCAGCATCATGAAAAGCATTTCGTTTACTTTTTTGTTGAACCTCAGGTGTCGTAAGAATATTTCGCACTTGTATACGTGAAGTAAATAAAGCATGCACGATAGAAATACAAAGAGAACATTTATTTCCCATTGCAGGTAAAAGACCTCAAGGAGGTGGACATTGTGGTGCCAGGCCACGAAAAGGAAGATACTGTGATGACAGCTCCGACAAGTGGTTTTTTAATGGAGGCTTTTACACATGTAGTAGAACTAAAGAAGGAACATGTCCTACAGTAGGATCATTTTTCGACAGCTGCGAAGAATGTCAACAAAAATGCTTGAGTAAGTGAAGCCCTTCTACTTTTTTGAGCTTTCAATTAGTCCATTTGTAATCTACTTTTTTATTTCCAATGTTTGTTGCGTTGTAGTCCAGCAAATATATTTTTCCTTTGCTGATCACGACTTGTTATCCAAAGGGCTGAGCAGTGCACTTTTCTCTGATTGTTTTTGGATGTTAAAGCCCGAAAATTGGAACATTTCATTATTGTATTATATATTCTTGTGACCAACTACTAAAGCCACTTTTTTGGATGTTCATATCCACTATGTTACACTGTATTTTTTGTTTGTCGTGTCAATGTTCATACCATGGTCAGTCAGAAAAGGCAAAGCCGCCGACAAGATGCTAGGTTCATCGGAGACCCTTCATTTGCATCTTGCCGTTCTGTTGTTTTTTCCCTTGTGCATGACTATAATTTCTCAGCGGAAATCGACGCGTGCATATAGGCGGGTTAATTATTTCTCAATGGGAACAAAAAACAACATTATTTTGTTAATCACTCACATGACTGGATGAATAAACTGCGAGAAGTGAATACGCGGTACATCGAATCGCACTGAGTTGGAGGTCTTGAAAGCAAACCCAGGGGATCTCTTTTGACGCGGCAGTACACTTAAGAATATGTACGGAGGCCACAACGACAAATGTGATTCTCTGCAGTCAATGGGCAGCATTCTATGCCATGCGTTACACTTCAATTTTAAAGGTTCAGCAGCTGGTAACTATATCAAAGTTGTTCCTTTGAGTATGAGTGCTCTCTTCTCATCTCTCTCTCTCTTTTCCTCCATCTGTAAAACTGCCTCATCTCTGTGTCCACTGTGGGGTAGGGTGCCGGTCGTTCTTGACTGGTTAACATTCCTGCTGTTCCTTTCTCTCCTGTTCCTTACTTCGTCCTTACTTCCACACAGAAAGTGACTTAGTAGTCGACTAAGGTTGCACGGCGGGCTTGTTGGTTATTCATGTTGTTCGAGGTATAGCGCATCCAGGACGGGACAGAGAAGAAAACACAGAACAGTGCCATGTACGTGTTCTGTGTTTTCTTCCCTGTCCCGTCCTGGATGCGCTATACCTCGAACAACGAACTTAGTAGAGCAGCATTCTCCACGAGTGTCAACATATTGGTTGTCGCAACTAAACAACTTGTGAGGTAATCTTTTACGATTGCAGGTTCTCCTGCGTAGCAAAACACTCTTTGTCCCCAACGTAAATATTTGAAGCAGCGCATGTTCAGGTATTTTTTGCGTCCTCTTTGTGATTTGTAGACGACGTGAGTACCCTACTACCACAATAAAATATCGGGCGAACACTAATTACTAGAGATGCATCCCTTCTAGGCTCTGACGTAGCTACTACACTCTGATGCAGTTACTGGACTTTGATGAGTCGTAAAATATGCAGTTTAGCGGCACATGAACATATGTTGTGTTTTGTGGCATATGTTGTTCTTTGTATAAAAGCCGACTCCACCCAACACAAAGTTCATCGTATATTTCTGCTAAATTTACTTGCGCTGCCTTAACAGCTGATAGATTCAAAGAACTGCCTTAGTCGTTGTTGCAGCTATGTTCTTCGAAAATCGAGCTTGAGTATATTCCCAATTTTCCTTCGATTGGCCCACAATAACTATCCCGTATACACATAGGAGTTGTATCTTTGTTACGGATAACCTGTGCCACATTAGTGCTTGTTTTTTTTCTGTTGTGTTAGTGGAAGCACTCACATTCAAATTTTAGGCGCCAACGATGAAAAGGTAAACAAAGCCGAGGAAGCAAGAAGTCGTGTGCGGTGATGATTAATCAGATTTTCATACATAATTATTCAGATTGTGCAGGACAGAGTATTGGAGATAAATGTTCAAACAACGTCAGGATGGCCTTCTTGATATTTACTGCGTGGCCTGCCGAAGGGTAATAAATGATCAAGTCAGTAGCAAAAGCACAAAACTACGCTTCCGGCTTTCTCTGTCTCTGAGGAAAAAGGATATCATAGGGGGTTTTTGGTCAGTCACGAATAGACCAATATACAACTTCAAAGGTACATGCTAGCTCTCTTTTGACGAGTCCTATTTCTTATGATTCGTTTTTGAGACAATAATGAACTCCGAAAAGTTAAGACGCATATTAAAAATGTACATGTGGCAAGTCAAAAATATCCCAAGAGAGCAACAGGTATTACTCTTTTCTAAGAGTGTGTCTGCGTAGTCGTTTGGTGTCAATCTGTCTTCGTGATTTCCCAATGGTAAGCATCAATCAAAGGCTTCTACTGCTGTAAGCACATAAATATGTTCAATATAACAATGCTTGTAAAGTTTAGCGCATGAGAATAGTCAGCTCGTGAATATCACGCAACATCTGTTATTGTGCATCAGCAATAATGTGTTTAATACCAAGGTTCTCACCTAGGCAAATGTTACAACTGACTTACCCATAGCCTTCTTTTTTATCGTATGGAGATGTGCTGTCTGTATTCTTACATGTTTTGTGACTTTTCAGGGCACAGAAAGAATTTGTGCGATTTCCTTCACTAAAACATTGGTGCCAAGCAATAACAGGAATGGACGTCATCTCGTTTCTCCAAAATCGTATGAAAGACATTAAAAATTGTAAGAGATTTCATGCAAATTTTGAAAGACAAGAAATCCACAATAAATATAATAAAGAACATAAGGTAGCGCACAAAGCTTAGAATAGCATTGAACAACATATTAAACAATCAATCATATGTACATTCACGGTGAAAACTGAAAACCAACTATTATACAGCCAAACCAATTCAAATATATTGAACAGACACAAAAACACAGTGATGTTAAAACAAACCAAGGCTTAAAATTGCTAGAAATGGCTATGATTGGAACCGTCTTCAAGAATAGTCTGTCCCGGGTTGACAACGCGCTTCTGCAAACGTCTTGCTGGCCACGGTCCCACCATTTTTTATATATAGGTTCAAATAAAAAGCGTCGTAGTGTATTACATGCTCTTTGTTTATTGTCAGAAACAGCAATATTACATGGTAATGTAAGTTCTGACGTCGCTATGCTTCAATCATTCAAGTTGCCATTACGCATGACCTTTTTTATTTACACTTGATGCAAGGATTGATATAGGGCGCAGGCTTCACTACAAATGACCTGATGGTTCCGTGCTCGTATATAATGATCAATTAGGTATATCTGTATATTATCACCATATGCGGCGCCATACCTCCAGGTATTCCTGCTGTATCTTATAAGGAATCGGAATGCTCATGTGACTGACAAGCTGTCGTTATTGTTACGAAGCGCGATGCCAACACGGTCCCGAAGGCGCCACTGCTACAAAACTCGCCGCTGCCAAGGTCACTGGCTGTTTGGTAGCGTGTGTTTCTCAGCTCGCGACTGCTTCTGCGCAGAGCTGGTAGACGAGCGGTCAAGACGACGGTAAGGTAAGGCAAGGTGTATGTACAGCATAGAAATAGAGGCGTTACGAATTCGGCACTGAGGCCGACAGCTTAGGGACCCGAAGAGCTGAGATTTTTTTTTTCTGACGCATACGTCGGCTTCTCTCAGCCGCATAGGTCGGTAGCTTGGCGAAGCGCCGCGTGGTTCTTTATAGGCCCCAGGTGATCGTTTACGTCATCATCATCCAATCACAACTGCCACCAGG
Organism: Rhipicephalus annulatus; assembly: GCA_013436015.1. Classification (NCBI taxonomy): domain Eukaryota; kingdom Metazoa; phylum Arthropoda; class Arachnida; order Ixodida; family Ixodidae; genus Rhipicephalus; species Rhipicephalus annulatus. Next base: position 50,937 of record WOVY01001487.1, read on the forward strand.
TCACGTCGGAATCCTCCAATAGGGACTCGCCGCTGGGTTGTGTCATGATCACAAAATCCAGAGCCGCTGCGCTGGGTTGCACCCAAGGACAAGGGATGTTGCCACGCATTGCGTAAGACTCGCCATGCTGAATGGCGCCGCTTGCTTCATCGGGCCCGTGGGCTGAGGCAGCTGGCCGTGCGTTGCGGACGACAGACCGGCGCCGCCGCTTGATGACGTTGTTGAGTTTATGGCGTCAGGTGGGCTCGCTCGCTGGCCTTGACACAGATAGCCTTTGCACAGGCAATGACGTTCGGTGTGAACTCCCAGGCGTAACATTATCCAATCTTAAGTGACAAAAAATGTTAGCTCGTTTTATTTTGTACTACATCAATGGCTTCTTGTACAGGTAGAAATGCAGTGTGTGATTTTATGTTGTTTTGGTTTGCACTCAACATACACAAAATGTATAAACGCTCAAAGTATTTTCCACAGACAATTATTTTACGATGTCTATATAGTGGCCCATAATTTTCAAGAGCGGTTTGAATTTTGCTCTTTTCTCTTTTTGCTAAGCACCTAAATGATCCTTTGAAAATTCAACACTCTTCGTTTCCTGCTGGGCTGAAACATTCTCAAAGAAAGAAAAAGATGTTGGTGGATATCCAGGTTTGTCCTGGTCTGAAAAATATCAAGCCTTTTAGGTTGTACAATGTGTCTAACATGAGAAAATATCACTGAATTCGATAAATTCGAGCTTTCGCAACATGGCTCTGCGGGTTTCAACAACAGCTATGTTCTAGTATAGCGGTGACTAAACAGCTACACAAATATTATGGTATTGGTATAAAACTAGGATACAGGCACATTATGTTCTAACCTATTTAATATATTGCTCTCAGCAATTTTCGCATAGAAAAAAGCACAAGGTAAAGAAACCGCAACGACGTATTTGTCTACACGTGTAATGTGCATCTGCTGTTCTTTTATGTGCACTCATTTGCAAGCAAACTTCTCATCAAAATTTAGTGTGGCACCTTCCATGTTAAACATCGCTGCTTTTCTGCTTTTATTCGGTTTCCATTTTTCTTACTACTGTTTGATGGGAATGATTACGGTTTATATGCCCTGTGCCATTGATCTAGTGAGCATGTTATTTTGTTCTACATTCTCTATTGTACGTTTAACTACAATCATATAAGGCATTAGGTTTTGTTTTCTGCCTGCCAGGCTCTGCCCCTCAAGCCTCTATTTGGATTTGGCAGGCCTAGCTAATTTCAATAGTTTTTTTTTGAAGAAATATAATGTATTATGAAAAATGACTTTATGATATTTCGTTACTAGCAAAAATGTGTAAAGTACAAATGTTTCATTGAATATACAAGGAGTGTTCACATGACAAGAAACATCAACATGTAAATTAAATTACGCACTGCTGTCACAATATAGATTTTTTTCCTTGTCTGATGGTCTGTAATGAGTGGAGAATTTTTAAAGTGCGCAATCGCTGGAAGCTGAGTTCATACTCGTGAGCTCCGTGGAGCGACGTGACTCTTCACATGGCGCTAATGCGTAGTTTTAACGGAAAGACTTTGTGAAAGGCATGCATGGTTAGCGTCTTCACTGCTATGCCGCGGGCCTGCTCGTGTTCTGCTGTATACTTTGAGAAAAAAAAATTATGAAAATGCATGTGATTTTTAAACAAAAAAAACAAAGGAATAAATAAAACACCTTGGTGCATTCTGAGGTGTGTACATACAAAATACCTAAGCTAACTTATACAAACATTGAACATAAAAATTACTGTGTTATCACTGAGCTTTATAAAATGTTGCTCTCTGCGCCAACGTGCAGCATTAACAAGCTGTATCTTGAGTAATAGCTGAATCGTAGCGGCCGATATGAATAACCTTGTAGCGTTTACTTCTTTTAGTGTGCCAACCGAAAGAGGGAAAAAGACGATGAAGTCAGTAGCACGTGAAATGTGCTGTTTCAGGAAAGCTAAGAATCGAGGATCCAGCAAGCAACCCGGCAACCCGCAGTCGCTGATGACCCTGTGCCGCTGTTAGGAAAATAAGAGAAAACCTTTCATGATGATGAAAAATAGTTCACAAACAGGGGATGATGAAAAATAGTTCACTGGCCCGGCTTCTGTAGCTAGAAGAATATTGCCCCGAATGTGACCAAATAGAGGGTCACCTACTGCATCATTGGCAAAACAGTGTAAAGAACTGCAGCATGGTGTCCAGGCTATGTCATATATAAGCTATACTAATTGCTGAGTAATTTTATTCTACTAGTGGCGACCTCGATGAAGTTTGTATTCGTGGATGAGAAGAACCAATGAAACGGAGAGGTTTGCACGCATAGCGAATTTGAGTAGGTAGAATACAGAGCTGCTGGAAGGTCGCTTGGGCAAGAGTGCGTAGAGTGGTAATAATGGATAGTATTTCGAGGAAGATTCACGCACAGAAGGTGCATGTTAATCTCGAACTCTAAGACGTAGGGGAATTCCCATTTATTAGTAGATATAAACCTGCACATACTCCACAAGTTAAAAAGGGGCCAGTGCACACCTGGAAAAGGCGAGAACCCAATGCTCCCAACACATCTTCTAAATATTTATGTTACCCACATGACTGTAAACGAATGCACTTTTCTCGGAAATAGCTTTTGTTCGCATGTACACTGGAAAAGTTTATTGGAAATCATCTTTTGCTTGTAATAACGGCTGTTCTCTCGAAATTTTCCCGTAGGCATTATGGATTGTTGTAGCATCCTGCAGCTGTCGCACGCGTCGTCCACCTTCTCTTTTCTAAGCACACATAAAAGTTTATCCAATCCAATGTTATGTAGGCCGCTCTTCTCTCACAATTGCTACATCATTTCACTAAAGCTTCTGTTTGACGCAGTTTATGTTATAGTCTCCGCTAAAACCACATGTGCGTTTGCCTACATGCGCATTTACATTGCACGCCAGCCATATTCCAGTAGCAGCATGCTGGTAATAATTTCACGGCAGATCTGGACTCGCGTTGCCACACCAAAGCAGCTCCCACAGTGACTCGACATACAACAACGGTTTTGTTTTTGATAATTCTATAAGCCATACAATAGACTTGAGGAAAGAGAAGTGGGAGGCCTATCTCGCCAGTTTAGATCCATAAACGTCAATCGGGATCCCAGATGAAATTCACCATTCAGCGAAAGCCAGTAAAATCTTGCACCTAGGGCACCACCCAGTTCGCTCCTGAAGTCCGTGTTACCCTTTCCCTCAAATGAAGTTTTTTTCTATTCTCAACAGTTGGCAATTACAAGAGAAGTCGTGTGTGGCTTGCTCAAATAATCATTCTTCACTGGACAAATTGCAAGCCTTGAACATAATTTTGCACATAAAGAAAGACTGAGGCAAGGGAGCCCTAATGTGCGCGCTTAAGTTGGGCAGTAATATGCTGCCATCTTTATCGTTGCTTGATCTAAACTTAGGTAGGATGAATGCAAAAAAGTATGCTTTTTATTTTTAGTGTAGTTTACCTACGCCTAAAAAGTTGTTATGAAAATAATCTTTGAAGCAGAAGATGTGGTTCATCACAGAGAGTTGAGAAAAGCAAAGGCCGAAACACTGGAAGCGTCGTTCTTATTTTATAATGAAAGAAAAATATATACTTCTCTGAAAATCAAAAGTTACTGAGAGAGGACGCTAAGCCCATTATAATGCTATTTGCTGCAAACATCGAGGAAGCGAGTAAAATCACTAACTTTGGTGCGCTGGTAGACTATTAGCAAATCTTCCACTGGCTTGAATTACGCTGATACGATTGCGCAGCTTCGAATCTGAAACAATGGTTTATAGCGTAATATTGAGAACGTAAGCAGTGAAACTGTATATGTATAGCTTTGAAATTTCAAAGCAGCACAAAAGCTTCAAATACTAGAATTAAAGTGACTATTGTGAAAAGGCAGTATGTGTGTTAGTCTAGCAAAGTGAAATAACACAAGGAAGTTGTGATAATTTCAAGAAAATATCAAATTAAAGAAAGTATACATTAGTGGGATCTGCCAAAACACGCTTTTCACATAAGATGTGCTGTTAGTTGAACCTCAAAATGCATCCAGGTAGACGTCCTAAACATACTTCTAAATACCATACGTTTGTGATCCATGATACCTTTATTATGCGACAACTTTGTAAACGAAAATTGGCAGATCCCACGTACAGTGGGGATCGATGATATGCGAAGCAAGAACGAGGAAGGTTGATACGTCACTTTGAGATTAGCACAACGTTACGAGGCGGAGGTAGGTACTATATGCCGTACGTGACTTCCGTGTCATGATTATCATGTTTGGATGTGTCGTTTACCTTCGTCAACTAACCACGTCTCATGATACCAAATTTTGTATATGAGGAGCTCCTAGAAACAGCCGCAAGCATGCAATGATCGTGGTATGTTGTCATGTTCTTACATGACACGCGTGTCATGTTTATCATGTGTGCACCAGTCACATACCTTCATCGCTCATTGACGTCACGTAATACCAAATTTCTTATATGTGGAGCTGGCGAAACAGGCGCTGGCGCCTCATGAAGAGCCTTATATATTCCAACGTAACGATGAGCGCGCGAACGCTTGGCACAACGACGCTACGTAAGCAAACCGCGAGCACTTCTGACGCCAGGCGCGACAGGCACCGGTCGGCGCGGCCCGACGGAAAGTGAAGGGAAATGCGGCATGCTGCATTTTGCGCCGATGACGTTATCCAGACAGCACTGCGTCCATACAGTACCCTAATGCACGTTAGAGGGAACTCTGGCGCTAGTTTCTATGGGAGCTGCAACGCATGGCGCATCAGGGAGCATGAGAATGATGGGTAGTACACACATTTGTTTAATATTTGTACTTCTGGCCTGCTTTTGGCTCCGTGTGTGTTTGTGTGGCTTATAGCTGTATTTTCACGAAAAAAAACTTATCAAATGTTCAGCGTTTGCCCTTCACCACCTTATTCTTTCAGGCCTACCATTTCGAATCGGGTCACAAAGTTCAAAAGGGTTCGTTCTTTCCTTCAAAAAGAAACCATAACCAGCAATAAACGAAGCCGTAGGTACGATTCGCCGCCCGAAAGTACGAAGACGAGGCAAATGTGTATAGTACTCATCATTCTCAAGGTCGCTGAACGATCGCAGCGCTAGAGTCCCCTCTAGTTAATTTTAAGAAACTCTATGATGGCGTCCGCCTCTTTTCGTGACGGAGGGACGCCAGGCACGCTAAAATGCGCATGCGTCATAGCAACGCAGTGCGGAGCGCACCTGCGAGTGTATAACTGCACCACCGCCTGGCGTCGCCGCCTTGACGCGACGAAACGAACGCCACCGCGAAGGTGCGCCGGGTTACGTAGAAGTGTATTGGCACTTCGACTGTGGCATGTAGTCATAGTCTCACAAGACACGCACCTCATGATTATCATGTGTGCAGCAGTCACATACCTTCTTCATTTATTGACGTCACGTAATACGAAATTCGGCATATGTGAAGCTAGCAAAACAGCCGCGAGCGCATGATAAGCATAGCGTACAGTCATGTTGTTACGTGACACGCATCTCGTGTTCATCATGTTTGCACCAGTCTCATGTCTTCTTCAACCATTCACGTGCTATTATACCAAATTGGGTTTAAGAGAAGCTAGTGAAACTGCCGCAAGCGCATCATGAGCGTGGAATGTAGTCATGCTGTTACATGACATGCATCTCATGATTATCATGTTTGCATCAGTCACATACCTTCGTCATCCGCTCACGTGCCAATATACCAAATTTTGTGTATGTGAAGCTAGCAAAACAGCCGCAAGCGTATCATGAGTGTCACTTGTGGTCATGTTGTTACGTGACACACATGTCATGATTTTCATGTTAGGGTCTGTCACTTGTGTTCGCCATGCAATCATGCCGTACCATACCAATTTTCAGCATGTCATGTCGACGAAACCACCACAAGAGCAGCAAGACCTTGAGATGTAAATCATGAGATTCATGACATACCTGTCAAGCTTTTCATGATATGACTAATCGCTCATGGTCGTCATACGTTCATGATATGCCATACCAAGTTTGGTAACGATACCATAATTGAAACGGTCTGAAGAGCTCAAAGTCGTAGGTGGATAGATAGATAGATAGATAGATAGATAGATAGATAGATAGATAGATAGATAGATAGATAGATAGATACGCTTAAAGTTGCCGAAGTTCACTGAGAAATGCTTCGCATTTAATTACCAGACCTTGAGAACATACTCGTTAGTTACTTGGAACAGCATAGCTCCTTTGAAAGCCCTTAAGACTAGGTTGCACAAAAAGCAGTATGAACTACCAAGTTAGCGTCTACTACGTGACCAAATAGGGTATTTTGGTCCCGCCGCGGTGGTCTACTGGATAAGGTACTCGGCTGTTGACCCGCAGGTCGCGGGTTCGGATCCCGGCTGCGGCAGCTGCATTTCCGATGGAGGCGGAAATGTTGTAGGTCCATGGGCTCAGATTCAGGTGCACGTTAAAGAACCCCATGTGGTCGAAATTTCCGGAGCCCTTCACTACGGCGTCTTTCATAATCATATGGTGGTTTTGGGACGTTAAATGCCACGTATTAATCAAATAAAACAGAGTATTTTCTGCGCTGTCATGTTTTAGATACGGAGCAGCTCTTTGATTCACGTGGGTAACGTCATACGAACGTGCGTCCTACAAACGTGCCTCAACGCGTTCTGTTCGCTGCATTTGTTGGAGCGGTGCCAAGTACGTCACGCCGTAGCTGTGAGTTCACGTTAAGCTTTCCTCACACTCTTCCTTTGCAGGTGCGCGCTGATGTCACTCTCTCACTACCCCCCGCAGCATGCGCGCCGCAGCACCCGCAGCTGCCGGCTCCTCCACCCACTCGCATCACACTTCTATATTGCATCACCCTCCTCACCACACGCAATGCTCGACCACACCTGGAGTGTTTATCAAATACGCGATCAAATAGGGTATTTTGTGCGCTGGCATGTTTTAGACACGAAATAGCTCTTTGGCTCACGTGGGTAATATCGTACGTGTGTGCATTCTCCTCAACGCATTCTTCTCACTGCAATTGTTGGAGCGGTGCCAAGCAGGTCACGCCGCACCTGTGCGTTCACGTTACGCTCTCCTCGCGCCTCTTGCTTTGCAACGCTCGACCACACCTGGAGTGTTGAGAGTTCGGCTCGTTTTTCTGCGATGATACTTGCACAAAACCCAACCCGCCTACTGTGTCTTGCGTTTTGAACAAACGTTTACTCAAGTAAACAATACACTTCAAATAAAGTGGCCACTCAAGCCTTTCTGCGGCGAGCATCAATAGGTTTCACCAACTGCTAGATGACGCACCCACGCTCGCTTTTACTCGTTTGGTGAGACATGTAAGAGCCTCCTCAGGAGGGCATTAAATACCCAAGTTCGGCATTAATTTTTTTGCAAAGAAGAAACTTTGTTGGTTTGTGCAATTTTCCACACGCGTTCTACATCATGTCCCACAGAAAACGTTTAATGCGTTACAGCAGAAAACAATCAAGTCTGACTAGAAAGTATTCTCTGTCTGCATTTGTTTTGCACAAAAAGATTTTACATTCATTTGGTTTAGATGTACTGTTGATGCATTTTCTCAGTGGAAGCATGGGTGTGTAGCCTAGTCAGATAATAAAGAAAGAAAAAAGAGTGTGCAGCCAAGCGGTAACGACACTCGCTTTCAAAGCATGAGGGTACGGGTTCAAATCCCAGCGTCAGAAAAAACAACTTTTGTAGTAGTAGTAGTAAGAGACTTTTATTCAGCCAAATTTACAGGCCGAGCATTTCGACCGCCTGTGCGATCAGTCGACGCTGTTCTTCTTCCCCTTCGGCGCCGATCCAATCGAGCCAGGAGGTGATGGAAAGGGATGGTGGAGGGTAATAGCTGGATTGCTGAGCAGTTGGGCAGTAAAACAGGCAGTGTGACAGGTCAGCGTATGGGGAAGGACAATTAGGACAGCAGGGGTTAGACCTATATTTATAAAGGAAAAGGCGAGAGGGGGTTATCAAGCAGTTCATTTGGATGTGCCGTAGAGTTCGAGCCTCCAGCGCCGTGAGTGATGGATGAGGGGGAGGGTAAAGACGCTTGTCGAGCCGGAGCTGGAGATATACCTCCTTGATAGTGTGACGCAAGGAGATCTGCCCATCGTTATTCGCGGAGCTCTCACTGTCTTCCGAAGGTGTGGGCCAGGGAATGAACGGTGCCCGGTGCAATATATCGCGGGCAAGCTGATGAGCTAGCTCATTGCCGTTAATACCCGAATGCCCAGGAACCCAGCGGAGGAAGACAGTGGAGGGTTGAAGAGCAGAGGCCGCTCGCTCGACCTCCTGTTGAAGAGCAGGGGGCAACGTGTTGTTCTGTATGTGACGGATGGCGGCGTGAGAGTCGGAGTAAATCGTGTACTCGGGGAGAGAAGGGAGGGAGGAAAATGACTGCATGGCGTGGACCATGGAAAGGACTTCGAGCGAAAGTACATTTGGCGGGTGTAAGTATGGCCCGCTGGTGTGCGTGTCAGGTGACGAAAGGTGTGGATGGTAGATAACGTAGCCACACGAGCCCCGAGGAGCCATGTATGAGGCATCCGTGTAGGCGACTCCCTGTGTAGAGAGAGGAGGAGAATGATGCTGTGCTGCCGCATGACGCCGGCCGGCGTGAAGAACGGGAGACATATTAGATGGGAGGGGAAGGATGCGAAGGTTAGAAGCAGCGGTGCTAGTGGCAGAAGGCAAGGTGGGCACGGAGACGGGAATGTGAGGGATACCAGCTTGGGCTAATAGCCATTGGCCTTGACGAGTGAGAGAAAGACGGGCAATCTGAGAGTCGTGGTGCAGAGAAATAAGAGAACGTAATGAATGGAAGAGGCCTGTGGCAAAGAGCTTAGTGGTAGAGGTAGTGAGAGGGAGGTTTAGAGCTGCCTTGTAGAGGCCTAATAGAGCTCTTTCAAGTGTGTTGAGTTGCGTTTCGGTGAAATGAACGTAGGGTACAAAGTACAAGAACTTGTTAAGGGCAAGCGCATGTGCAACCCGGCACGCATGAGCCTCGTGGAGCCCCGACTGCCGAGTGACAACGCGTCGCAGGAGGTGGGCCACCGAGTGGCAAGTCCTCACAGCGTGATGTAGGGCCTGCGCGTTTTTTGTCGCGTGCAAAGGGAAGCCAAGAACTTTGCATTGCTGAACAGTGGGGATGCGAGAGCTAGAAAGATGTAGGGAGATGAGGGTATTGTGGGAGCGCTGGTACGCAGACCGCTTTAGCAAAAGTAGTTCACATTTCTCCGGTGCAGGGGACAGGCCAGCAGTAGCGAGAAAGGAAGCGATAAGGTCCAGGCCACGTTGCAAAGTATCCTGCACGTGGCCGGGACATCCAGACGTACACCAGAGAGTGATGTCGTCTGCATAAAAAATATGGTGGAGGTCAGGTATTTGGGACAGTTGGGAGGCAAGGGGGGCCATAGCCATATTAAATAGAGTAGGAGATAGTACGGCACCTTGAGGAGTGCCGCGGGTGAGGGAGTGTGGGTTAGACAAATGAGTATCGACTCTGAAGCGAGCAACTCGATTGGAAAGAAATGATCGGATGTAAGAATACATGCGGGAGCCACATGACAGGGAGGAGAGCTGAGCGAGTATGTGGTCATGACTCACGCCATCGAATGCCTTCCGTACATCGACGGTTACAAGCGCATGGATCTGACTAGAAGGTGAAAGAAAAGTATGCTTAAGAACAAGGAACATGTCCTGCGCACAAACGTGGCGTCGGAAGCCAATAAGAGAAGGAGGGAAAAACTCTTTCGCCTCTATAAAATCAGACAGTCGAGTCAAGGCCATTCGCTCAAGAGTCTTGCCAACGCATGACGTCAAAGAGATAGGGCGAAGGTTAGAGAGAGATGGAGGTTTGCCGGGCTTCGGAATCATGCAAATTAGAGATGATGTCCAAGAGCTTGGAAGACAGCCGCTGTTCCATGCTTCGTTGAATGTGTGTAAGAGAAATTCCTTCGCGTTGTCGGGGAGATTACGTAATGTAGTATATGTTATCTCATCCTCACCGGGTGCCGAGCGATTAGATCGAGTGGCTAAGGCAGCTTCCAGCTCCCTGAGCGTGAATGGGCGGTCCAGGTCTGGGTTAGCTTCGCCACAGTAATCTGGGTAGGAAGGTGTGAGAGGGGGTGGGAGATACAGAGATTTTAAATTTTCAAACACATCAGATGGAGTCCCTTGAGTGAGAGCTTTAGCTAGGGTGGGAGCAACGGCAGGCTTGGTACCTAAGAGAGACCTAAACAGAGACCATGTAGAGCGCGAGTGCAGTGCGGAGTCAAGGCCGTCACACAGCGTGTTCCAACGAGAGTGCTCGAGAGAAGTGCCGTAAGCGATAATTTCAGCCCGCAGAGCATCAATTCGGAAGGAAAGTTGGAAGTTATGTGGCTGGGAGCGGAGAGCGCGTTTCAAACGTTTATGACGTCGCCATAATCGGAGGAAGTGAGGATCAGGGTCAGGAATGGGGAGTTGAAAACGAGCGCGGCGACTACAGGATGTCATTGCTGCGGAGATCCGCGACGTCCAGTCGTCGTAAGTTTTAAATGAGTCAGACAAAAGGTTATTACGGAATGCTTCCCAGTCAGTGTGAGCGACTCGTTGTTTCCGCCTATTGTGGGAAAGAGGGATGGTGATGTGTATGAGAAAGTGATCACTGAAAAAATTTTCAGCGGAGACCTGCCAGTGAAAAGGAAGGGAACTCCGAGAGAACGTAAGATCGGGTGTAGTGGAACGCTGTGAAACAGTGCCCGCTCGAGTAGGGGTGTCAGGAGTATTAAGAAGGGTGAGATGGCGTTCCTGGGCGAGGCAGTGTAGAAGGCGACCTGGTTTGAGTGTTTGGTGGTAACCCCAGAGCCTATGAGGAGCATTAAAGTCACCCCCAAGGAGGATATGGGTGGTCGATGGAAGGGAATGCAGGAATTTGCCAAGAGCACTAAACAAAGAGGACGTGACAGGGGGGTTGTAAAATGACATCAGAGCGAGAGAAATACGGGTAGAGGGTTGGTAATAGACCACACCAACTAAATGTTTCAGGAGGGGGGAGGGTACGTCTAGTGGTTCAACGAGAACGTCATTGCGTACATAAATGGACGCAAGTGGCTTTCCCGTCGTAGCGTGATATGCACGGTAGCCTGGGACGGCAAGGGCCGCCCGAGTCTCCTGTATAAGGAGAAAATGGGGTAATGTTTGGCGGGTGAGAAGATATTGATGGAGAGGGGTCCTATTATGACGAAAGTTGCGGCAGTTCCACTGCAAAATATCGAGGTCCTTTTCACGCGCCATCTAGGTCTTTGGAGTAGAGGAAGCACCTACGCGTGCGCGTTCCTTCTTTTTTGCCGAGGGAAGTGACTCCTGCAGGGAGTTAAGCATATAGGTGGAAGATTCCAGTTGCTTAGATTGGGTTTCGAGGGTCGTAAGAATCCGGACAATTGAATTTTCCAGCTGGACCAAACGAGGGTGATGCGCAGTGGTGGTGGTTTCGACCATGTCGGCCAATTTGGTTACATGGGAGCTGGAGGTCGGGGCGGTGAGTGTGGTGAGTTGCTTATTTAGCTCCGTGAGTTGAGAGGTAAGAGAGGATGTGGTAGTTGCGAGTGTCTGCGTCAGTGCAAGTATTTTCTGTTGTAGCTCATCGGAGACGCGTTGTTGCTCGCGCTGGTTGCGCTCCAACATAGCCAGTCGCAGATCGAAGGAGCGGCTCTCGTTACTTGAAAATGGTGAAGGTGTGTTTGATGACGAAGTGCACATGGGAGGTGTTCCCTTAACCTTAGCGGCGTATGAGCCCGGGGGGGGGATGTTGCGGGAGGTGATAGGAGCTCATGCGCTGAAGAGGAGGGCGGCGAAGGCTGAGTGGCTCGGCGCATGGCTGTGCGACGGAGAAAAGCTGCTTTGGCGCAGTCGCGTTGCTTAGCTAGAAGGTAGGGGCAAGTGGAGTCTAGAGATGAGTGGGTGTTGACTTGGCAATGGATGCACCAGGGTTGGGCGCAAACGTGAGCATCGGGATCTGCTGGTAGAGGAGACGCACAGTGGCGGGACTTGGCCGGAACGCTGTGTTGGGGGCATTGATGAGCACGGTGCCCTATAGCAAGGCACCGAGTGCAAGTAGGGGGCTTGGGTTTATGTGGACGGCATCGGAAAGAGACGCGTTTGAAGTACACAAAGCGAGGGATGATGGTTCCAGCAAATGTTATGAGGACGGATTCAGTGGAGCCCATCATACGTGCAGCGAGTATATCTGAAGTAAAGGATTCGAGGTCATGCAAGAGCTGGGATGTTGTGAAGTGACCACCGACGTTGTGTATGACGCCGAGACATGATATTGGAGGACTGAGGGCATAGGGCTTAATGGTGATCGGCTTACCATTAAGTTCCAGACTTGTTAGGGAGAGTAGGAGGTGGGCAGTGAGAGGTGAGTGCGTTTTCAGAAACACAAGGCTCTGAGCAGGTTTGGCTTGAAGGGTGACCTCCGCACTGGTCTTGGGAGAGAGATTTGCGGCGGCTATGATGGTAGAAAGCAGGTCATAGAGAGGCAGTTTCGGCGTGAGTGTTCCGGGTGGAAGTTGGATTCCGATGGTGATGAGCTCGGAGCGGGGGCGGGCGGTCGAGGCAGGTTTTCGATTGGCACTAACGGTGTTCCAGCTGCCTTCAGGGGATGGCGTATTGTCTTCGTTGACTTGCGATGCCGTGAAGTCCATTTCCGTCGATAAGTCGTCAGCTGAAGTGATGGAAGGCAAAACTTCGGCGATGGAAGGAACGACGCTCGTCGAAACGCGCTTGTCGACAGACTCGGAATTTCCAATGGGTAGGCCAGACGCAGATAAGGTGGGGAGAGCAGCAGGCGTGGTTAATTGCAATGCCAACGCTGCATTACGGCTCTCGGGCTCCGGCGTTTGCGTGGCTATTAAGCTGAGAGTAGCAGAGACGCCACCAGCGTTGCACGTTGCTGGACCATGCGCGCTGTTGAGGAACGCTGCCTGTTGCTGTATTGTTGTCGGCGCGGGGCTGGTGACATTGCAAGATGTTGACAGTGGAGGCACGGCTGTATCAGCGGTACGACCGGAGGAGGCTGGGCTTACCGACAGGGCGTCAGTTGTCGTTGGTGTCGAGTGCTGGGCAGGACTCTGCATCGTGGAGGTGCAGGCGCGGCGCGTTAGGGTTAGCGCGGCGCCGCGCCGCTTCGTACTTTTGAAGGGGCCTGGGGGCCAGCCTGGGGTCGGACCGGGGCCCGGATGGTGTCGGCGTGTCCCGGAAGTCTTCTAGAAGGAATAGTGAGCTTGTACAGACACGGGCGGGGCCCGGTAACGGGCCAAGAACAAGTGAAAAAGGAGCACTGTATGCGGCCAGCCAAACAAAACGGCGCCACCTGGCGGTCCCTCCAACTTTTGTTATTTGATTTATGCTGAAGACATGTCGGGTCTGACCAACGACACGTGGCGCTGATAGCAGCGTAGTAGCTGGGCCGCAGGGCTGCACAGGAGTGTCCGTTGTTTATGTAAATATATTTTTCCATAAGTAAACGCTACACCGAGCTTTGCTTCAAACCATTATTCCCGCACCCGCATTGACGCTGTTTCAACCAGGTCAACGCTGCGCGCACCGCTGCTGCTTCGCATCTCAATAGGTTTTCCTACGGGGAGATGGTACATATTTTCGGGGCTTGTGCGTGCGGCATGCTCAAAATAAAAGGATTATGCCACCGCTTCTAAACGCGGGCAACCTGATAACATGTCTTTTCTGAACGTTGACCCTGTTGCCAGCGTTTTAAGACGTGGTCGCTAGTCGGCAATTCCTCACTCGGAGTCGCGAATAATTCATTAACATTGCTGGGTTGTACTAGAACAGGGGAGCGCTCGGAATAGTTGCGGCACCAACGTACAGAATCTGAAGCTTGAACAAAGTCAAGCCATTTGGGGCACTGTGTTGGGTAGCCTGTGGTGTGTCGTTGTTTTTCTGAAAATTACTGTACAGTGTAGAATAAATTTTCGATAATTGCTGCAAATCAGATAAAAACAAACAAGCGAACATGTATTAGTAGACACACAAGTTGCTTTATATTTCACTCTATTTAAAAAAAATGGAAGCTTATACTTCGGTTTCTGTTTACCCGTCACGTCTTTTCATTGAACCAGAGTGATACTAAACAAAATGTTTTAACGTTCTTCCAAAGAATGAGGGAAGCCTACATTCTGTTTGCTACACAGAGTCTTGAAAAAAAAAAACACTGTTGTCAGGATCTTGACATCTCGGCTGCACAATCAATCAAGCTGTGCACAGGTTGGAAAACATTACGCAGATTACAATAATATGTCTGGCGAATGTACCAATTATCTTTCTCAAAAATATGCGTTGGTGCACGAACGGATTGCTGTGACAAAAAAGAATAGGGCCACTCAGCTATTACTTCAACGCTGAACCTTTCGTTAGGCACAGTTATGCAGAGCAGAACAAGCAGTTCTGACAGCGGAACAAAACTGACAGGCACTGTCATAGAAATACTACTGCCAGGTCCAATGCATACGCGTATACAATGGGTTCACTCTCGTCGATAATGAAACGCGAAGCCAGGTGTCTTTTTGTTTTTGTGAAGAACTAATAATTTTAATAACAAAAACTCTAATTACCTTTTGATTATGATCTGTGGGTCCTCTGGCTAGCCTTCCAGTACGAGCTGCCAATAGCCGTCCTCCAGTGTGGGGGAGTGGCATGCCCTTCCTGTTCCAACCTGGGTGCGGGCCGCAGCCGACCCACCCTCTTGTGAGGCATCAGCTCCTGAGGAAAATTTATGAAGAAAGTTCGTACTGCCTCACTGACTGATTATGATATGCGTAATGTGTATTCCGAGCACAGCTATGCGCGAGGTGTTTATATACCCGGGAGTATACGAACGACGTGAAAAAATATAGAACTCTTTTGATCATGACAGATTACGTACTATTGATATTCTTCTAAGAACTACCTCGGTCAGTTAATCTGCCCAAATTACTGCTGCAAAACACACCAACTCATCTGAAAGTGAAGAAGCTATGTATATATGCGCTTAAACTATGGAAGTAAAGTGTGTGCTAAACTGGTCATTGCAGTGAAAAATGGAAAATCAAGGGTATTGGAACTTTGAAAACTGTCGTGTAGGAGTGCAGCACTGAAGAAGTGTTTGGTTGGATTGTTCTGGAAGGATGTAGCTGTGTGATTTATAGTATAAACTGGCGGCTTCAGAGTTTGTTATAAGCACGAAGGATTGTGACTACGTGTTCTCACAGCTTTATCAAGCGTGTTTACGAGCAGAAAATTAGCGTAAGAGCGTTTTTCTTTTTATGGTGTTCATTTAATCAGGTGTTATATTATCTCATTCATTATGAGTGCCTCCCTCATGTATAGAGGCTAATGTAAACGATAGGTCCAGTGGCGTTGACCTGTCCACGCAAATGTGGTTAATTGTTAGGGCGTGACAGAGTTATACGCTGAAAACATAGGAATAAAATATTACGCGCTGCTAATTCTGACAAGTTAACGTGATGGCAAACATTCTATAGGAATCACAGCTCGAGACTTCTATTCGGCACAGGTGAAAACGTCGGCTCTTTCACATCCATTGCGACAGCTCAATGGCCAAAAGCAACTTGCATGCCGCACGAAATCCTGACATATAGGCACGTTTACTGGTCTTTCCTTAACAAACCACGGATTGTAAGTGGCTCATTAGGCTAATCTATTGCTATATCCACTTGCAGCAGAAGTCATTCAAATATCACATTTTTTAATATTGAAAATAAACGTGTTTAGCGCTCTTTTTCCGACAGTGTCAAAACTCTCTTTACGGTTGAAAATTTGTACACCAGCTTTTCACATACTGAAAATATTATTCTCCTACATATAGCTTGTGTACTTCTGCGTTGTAGTGAATCACAAAAAGTGTAGGATATCTGTACGCACATGAGAGCTACTATTTAATAATTAGTTTCTTCATTGTCTCTGCAAACATAGTGTTTCTGCAAAGCCTATTCTTCTTGAAATGAGCTGTTTGTCAGGCAGCACTGTCTTTTTGTTCTCCACAACAATACATAGCTTGTTCTAATTCAAGTGCCTTTGATGTCTTGAACCTACAAGAAAAAAAGCTAATACACTTGCTTCAAGGCTAAATGTCCATCAGTATAGACAATGCCTCACAATAGAACAATTGGGTGGAGTTATCTTTCATGATAGCAATTTTTTTCTATTTTCAGCTGTCTTAAGACAACGCGCGTCGTGAGGTTCACACAACCATGGCTCAGCAAGCCCCGCATTGTGCGAGTCTCTTTGTAGTACAGGAAAAACCACCTGGTCTGCATGAAATGCGGAGCGTATTGTCAGAGCTTTTTCAAACACTTTTTGGGTAACTTCTACACCTGTAGGGTACCCCCTACGCCATAAATTATAAATTTGGTTTGTTAACGAGGCATTCGTTTGTTTGTTTGTAGCCTGGAATCCATGGCACATACCCACTCCTGTGAATCGGCCAAGAAACCACATAGTATCCTATACATGGTGACTGCACTATTCGCTATTGGCATTCACTATGCTATCCTTCATCATTCGTCGGAGAACCGTGTTGCCCGCTGCACACTTGCAATGAATGCGTGGCTGACTCCGAGCAACAATTGGGCACACAATTTGCATTGTGTGATGCCCGGTTGTTCCTTCCCTGTTCTAAAAGGCTTTGTTACTGACTTGAGCGTGATTGCTTTTCTGACTTGAAGCCCGCCTAAAGCCCGTATGCAGCGGTGTTTCAAGCGCTGGCGTGGCTCTGTGCTCTAATACTGGGCCTGCCGGCACAAGACCTGGATTTGAATCCCATTGTGTCCTTCATGTTTTTTGTTTACTAACCTTTTTACAATATCGAGCAATAGCGATTGCTGACGCTGGTGGTGGCAGCAGCAACCACTATGGCACACATGACCCTTATTTTGAGCTCATAATAGCTTTCGCTGTAATAATCGCCTCAGCTAATTGGAAGTAATTTTGTAACGTCCCACCACCACTGCCGCCGCTGTACGAAATCAATCTTGCACGAAATGAAAAAACGAAAGTTAAGAACAGTGAAGATAGACTGGGATCCGAACCACGCATGGTACCTGCGTGCCAACCCAGTATTCTACCAGCGTTATACGCCGGGTTTTGAAAGCCCCGCTGCCAACCGATCTTATCGAAGCTTCATGTTTCGTAAGGAATAGCGTTAATTCGCTCGTATGTGTAATAAAGCGTTTTAGAATAGGAAGGGGACAACCAGGTGTCGCAGTTGTTGAATTACGTATAACGAGTTTCTCGTCGAACGTGGAAACCCATTATAAGCGTCAGGTATCACTCTTTATCGTCATGAGCCGCCGGATTAACAGAATGCACGTGATTTTTTGCAAGTGTTTAGCGGGACGAAACTTCTTCACAGAATGCATAAGGCTGGTGCCCACTTCTCTGCTCCTACATCACTACTCGTGAATGCAATAAGTTCGATGCGTGTGCTGTCAATTTTCAGCCGATTTCATTTGTTAGTCACTACAACATATTTGCTTTACATGATGAATTCGCGGGCACTGCTGCGTAGTTAAACTGCCTTTTTTGATTGTGCAGGCTGTTTCTTTTTCCCACACAACCTTCTCATTTTCACATATTTTTTTCTCAAACCCCTCTTCCACACCTTTGTAGATCTTGGTCTTGTTGCTGTAGTATATAATGAGCTATATATATATATATATATATATATATATATATATATATATATATATATATATATATATATAGAGAGAGAGAGAGAGAGAGGAGAGGAGGAGAAAGAGAGAGAGAGAGAAAGAGAGAGAGAGAGAGAGAGAGAGAGAGAGAGAGAGAGAGAGAGAGAGAGAGAGAGAGAGAGAGAGAGAGAGAGAGAGAGAGGAGAGAGAGAGAGAGAGAGAGAGAGAGAGAGAGAGGTAAGGGATATGGCACAACGGGAGCGTTGTCAACAAGGCTGAATATATTTATTTCCCAACAGTTTCGGGAGGGGTCCTCCCTTCATCAGGGGATGAGTTTATATATATATATGGTGTAATGAATTCAAAATATACTACATAAAAGTTATTATCATTTAGGGTGCAGTGGGTACCTTGCGAGTGTGTTTGTCGCAGTCGCTCAAAAGTCTGCAAAAAGGGCTGCAATACAGACCGCTATTTCGGCGTTCGCTGTGCCTGTCAGTTGCCCTGGCTGCAAGTTGGAAAGCCTGGCATTTTGTTTAGTAAAAGAACGAGTAAAAATTAGGCACTGGCAATGGTTTATTGTGACCTCCAGATTAAACATGCGCTAACCCATCCCAACAAAACGAAACATAGTCGAGATTTTGTTCTCTAGGGCGACAGAAATACCAGCAAACTAATCAGTTTAATTTATCTACTACCGATTTATTTATCAAAAAATGGACACCCCTCTGCCTAGAAAAAGCTTGATTTCAATTCAATAAGGTTTATGGCAGTATTACCTGTGTTCAGGCTCACAGTATTAGTCTCGGGTGGTGGAAGTTGCCAGTTCTACAAGCCTCCAAAACTATCCTCATTTGAGCGTCGTCTTTATGGTTCAGTCGGTTCAACACCTGTTTTCTATTACCGAGGATCAGGAGGCAAAGCCAGTTTATTTCGGGGTCTTCCAATTTCATTATTTCTGCTTCAGATTTTTTTGTGTTGTGTTCGTGTATTTAATAACAGCATCATATCTGTGATGAAAATAAGTCAGGGAGATCTTAGTGAATCAACTCTAGGATAAAACACTTTCGCGTTGAAACACAGGTGTTTTTTAGGTCATGGTACCGAGTATGGTGGACATTTCAAACGCCCACGATCCTTTTGTTCACGAATGGTAGTGTTGCCGAAAGGCATGCAAGTTATTGCTGCACATTTTCAACAACTTTTGCATCATGTCCCACTATTTGCTTTTGTTCCAGAACCATCGCACTAGGGCATTAAATAAAACATCCTTATTAAGTCACTCGAATAATTGTTGCCTGAGATGACCTTCAAGTACGGTTCATGCTATTTTAATGGCATCATAGGTGTGACGTGTCCTAAGTTGGTGAGATTGATTGCTGTTTAGTCTAGCAGATGTATTTCTTGCTGTAAATGGTAAAAATCATCTTTCTAGAACATATATGTCCGGATTTAGTCGAAAATTTCCTGTTTGGTAATGCCACCTGGAAGTAAAAATAATGCTATTTGTTTGGGTTTTACGTCCAGAGACTGGGATATAATTTGAGCGACAACGTAGCTGAGCACTCAGGAAACTTCTACCACGTGCTGCTCATTGCCGCACCCCTACGTCGAAGTATATGAGTCTCTAGCATTTCAGCTGAATCAAGATGCTGGTGAAAATGTCAGTGGACGGATGATAATTGATCAAATGACCTTAGGGTTAGCACTGGAGTGTCATTACTAGTTGACCACTAGAGAAGTACTGCATAGCTCGAACGATATGTGGGAGGTAACAACCCAAACCCACCAACCATATGGTTATGAGAAATGCCGTAGTGGAGGGCTCCAGAAATTTTGACCAACTGGGATTCTTTAACGTGCACCCAAATATGAGCACATGGGCCTACAACATTTCCGCCTCCATCGGAAATGAAGCCGCTGCAGCCGGTGGTCTAGTGGCTAAGGTAGTCGGCTGCTGACCCGTGACCTGCGAGGCAGCATACGACTACCTTAGCCACTAGACCACCGCGGCAAGTCCTCAATAGCTAACAAAGCGCCCATATACTCGCACTATTCTGAATCAACCATACGCCGTCACTAGTTCGGCAAACGGCCCCACGGCCAAACTAACTTTAGAGTTACGAGACGGGTCCATTGGATCCCCTTTCTTTGAGTATTGTACCCTTCGTCATTACACATTCGATACAGGCCTGCAGGTGTTAAGTCAAAATTTCGGCACCTATGAACGTTATTGCGCATCCGCAATACTGCAATTGCTTGAGTGGCCATACCAGCAATGCGTAGGCCCAGCCAAGTGAAACCACACGATGGCGAGACAACTGCAGTTTCAATATGCCAAAATAGCTTATGCGCTAAAAATAACGCACAACTTCTCATCATTTATAGTTGGCTACCTTGTAACTGTTCAATATGAACGGGCTCAAGATCATAAGCGTTATACTGAAAAAAATTTCTGGTCACCTCGTTTACCAGGTCCTAACGTTGAAACTGAATATGCGTTTTGTATTTGTTTTCAAGCGTATGGAAAGTCTCTCTTTAGTTTTTCACAATAAAGAAACGTGCGTGAAATAGGAGGAAATGTTTTATAATTTTACGTAGCTCAAAAATTATTTATTTGAATATATTTTGCCTAGTAAGGAAAAGAAACCGTAGACAGTCAGTGGGCTATTTTTTTAAACCTTTGTGGTCCTTCACTGCTAGTAAAACACATCGGTGGACAAAACAAGAAGTCATAAAAAGACTGTTTGTAAACCTTGAAAAGGTGTATATAGCTGTTGGTTTTAGAACCACGTAAAAATATCTTGTACTTATACATTTTTTATGGGAGTCTCCATTACGTTATTAGGCAGTGCACTTCACAAGTGCTCTATGTTATTACAGCAAAATTGTTACTATTCGTACCGTTTGTGTGGAAAGTATGACACGCCTGCAACAAAAGAAAAAAAAGATGTAATGAAACCTTTATACTCAACCTTTCTTAATTCATGAAATTCTTGCTTTAGCGCTAACCCAAGCTTAATTACTGTTTGCTAATCAATCATTAGTAACCATTCAATGCACTTTTGGAGTACATTCTTGGGGAAATACTGCACGCCTAACGCTAATGACGCAGCTTAGAGCGAATTGAAGCACTGCATATCACTCGTTTTATTTGTTGTCTCAAATGCTGCAATACGACAGATTTTGTGTCTTTGCATTAGTACTTTACTACAATGTGGCAGCAGACTCGAAGGTAGCGTCTTAAACGATAAAAACTACTTGTGTTTTTCTCTCAAAGCACTGCATTCATCATCCATTTGAACAACTGTCATGCTTATATCTGAAAGCACGACAAGGCTTCCACGCGCTTTCTTTCGTCCCGGTTTATAAAGCTAGCTCAAGACATCCAGGAGCATTACGGTACATTGTGCTCGTGTAAACTAACGATGTAACGATAAGGGATCACTCTTTTTGTAAAGATATTTCGAACAGCATTGCATAGCGATGAGGGTCTTCCTGTTACCTTTATTTGCCTACTACAATGTCATCTACTGGGTACCAGTTGGCGGTAAGCGATGGTTATAACTTTGCATGTATATTGTTCCCCATGTAACATTTTACGACTAGTCTATCTTTACGATACTGGTATTACCATATTGGTAGCCTAGAAAACCCTCATTGAACAAAAAGCAATTAGTTGATTCCTAAAGAGACTGACTTGGAGTGATTAATTGCTTACATAAATTATCATTCAGCAAAAGTCAATGCCTACACGGATTCTTGCTGTAAAATGTTCAGTACTGTAATATACCGTACCTTATTACTACGTAATCTTCTACCGACACTTAGACTGACTCGTTCTGAATACTTGTCGATCTTCTCCGGAATGAAGCAGCTTCAGCACTTGGCAATGCAGTCGAATGTCGAGTAAGACAGCGCGACTTTTCTCTTTTCATTGAGACCACAAGTTACCAGTTTTGGTGTCAGAATATTTGTCTTGATGACATTATCACTAGAATTGTGCCGAGTGAGACAGATAACATGAAACTATAGACGTTATGAAAACATATTCCACGAATATTTCGTACAATCCTAGGGGGAAACGTGTTTCAAAATAATCACTCCAGCATTTTGGCATACCAATAGACATATAAATCAATGATTTCAAAGCAATAGATAAAACTGAACTATGAACTAACCTGAAATTACATTGACCGAAGCTAACAAAAATAAGTTTGAGAAATTATCTATCTGTCTATCTATCTATTTATCTATCTATCTATCTATCTATCTATCTATCTATCTATCTATCTATCTATCTATCTATCTATCTATCTATCTATCTATCTATCGATCGATCGATCGATCCGTCTGTCTATCATTCTATCTATCTATTTACTATCTATCTACTATCTATGTATCGATCTAACTATCTATCTGCCTATTGATCTGTCTGTCTATCTATGCAGCTACCTACGACTAGGCACACTCATGGTCATCTCATATCTTGGCTTATATCGAATCGGCAAAGGAAAACATTTGTACATGACTAACACGATAAACAGGTCTTTACATTATAAGCGTGAGATACTTGTCCCGGATGTCCCGTTATAACACATGCACACAATGAAACGCTACAGAGGTACGTTTTATTTCTTCAAAATATAACTAGCACGCTAGTATCAATTTCATCAAATATTCCCTCAGCATATGTAGTCTATCTATTCGCCGTAGTGTTTCACAAGTTTCCCTTTTGCACAAACTTTATCATAAATTCCCTCACCTCAGAGACGCTATTTCTTTTCCACCCAACCTCACTTCACACCGTCTGTTTAGTAAACTCAGTGTTCTACGCCTAATAGTATCACTAAAGCATTCAACCAATCCTTCCTACCTACTGCCATTGAACTATGGAACGTACGCATTGCATCAACAAATAATAAATGAGCAAGACACCAATAAATTTAGGCACATATTTTCATATTCTCTTAACCTATAATCTGCCCTCTTCACATTGTTATTTTATGTACAATTATTTTTAATGTCGTTTATACTACTTGTTCTGCGTACTGCACTGTCCTTGCTTCGCTTTTAAAAGTGAAATCATGTATTCTGTAATTTGGCAAACATTTTTTTTTTCTTTTTCCCAACATTGCATTATAGTAATTATGCTGTTATTGATGCTTTTGTTTCCCCTTCCCCTTACTTAATATCTTGAAAAGGGCCTTAATTGTAAAATAAACGATGTTGAATTATATCCGCAAACCACAACCTTGCAAGCAAGGTATACAAACAACAGGTGATTAGCTCCTTCTATGACCCCAATGATTTGAGTGATATGTGAGGTTTAACATCTCAAAACCACCAAATGTTTATGAGAGACGCCGTAGTTGAGGGCTCCGGTCATTTTGACCACCTGGGGTTCTTGAATGTGCACACAAATTTGAGCACACGGGTCTACAGCGTTTTAGTTTCCATCAAAAAATGCAGCCACCGCAGTTGGTATTCAATCCCGCGACCTGCGAGTCAGCAGCTGAGTACTTCAGCCAATAAACCACCGCGGTGGGGCTTGTGAACCCAACAACAAAGACAGACATTCAAAAATTTTTATGTGATGCCATCATGGAGCTCGTGGCGTTCACAATGCATGTATTTGTAGGCAGCGTTGTGGGTGAAGGAAATATCAAGTGGAATGAAGGACTGCTAATCACAGTAAGAGCGGCAATCGAACCTAGGTATTCGCGTGGCGGTTAATAGTACACTCAAAAAGGTACTACAGTGGTTGAAACTGTTTCTTTCAGCATCAGTGTAGTGAAGTACCTACTAAGCCTCCGACCAAGCCCACGAGGGAGAGATCAGGGCCTTAGCAGCCACCAAACAAATTGTTTGTTTCCCAAATCGATACTTTTCTGAAATAGTTAAGGCCTATTTCAAGTGCTACATCTTCTAATGCCGCAAATAGAATTCCTGGATGGATGGATGGATGGAAAAACTTTATTAAAAAAAAGAAATCCTGCAGGGTTACCGGCCCGGGCTCAGGCCACCCCGACGTTTTGTGCGGTGAGGCGTAGCTTTTCCACCGCTGTCCGGGCCCGCTGGATTGCCCACAGTTGGTCATGCAGATCTGACCTAGTCAGCGCACTTAGCCAACGCTCGTCGAGAAGGTCCGATTTTATATTGTCCTCTCGGTATATTACTGTGACCTGTGTACATTGCCATAGAATATGTGCCATATCTGCGTGTTCGTGCTTACAGAGGGTACAGCTTGTTTGTGGGTCTTGTCTGGAATTTACTCTGTTCAGGTGTACTGGATTTGAAAAGGTTCTGGTTTGCAACCTTCGCCAATCTGTTTTTTGAGATCTGTCTAGCTGTTTGTGTGGTGGCGGATGTTCTTCTCGTTGTCGCTTATAATGTGTCAATATGTCATGATACGTGACCAGTCTGTCTCTGTCGTCTTGTATCGCATATTCATTATTGTCATCACCTTCATCTTCCCCATTACCTCCACCGGAGTCGCCCCCCCTTCTGTGGTCGGTGCGGGGGGCCGGGCCGTCACTGTCCGAGCCTTGGTGGGTTAGTTCTCCCATGGTTCGGTGGGCCTTCTCGTTGAGGTTTTGAGAAATGGTCGTGTCTTCGATGTTTAATTCACCCATGTGCGTCGGGATCCACTTGAGGTATTTGGGTACAATTTTTCCGTTCCGCAAGTCTTCTGCTCTGCTGTTCAGGATTTTGGCTGCTTCGGCGGACACCCATCCCTTTGTGAAATTCTCAATGGCCATCTTGGAGTCACAGATTATTAATCTGCCGTGTTTTCGACCATTGACTACGGCCAGTGCAAAAGCCATTGCTTCCGCCGTCTCCGGCGATCTGGTCCTTACGGAGCCCGCGGTCAAGTTCTTCCCTTTGTGTCTATGATCGCCATTGCGAAGAAGGAGTCATGCACAACCCTATTACTGATAATATTATTTCGGGAATACCGGGCAGCGTCTACAAAAAGCACACCCTCTCGCGTGCCGTGGTTTTTAAGGATCCTTTTCGTGCGGCATTTTCGTCTCTTAACGTTATGTGCAGGGTGCATACTTTTTAGGATGTTCGTAATTATCGCGGACCGGACGCCCGGGTGAATCTGCATCTTGGAACCTTTCATTCTGTGGTAATTAATAGAGTTCTTTTTCATAATTTCTCTACCCGCCATGGTTCCAGACAATCGTTCGAGTTGCGCTATCCTTTGTGCTTCAGCGATCTTGTCTAGCGTGTTATGTGCTCCGAGTCGTAGCATCCTTTCGTTCTTTGTGTATTGCGGTAGACCCAGCGCCGCTCTGTACGCTTTTCTAATCAGCGCGTCGACTTTGTCCTTCTCGGCTTTGTTCCAGTGGACGAAGGCCGCAACGTACGCGACATGGCTGATCGCGAAGGCCTGGACGAGTCGTACAACATTTCTTTCTTCAATGCCCCTTCTTTTATTGGATGCTCTTTGTATTAGCCTACAGGCTGCCATGACTTTCTTTTCCAGGCGCGTTGTAGTTTCCCCATTGGTTTCCCTGGCTTCGATCCAGAGACCCAGGACTCTGATCTTCTGAACAAAGGGTATTGCCGTGCCATTTCTAGTGGTTATCCTGATTCTTTTGTGTAATTATGCTACGTTTCTGCAATGTATGCCTAGTCTTTTGGGGTGGTATAGTAGCAGTTCTGATTTGCACGGTGAGCATTCCAATCCGGTGCCATCCAGATGACTCTCGACTGCATCCACCGCCTCTTGAAGTCTATTTACCATCTCGCCTTCACTGGTGTCTTGCGTGGTCAAATCGTAATGTCCTTTGCGTAAATTGTGTGATTGATGCCTTCGATTCGCTCTAATTTTTCTGATAATCCAATCATGACGAGGTTAAACAGCATCGGTGACACGACGGACCCTTGCGGTGTGCCAGAGCTGCCCATGTTCCCTTGGATGCTCTCTTCCTCGTCCAGTCTAACCGTGGCAGTTATTCCCGTAAGAAAATTTTTCATGTACTTGTACGTGTGCTCGCCTAGACCGACTTGCGCAATTCGTTTTATAATGGCTGCGTGCTCGACCATGTCGAAGGCTTTCCTGAGATCTAGCCTTATTATTGCCCTCACGCCTTATCCAATGGGGTCTATGACTTGCTCCTTTAGTTGTATAATGGCATCTTGTGTGGAGAGCCCTCTTCTGAAGCCGATCATGTTGCTGCGGTATACGTTTTTAGACTCAAGGTAGCCGTTAACCCTGTTCAGGCAAGCTTGCTCCATTACTTTACCGACGCATGAAGTGAGGGAGATGGGCCGCAATTTCTGGATTTCTAGGGGTTTACCCGGCTTAGGAATGAGGATCACGTCGGGTCTCTTCCATTCGTCGGGTATCTCCCCGTTTCTCCAGCACTCGTTGATGAAGTCTGTCAAACGGCTTGTTCCCTGGTCGTCTAGGTTCCGGAGCATCTTGTTGGACACTTTGTCGGGACCTGGAGCTGACTTGGTCTTAATAGTGTGCAGGACTGCCCTGATTTTTCGCTGTGAAAAGTCTTTGTCAAGATCTTCGTTGGGAGAGCCCGAGTATTCCTGCTGGTCGACGGCCGGGGGTCTGCCGAGTAGAGCTTTATGATTTCACCACCCATCTGATGGATGTTCCCTTTATACCTGTGTTTTATCTTGGTCATTTCCGCTTTCACCGCCATTCTGGTAGCCGACGGGTCCAGCAGGTGCTTGAGGATTTTCCATGTCTTGCCTGTGTTTATGTTGCCGTCCATAGCGTCGCACACTTCATCCTATTCCTGATGGCATAGCTGTGTACAGTGTGTTTAGATGTGCTTGTTTAGCTCGGCGAGTTTTCTCTTTATATTTCGATTGTGTTTTTGCCTAAGCAGCCTTTTCTGAATAGATTTTTTTGGTTTCGACAAGGTGTGCGAGCCTGCTGTCCATCCGCATTGAGAGGGTTCCGCCACACTCATCTTCCTCTTCTCGTCGAGCCAACCAGTCATCCCATTCCATTTCGGTTGTGGCTTTTTCTACGTCTCGTAGAAGTTCACTGCTCCATTCTTCTATGTTTTTGATGGGTCCCTGTTCTTTCTCGTTTCTGCTTTTGCGGAATTTGTCCCAATCTATGCGCCTGACTGTCCGTTTGCAGTTCCTGGTAGGAGGATTGCCTAGGGCGATGCTGAGTATCCTGTGATCACTTCCCAGGTCTTCAAAGCTATTTTACCACGTGATTCGCCCGGTGTTCTTGCAGAGGGTCAAGTCCGGCATGGTGTCCCTGTGAGGACCTACACCGATTCTGGTGTGCGAGGCTGGCTCATTCGGAATGGCTAGTCCGGCCTTTTCGATGAGGTGGGCAAGGTTTTTTCCTTTCCTCGACGAGCGCCCATACCCCACTGCGTGTGTGGAGCGTTAAAATCTCCTCCGGTAACAAGTCGGTTGTAACCTGTGATGTTCATCGTTTCGTTAACTAGTTCTTCGAAATTATGCTTTAGGCCTTTTTTAGATGGGCTGCTGTATACGTTTAGGACAAAAGTGCTGCTCTCCTTTTTGCTGCGTGGCACGACTTCTATAAGAATATGGTTGATATCCGTGACTTATTTCGTAATGTGTGGGATAGCAACTAGCCCCTTCTTCACTAATGTGGTCACGACTATTTCTCTCCCCTTTCCTTCTGTGCGTTGTTTGTGGGTGGCATACCCGGCAATTTTGGCGTGGTCGAATGTCTCCTGCAAAATGATCACGTCAGGTTTTTTTTTCTTTTTGTGGTGATTTTGAATAATTGCGCCATCGATGCTTTTTTATTAGAGAAGCCACGGCAATTCCACTGCCAGGTGACGAGTTTTCTCATTTTGATTCAGCCATGTCTAAGAAATTTTTTTGTCTCGCTCTTCGAGCCACTTGTCATGTTTTCGTATCAGCACCTTACTTTCCGCCTCACAGTCGCTAAGTCGCACGACCAGCATCTCGAACATTTTCTTCATTTTGTCCGACAGTTTGTTTATCATGTCCTCGAGGATGTCTGTTTTTTTCGTGCTAGGACGGGGCCTCTTGACCTTTTTTTCTGAGTCGTTTTGCACTTTGGTCTTCGTCAGCGGTATTTTTCGCTTGGCGCCTGGTTGCTGTGTTTCCACTGCTACCATTTCTATTTCCTCATTATCTCCCTCCCCTGTGGTTTTGGTCGCTGGTGTGAAGACGGTCGCGATGGCGGTCGACGAAGGCGACGTCTGTATCTGCATTTTTATGAGTATTTCAATAAGTGTGTGCTGTAGTTCAATTTTTTTTGCTGATTCACTGTTTTGCTTTTTTGCTTTTTCTAGCTCCTGTCTGAGTAGCTTGATTTCTGTTCTGTATTCCTCTACGCGTTTCTCTATGTCTCTGTGATTATCCCTAGCGTTAATATTATTGCCGGACCTTGTCAAATCGCGATTGGCCACTACGTCTAAGCAGCCCACCTTGTCTGGCGTCTTCTGTTCTCCTTGCTGCTTCATTGTCGCTTCGGGCGTCCTTCCCCTCGAGATGGATCTCAGCCCACTCCTGGTCCCGGGTCTGCTTCTGGACCTTGACCCCAAATGACGTCGTCCCCAGGCTCCCAGCCTGGACTTGGATCTGGATCTGGACTTTGATGTGGGTTCATGGGCTGGTTGTGGGTTGCTGCCTCCCCAGGTGTCCTGATCTAGTGAGTCGCCTTCCCGCTGGAGTTATTCCTCGTTCCTCTTCGCAGCCCACCTTCGTTGCTTTACGAAGTATGTCATCTTAAATTTAGCTCTGCAAGTCCGGTCTGCCGTGGGGTGTGCGTCTCCGCAGAACTTGCACTTGGGTGTGCCTTCATGGTCTCTGGTAGGATTTTTGGCACCACACACCAGGCACAACTTGTCTGGTGGTCTTGGGCACACATCGGGCCTGTGCTCGAGCCTCCTGCACTCTTTACAAAAGTCTATTTGCTTCCGGTAAAGGGAAACTTTCATCATGATGCTGTCGAAGTGTGCCTACATGGGGACGGTGGTCGTGCTTCCTAGTCTCTTGGCGTACGCCAATGAAGGGTTCCTCGAGTTCACCAGTGCATGCATGAGCTGATCATGTGTGTTCTTCAAGGCAATGTTGCGGATTATCCCCTGGCCATATGTTCCAGTGCCGAGATGTACGCGTAGGTCTCGTACTTCTTCCCGTTGATTTTCAAATCCTTGATTTTGTAGAATTTCGTCGCCGGGTTCTCATCCGGTGTGCTGATCACCAGAATATTTTGTGTGGGGTTGGGACAGATTGGGAAGATTTCGTCGTTGCTCACCCCTGCTTCTTGGCGTATCGCTTCGTCGAGGCTGGCTCTGCACTTGTGTCTAATGCTCAGCCCGTATCTTGGTCTGAAGATTATCTTGATGTCATCTGCAGGTAGCCTTGGCATCTTGCTTGCTAGTAAAATCTTGTTCACGATACTCTTCCCACCTCTGCGCGTCGGGCTTCTTGAGCGGGTGCATTTCTGTGCTGTCTCTTCGCCAGGGCTCACACGGCCATTCCTTTTATACATGACTTCGATCCAGCCCACCGCGTCGCCGTCAGCGTCTCGTCTCGTCGGATCGCTATCGTCCTCTCCGGAATCATTACTTGGAGTTTCCCCCACTTCCGCATCATCTACGTCCATTTCGGAGGTGCGTCCGATCCCTTGGCTTACAACTCGGCAGCGTTGATCACCCTGCCCGAGGCCGGCGTTGAACTTGTCGGTGTAGGCTTAGCTGGGCACACTTGTAGCTCGGGTGGTTTTTCACATCAAAAAAGCTTCAAAAAAGGTCTCTCGCCAAGGTTTTTGGTGTCAAAGCGTTAGTATGGACTCGCTCTATCCGGTGGTGGTTGCTTTCCAGGTATTTGACTTGATAAAACTGCGGAAAGCATTCATAAAAGGCTGAGCCGACGTGAAGCGTGTCCGCAGCGTTGCGTTACCCGGCAGCGTCTCCTAGAATTCCTAGCCGTGTTCCTGACGACGACGCACCAATGACCATAAGTTGCTGAAAAATATGAAACTCACTCACACTCACCCATGAAATATATTTGGTGCTTTGAACTCACCCGGACTCTCACACACCAAAATTTTTGTGAGGCGAATCAATCGCACCCACTCTCTGGAAAATTTTGTTCAGCTGAACTCACACGAAACAAACCCACCAGAATATTACTGACCCTTACTCACTCCGTCTCACGATCATAACTTGATCCGAGTCAGCGGGAGTCCGAATGAGTCGACTTGTGAGTCCGTTAGCGTAGAATTAGCTTTCTAGACCATGGTGTAAACGCTAAATAACACCAATATCTTTTGTAGTCAGTGCTCTTCTTAGCAGCGTTTCATATAGTGCTTTCTAATACGAGTGATTTGCGCTCACTAACTATTCAGATCAGTTTTATTGGGAGAGAAGACTACATCAAATAGAATTATCAAGAATTACTCTAAAAGAAGTCGACGGGGCGGACGTCACGACACCCCCTCGTAACTCATGTCTCTGTTCAATAAATATTCAACTGACGCATCAATTGAATGACATGTATAGGGTTTAACGTCCCCAAAACCACCATAATAATATGGGAGGCGCCGTAGTGGAGGGCTCCGAAAAGTTTGTCGAGCTGGAGTTTTTTAACATGCAACCAAATCTGAGCACACAGGCGTATACAATTTCCTCCTCCGTCGATAATGCAGCCGCCGCAGCCGGTATTCAATTCCGCGACCTGCGGGTCGACAGCTGAGTGGCTTAGGCACTAGACCACCGCGGCGGGGCAAATGACGTCTAAAGAAATCCGCTTTGGAACACGTGTGAATAGGCAATAGTATAAACGTTAATCTAAGTAAGGCTGATCGTAATGCGGAAGATGAATAGTTATGGGTGCTGGTTACTAAATGTGCACAAATATACCAGTCGATCTCGCTGCTCTTGACTCAATTACCAAAACTATTTAGGCATGTGACATTGATAGCCCGTTGCTTCCAGATAAATCTCCTCATTATCAAACAGATACGAACAATATCAGACATCGCGTTATCGCATGCCTACGAAAGTAGCGTGAATGATAAGTAACCTTCAAGAAGTGTAGAATAATATGTCGAAATGCAATTGTGTGAAGACTGCAACTTAGGTGCAATCATTATTTAGAACTGCACAAAATCAAAATTTTTTAAATCTTTTATAGCACACACACCTTTGGCTGTTTTGATTAGTTCTAAGCACTGTAGCAGATTGAGGGCCGATTTATTTTATTCAATCCAGCACTGGACTGGTCAAGCTTCTCGCTTTCGTACTTGCAGTTGGTGCTAAGACAAGATGGTGCTCTAAGATACATTTGCACATGTTAGAAAACAATGGCAGAAAATGTTTGGGCATCGCTTTTGTAATTAAGAAAAATCAGACTTGGTCACCCTATTTGGGCGATGGTGAAGAGTTTACGCGAGACTAGGAAGTCGTGGCGGGTGCTGTTTTGTAGTGTTTTTCAAGATTTCTGTTTATTATTTCGTAGTCTCTTTTAAACTCTGATCTTTGGTCATTATGCATTTATTTCTTAACTCTCTTTATCTCTACTTCTTTTCCTGATTTTCTTTAGTTATGTTTCTCTCCGTCGTCGTACTACAGCTTTTCATACTCCTAATTACATCCCTCTATTTCTTTCTATGCTATGCTTTGCTCTGTCTTCTCTTGTTTTTCTCTCTTCCTTGCCCTCAAATATATGTTGCTCCCACTGAATTATTTTTCTCTTCGAAAATATATGTATCAGATTACTCTAGTGCAAGCTTTCGTGACATTGTCTTTTGATTTCTCCCTCTATCTTTTTACGCCTAACTCTCTACCCAGGTGTATGGTAAGGTAGCGAACATAGTCTAGTTAACATACCAGAATTTTCTGCATGGGGTCGGTCTATCTTGTATGAAAAAGAACTCAATTAAAGAAATGGTGAGAAGCACTCTAATGCATGCTACCTGTGTGTTCAAAACAAGGACGTCAGTTGTGCTGGTAGTGGATTAGTTATCCAACAATGCCTCATAGTGGCGTGTGCGCGAATTTCGACGACAGGTTAGAGTTAAATGTGTTATTAAACTTTTCATTCAAAGTTCAGCAGCTACTCAAAAATATGAGGCAGCTGCCATCCTACACATTACAATATTAGCACATGGTCCATGATGCTATAAACACTAACAAGCCAGACAAAGATGAAACTAGAGGGTGAAGCTTTACCCATAAAAAGCAGTAACACTTTTAGCGCAACACTAGCACTGTGATCGGTTTGTGGTAACGTTATCACAGGTGGAATCATAGATTGTTCTTTATTCGAAGAGAATAATATTCGAGCAGTTTTTCTGGATAATTTTTTGGTCCAGAAAAACAGGACTACTTCCAAATTGTGCTGAAACTTAACAAACCTGTCTAAAATAATTGAGAGGAACTGAAAGCTTATATGGCTGGAATATTATCACATAAAAATAAAAAAATACTTGAACTTAAAATATATGTGATCAACTAAACACAACAGTGCCCTAATTGATACGAATATACAAAAATCTTGACAAAAATTGAAGGTTGCCGCTTTCTGAGAATTGCTTTACCCTTCAACATTATAAAATATCTTTATTCTAGCCCAAAAAGGAAAATCAGTTTGCTACATGATGCCCAGCGAAGATGATGAAGATTGTAACACGGACGTCAGCAAGTGGTACTACAATAAGGCCGAAGGAACTTGTGTGAATTTCATGTACGGAGAATGCCCAGCGGGACAAAACATCTTCGACACCATAGATAGCTGCAATTCGGTTTGCAAGGGTAAGAATTTTGATTGTGGACTGACTTCATTGCATGACGGCATATTTAGATGCGGACTCTTCAGAGTCCCACCTTGTCTTCTATTGATACATCTCATCTTGCCAGGCCGTAACAAGAGTATCCCGCTTTAAAATAATAGCGTAAAGTGTGATTTCATAGTTTACCAAAACAGCCTAAACGTTATCGCATTAGTTAACTTTAAAACATTGAAACATACTATGGCGTGAATTCCAGCGAGGCTCAATGAAGGGCGCCATGAAGTCAACAAGTTTAGTCACTGTGGGTGTGTTTCTATTATAAAACAGCATCGTAGACAGTGTACACACACAGCTTAGAAAACAGCATCTAGCCTATGTTGTCCGCTAAATAGGACACGTTTGGCCGGTCTTGCGCTATGACCTGGCACTTCGCATCGAGACTAAAAATGCAAAGTTAAACAAACGTAGCTGTTTTTTTAGTTTATTTTACGCTCAAATCTAAAAAAAAATTGAACGCGACTCACATAGAGCATCTAGAGAAGCGTATGCGTGAGTGCAGACGATAACACGGGCGATATCGGAGCTTTATGAGCATTTCACTGAGCCGCCATCTTGTTTGGACAGCAAGTTAGCCTGCATCTCATTTGTCTATAATGTGGTGTTCTCGATGTTTTCTATTTGCTGGCTACATGAGAATCGAAATCAGACTTAAGATGGCCACCGTCCATTTAGCTGTCTATTCAGCCGTATACGGTAAGTATTGGAACACACCCTGTATATGTTATAACTTTAGGTACCAGAGTAGCGCCCTTGTTTTCCAACGCCGCTAGCAACCATGCACTGTGGAGAAGCTAGTGCACAGGCCGCACCGCCGAAAGCCGTTGTCTTGCATCTAGAATCTATCGAGTACACGTTGTGCACTCTGTTGCTCGTTAGCTATGAACTGGTGCTTCTATTATTGCGATACCAATTATATGAACATTCTCGGCTGAATCTTGCTACGGCATCGGCGTCGACGTCGACGTGGGTGTCGGCGTCATTTAACGCATATGTATAAGTGTCTATATATATGAAAACGCCAGAAAGAAATAAATCCTCAAATCCTGACTGGGTATTTACCACAAGACAAGCGCAGCGAATAAGTGGCACGATGTGGCTAAGCTGACAGGTGTAAGGTCTTACTTCGCCGGCGTTGCTAGTCTCTGGTTGCAGAACCACGAAGCTAAGCTGATATTGCCAGCTGGCGTTCGTTCAAGATAGCCTTTTTCGCAAATTTTCGACCACCCACTGCACGAAAGCTTCGTGCAGAAGAACGACTTCGTGAATGCGCACAGCCGCCAAAAGAGACCTTTAAAAGTGACATTGAAGATGTTGTTGAATTGTGCAAGCATGTAAACCCGCCGATGCTCGAAGCATACCAGTTCAAAACTTTACTCAGCGCAGTAGGTGATGAGGAATTTCAAATGTTGTTAGCTAGGGACACACAAACCATAGCTCGACTGGTTAGTATGTGCTAGAGTTTTCACAAAAAGCGCAAGCGACTTGACTAAACACGATGCTCTCTGGAACAGCGTGACCCTATCGTGCTCTTGACTTTTGAGACCAGAATTACCGTTGTGTTGCCTCCACGAGACGCTTCTAACACTCACTTCACCAGTTTCGTGGCTCGTTCGATCGCCCGCATATGCTATTTGGAAGAACACAGAAGGTTGTTCATGCTTGTAAGAAAGAGAAGCTCCCGCCTCAACTCTTGTTTTTAATAAGCAAGTTGCTCTAAAGATGTGCACCCTTTTTCACGCATCGTGGATCTTCTGGACTGCTTCCAAGTTGTCACATTCTAAATACTTGGCCTATGGTCCGACTATTAGCATTTGCCCGTGACAACATGAGCTCACCCGAACACTAGTTTTATGGCACCTGATGATCTATACGAATTTGATGTTAGGCCCTCTGGCCTTTGCAATGCGCCAGCAACATTCAAAACAATGATATATAACGTTTTGCATTGGTTATAATGAATGACTTACTCATGTTACTTGTACGTTGTGATTGTTTTATCCACTGATATAGAGAGTCACTTCCATTTTTTTAATGAAGCCTGAAGGTGTCCCACGTGCGCAAGCCCTCAACTAACCATCAAAACATGTCACTTTCTAGCTTGTAAGCTCACAATAATTGACCGCATTTTCTCAAAGGGCGGCATCCTTCCAGACTCAAAGAAGCTTCGCGCAGTCACTAAGTTCCTGAAGCCTGCGACCCTGAAAGTACTTCGAAGCTTCGTTGGTCTGTGCTCACACTTACATCGCTTTGAGAAGAACCTATGTAATCACATCACTAACAAAGCTGCTAACCATGCGATGGTACTTGCGCAACCTTAGCCCATATTGTGACCTTATCTGTTTTACGCGACTTCACCTGGCAATTCCAACTGAGCTGCACAAAGATGCCAGTGGCATGGAACTTGACGCTTTGCGTGCGCAACGCCACCCTGGCTTCTCCTAGTATGCAGCTGTGAATGCTACTCACACCTCTCCTAAACAGAGCGCAAGTACTCAGTAACAGAAACGGAATGTTTGGTCAATGTGTAGGCCTTACAAAATTTTTCCCCTTATGCGTATGGCCATTCATTTGATGTCGTTAGCGATCACAATTTGCTGTCTTGGCTCGCTTCAGAGAAAGATTTTTCGGGCGGGATTGAATGTTGGGTGCTACTTTTACAGGAAATCAGTATTTGCGTCATTTGTCCTGTAGCGGCGAGAGAAGAGAGACGTGAGATGACGTCGAAGGCGGCCGATGGGGCCGAGCCGATCTCGCCACTTTATTGCAGGCCTGAAGCGGAGCCGCGGTGGCTGTCCACGTCCAAACCGCCAGGCCAGAAGCTCGTTCTCATTCTCGCGCCGCTCGAGCTCGCGCCAGTTGCGCGAGAGACGCGGCGCGGTGATGGAAAAAATGACGATGGTGATGATGGCACTACAGGGCTCCCCCCCTAGCGCTTTGCGCGATTTGAACGCATATGAAAAAAGAAAGAGGGCGACAAATGCTATGTACATGAACGGCAGTCCATAAAGTGTTCCTTTGGCAAGTCCAGTTTGTCAACGTGTAAGGGCCATCAGTAGGCAGCGGTCTCTGGCGGGCGACACTGGGAGTTGCGCAGAGGACGCAGGAGGAAGTGCCGGGTCGCTGTGCTGGCCAACAAGCGGGTCTCACGGTGACCTGGTCGGACAGGCCGAGAGTGGACCGTGTGTCGCGAGGTCTTGACAGGATGGTGGGTGACAATGTTGGCGCTGGGTGCACAGGACACTATACTGCCGCCTGTCGAGATTAGAAGTCCCGACAGGGTCCCATGATGGTGGTGGTGGTGGTGGTGATGGTGGGCATGCGCCAGTATCTGCGGCTGGGTGAACGTCGGTATCTGCACCAGGGATTGGTGCTGGTCTGCCTGGAACGCACCCAGTGTGGGCTGGGCCAGCATGGTCTGCGTGGGCAGCATGGACTGCAGCTGTTGCAGCGTCAGTGGCTGTCCCAGGACTATGGCAAACGAGGGGGGCGACATCCTGCGTGGCGGTGCCAGAAAGATGTTGGGCCTTGGCTCCAAGTTCTGTGGAATGACAAGCGTCGGGGTGCCAGGCGGTCCTGAATGTCCCCCATGGGGCCTGGGCCCCGTCTGAGGTCCCAGGGTCAGGCCCGTGGCATGGGGTGGCCGCAGGGCCAGCTGGACCTCCTGTATCTGTCCCAGAGAGCTCTGGGTCTGCCCCAGTGCGCCTTGTATCAGAATCGGGCTGTGGTCCAGGCCCGGAATGTACTGGTTCAGCAGGAAAATGTCGTGCGCAGGTCCAGCCGGAAACATACCCGGCTGCGCTGTCGCGGGGTTCCCGATGAGCAGCGGACTCCCCGTGTTGAGCCCCATCGCAGCTCCGCGCTGCACCGTGGTCGCAGGCTGCGGCGCCGGTACAGGCGCGGGCCGCGATGTGGCCTTGTGCTGGGCTGCCCGGGGAGACTGGGACCGGGTGGTCGCCGCTGCCGAAGGCGTCGTCATGTTCGCGCTGCCGCTCGACAGCTTGGGCAGGATCTGTGGCTGTTTCGGCTGGATGAGCCGGGGGTCACCAGAGGTGCGAGGACTGGGGCTGGCCGAAACCACCTGTGCGACGCCGGGTCTCGACGCAGGTGCCTGCTGCGGCGCCACGGGCAGAGGGGCGACGGTGGCAGTTGCTTTGGTGGTTGCCGGTGTCGACGCCGACGATGAGGGCAGGCTCTGGCTCTGCGAAGGCACGGCGCTGGGGCCCGTCGTAGACCACGAAACAGAGACAGGGACAGGGTCGGGGAGCGGGGACGCCGAGGGTGGTCGGCTGCTGGCCGGGGAGGTGCGAGTGGAATGTGGCGAGGCACCCGGCAGGCCATTGCTGGCACCAGTGGCAGGTGGCGGAGCGGCAGGGGGCACCGTCGAGGAGCTGACCAGCAGCTGCGGCGAGGAGGAGGCCGATACGTCTGAGCTGGTGGTCGCGGAAACAGCGAGGGCCACGGTGTCACGTGCCGTCGCTTGCTCTGCGTGCCCTTGCGTGCGGACCTTGCTCTGCGACGCCGGGGAAACCTGCCTGGTGCGGGTAAACGGAAGCGGACGGTATGTGTTGCCGCTGCGGGCGAGCACCGCAGTGCAGAGGGCATCGTAAGGCTGCGGGCTGGTGCTCGAAGTGGCAGCGAGATGGCGCAACTCGACCGGTAGGGCGTCGAGAAGAATGGCATGCATTAGCAGCTGGTCCGTGATGCCATTCACCGCAAGAACGGCGTCGAGCTGCATAAACCATACCTTGGGGTAAGTTGATTGGTACGGCGGCACTGGTGGGCAGAGTTGGGAAAACATGGCCGCGGGCCGCTCGGCGAAGGGCGTGTTCTCCGGGTCACCAAATGTAGCGGAGAGAGAAGAGAGACGTGAGATGACGTCGAAGGCGGCCGATGGGGCCGAGCCGATCTCGCCACTTTATTGCAGGCCTGAAGCGGAGCCGCGGTGGCTGTCCACGTCCAAACCGCCAGGCCAGAAGCTCGTTCTCATTCTCGCGCCGCTCGAGCTCGCGCCAGTTGCGCGAGAGACGCGGCGCGGTGATGGAAAAAATGACGATGGTGATGATGGCACTACAGTCCGTAATGGCGCAAGCATACCGACGTAGTCGCACTTTACCCCTTCCCCTTTCTTCAGCCGCTCCACCTGTTTCCTTTGTCCAAGCTGCCTTCGCCAGCATCGCTATTGCTGCAATGCCTTTGGTACAGCGAAAAGACCATTGCAGAGCTTCGCTCATCGGCGTTCTTTCTTCGTCTTCAGTGATGCCATGTCAGAGGCTACCTTATGCACTATGCCGAAAAGTAACCCAATATTTCATACGGGACGACTTGTTGTACTGTTGTACTGCTGAGCTACCAGTCGGGTGGTAGGAAACGGCTTCTTGTTAGTCTGTGTTCCGACCTGTGCGCGTACTACCATGCAGACCCCCAAAACGCCAACGTGGATGTTTCGAAAACAAAAGCCTACTTCGTAAGCGATTCTTCTGACATGGAATGTACACACACGTTCGGAAGTACACACATTCCTCCACTAAATGTCAGCGACGTAAAACAACATGTCATGCGTATTGTGCATTACAGTCTTTGCCACGTCCAGCTCGGTAGTTTGATAGAAACGGGATCGACCTCAACGGCCCCATATTTCGTACTCCTCCTAGAAATCCCTGGATTACAGTGGCCGTTGACCCCTTTATCTTTTACGCCGTAACCACCGCTTTGCAAGCTTCTGGAGCTGGTGATGTCGGCGTGTTCACCATGCTTGGTCTTTGTTATGGCACATAACGAGAGCTAGTTAGTGATCGTGAGTCTGTTTCTATGGCAAGTCGTCCAGGAGCCTCTCAGAGTATTATACATAGCTCCACTACAAGTTATAACCCACGGACGAGCCTTTTTGACGGAACGATTTAGCCACACACTCGGAGAAATGCTCCCCGTGCATATGCATACGCATGCTCTTACCATTCTAAATCAGACTTGATGCTCCATTTCGTGAAATATACGTATAACATGGCAACATGTGCCACTGCTGGGTTTTCACCCTCCTTTCTGCTGTACGATCGTATCCCTCTTAGACGCTTGTAATGATGTTTACAAACCTTTGATATTCATCCAATTACCACCCAGCTTCCGAGCTTGTTCAGTGTCGAACACTGCCGCCAACTTGCTCGTTCACTTACATCCAGCACAAAAGGTCCCCAGAAAGAACGGCTTCACCCAGGCCCGCCTGCTGGCACCTTCCCCGTACGCTCATTTTTATCCATTTCTGTTTTGTTCTGGTCCCCCAGCCTTACCCGTACGTTTGCACCAAAGTACAGTGGTCAGTACCACATCATTCACTGCACGTCGCCAGTCAACTATGTTGTCGTGCCAGTGACCCTCCCGCTGAACACCGATGCCGTGTTGGTGAAAGAGTTCGCATCAACCGCTTGAAAGTCGATTATGGTCTCTTTGTGCTTGTTTCACCTTGAGTCGCCAGGATGGCTTCACTTCATCACCGGTGCAAGTGTAGTGGGGAAGACAAACAGTAGTGAGCAAGAGCATGTAAAAAACGACTAAGACTAGGAGCCGAGATAACTAATAAATAGGTAAATTTCTATTTGTTCATGTTAAAGCTGTTGGTCTCTACGATCACGCTTAGACACTTTCATACGTGGAGCTAGTTCCCGGTACTAGTGGCCTGCCGCACTGCTTTCCAGTGCACCGAGTTTAGAGTGCACCGAATTTAGAGCAGCTTACCACTGAGCGGTAGAGCTGGTACTACCACTTCTAGGAACACATATAAAAAACGTCCACCACTGACTTAGTGACATCGAATATTTGCGGAATGCTAGCTATCGAAATGTTGCGAACACCAAGTTAGGCTTTCGTATATGGATATGAAGTACGGTCGAATACCAAAAGCGTAGGTATGGCATGGCCAAATAGCAATGTTACAAAAATCGACAGTGAAAACGTGTGTTGAATATTTGCACGTTCAGCACAGCCCACTAATGCATATATCACACAAGTATGCCCGTTGGTAGCGATATAATGAAAGAAAGAAATAATTCCCTTAAAACTGCTTTTCGTAAAATAATAGTATAAATTGATTCCATACTAAATAAAACTATGCAGAGTTCATTTACTTTTTCATAACTAAAGCACCTGCCATACTTAGGACCACGATCAAGGAAAGTGAAAATTTAAGGGCTAGTTTTTGTTTCTTAGACGCAATATTAATGAGAAATAAGATACACTTATGCCAAGGAATGTGTAAGGGACGTTACTAGTTGTAATACAAGCGTTCGAAATTCACAGCATATCCACGTGTGATTAATGGTGAGTGGGACGAAGCGTCGGTCCATCCATCCATCCATCCGTCCGTCCGTGCGTCTGTCTGTCTGTCTGTCTGTCTGTCTGTCTGTCTGTAAACTATACGGAAGCGTCAACAATATGAAAACAACTGACATCAACTAGTTATATTGCTTCAAAGGACATATAGACACAATGCCACCTATTCAGCCATTCATAAACTGGAGATGGCTACATGCTATACTACTACTACTACCACTACTACTAGTAGTAGTATATACTATACTACTATACTACTAGTATACTAGTAGTAGTAGTAGTAGTAGTAGTATACTACTGCTACTAGTAGTAGTAGTAGTATTGCTACTACTACTACTACTGCTACTATTAGTACGACTACTACTACAGAGAAGGGAATGACCCACACCCTAAGGAGCTTCACCCCTAAAGAAAAAAGGCGTACGACAAGAAAAAATGCCGCTGGCACGGACCATACCAGTGGCCTTCTTATAACGCTACCAATGTATTTACTTATTTATTTTATTTATTTATGATATCTCAAAGGCCTCTAAAGGAAGAGGTTTTACATGAGGGGTGGGCATATCTACAAAAGCAGCTCTTCTATGATGTGTTTGAAGATGGCTTGGTCGGAATGAAGCGCTGCCTTGTTGGGAAGGTCATTCCAGTCCCTTGATGTCCGGTCGAAGACTGAGGAGGCATGGGAGACAGTGTGAGCTTGAGGGGGGTATACAGTCTTTTTATGGTTGGTCCGGCTTGAGTGGCGGTGTGCGGGAGCAATGAGATCGGCTTGGGGTGACTTGTGAAAGAACTTATGAAAGAGAGAAAGGCGGATGACTCGACGGCGTGATACAAGACAGGGAAGGTTGGCTTGGGATTTGAGTTTCAATGAGCTAGAGTTGTAGAAATAGTCTGAAAAAAAAACGTATGGCACGATTCTGTACTGATTCGAGCAGGCTAATGTGATTATGTTGGTATGGGTCCCACAGGGCGCATGCATATTCGAGATTCGGCCTTACTAAGCAGCAGTATGTTAGAAATTTGACTGAGGGGGTGCTAATCAGTTATTACGCCACAGGAAAACAAGAACGCGATTAGCAGAATTTGTTATGCTCGTTATGTGATTATGTCATGATAGGTCAGAAGTTAGGTTAATTCCTAAGTACTTGTAGGTGTTAACAGTGCATATTAAAGAGCTACATATTATAAAATCGCGAGCCGGGTATGACTTCTTTCGATGAAAAGTGAGAAGGGAGGTTTTTGATGCGTTTATTGACATAAGTCACTTGCGGCACCAATCTTCAATTTGACTGAGGTCAGATTGTAGGGATAAAATATTGTTA
The DNA here is from genome assembly GCA_013436015.1 of Rhipicephalus annulatus. Lineage (NCBI taxonomy): Eukaryota > Metazoa > Arthropoda > Arachnida > Ixodida > Ixodidae > Rhipicephalus > Rhipicephalus annulatus. Next base: position 92,160 of record WOVY01001487.1, read on the forward strand.
TTATTGTTAATAGGGCGGTATAGCACGCAGTCGTCTGCAAACAATCGTATCCCGGAAGAAATGTTAGTTGGAAGATCGTTATTGTATATGAGAAAGAGCAGGTGTCCGAGGACCGTTCCCTGAGGAACCCCAGATGTAACAGGTGTGAGAGAAGAGGAGCATTCGTTAACGTATACTAATTGCTGACGGTTACACAGAAAATCACTTATTCAGTGAAAAACAAGATGAAGGTATAGGCGAGACAGCTTTTGGAATAGGCGGTTATGGGGTACTTTATCAAAAGCTTTTTCAAAGTCCAAAAATAGTGCGTCAACGGGAGTTGATGCACTCTGCGGCCTGTTGCGTGACGCTGAAGTGGCAGGAAGGGCATAGTTCACTTAGCGCCCGGTCTGGCGGTAACCCTATTTCCAGGAGAAATGCTTTCACACACATTCATATGCGTGACAGTAGGCCATGAAAAACCCGTTTTGTAGTTGCACAAGACAGATTAATTGATTGATGTTTGGGGTTTAATGTCCCAAAACCACCATATGATTATGAGAGACGCCGTAGTGGAAGGCTCCGGAAATTTTGACCACCTGGGGTTCTTTAACGTGCACCCAAATCTGAGCACACGAGCCTACAACATTTCGGCCTCCATCGGAAATGCAGTCGTCGCAGCCGGGATTTGAACCCGTGACCTGCGGGTCAGCAGCCGAGTACCTTAGCCACTAGATCATCATGGTGGGGCTGCACAAGACAGGTTCGATTCTGAATTGTTAATAAAGGTACCTATTACGCCACATATGTGAACAGTTTGCCCTAGGAGAGCTCTTAGAGCAGGGCTCAATACTCTCCATGAATACAGCCCGTTTGACGCACCTGAAATAAAAAGGGTCCCTGATTCCATTCGTGAGGACGCAATCACGGGAAGACTACAAGGGCCGACGTGTCGGCCCACCAAAACGCACCGAAAAAGCACGCACAATTTAAACGTAGGTCCTTTCAGTGTCCAACAACAACGGTTGGGTTACAAACACCGAGTTAAAACTAAGAGTTTAAAACACAAGCAAAACATGTTTTCAAGTAAAGGCGTCACACATACTTCACGCTCGGCAGTACTACAACTTACACACTCGGTCGAAGTACAACTTACAAATTCACTCAGAAGGTATTTAAAACAGCAGGTACAAGCTTACCACGTCACAAGTGTAATTTTGCGCATTATAAACTGTGAAAGACCACTTAGCGACCTTGAATATTCACCACACGTGTGTACTTTACAATTGTTTGAACGTGTCTTGAATATTTGTGTTTATGAAAACACTTAAACAAACTCCAGCGCTGGTCATCATCCTGGCGACATTCTTCAACAAAATACTGCAGCGGCGTCATAACTCGACTGCTCAGCATTAACTGACTGCACTCAAACCGTTCGAACATCACACTTCTCGGTCGAGTTCACCAGCCGTCCTAGCATCCGTTACCTCTAGCTTGAACCGTTCATGGTTTTGCAAACATTCTAAGTAATTGTATTGCGCACGCCATGCATACCACACTGACTGCCAGGGAAAACTGTTTTGTCTCGATGGTTCGGCTCGCTCCAATGTCTCCAATTTTTCATATCTGTGTTGGTGGTTGGTTGTCGCGTATGTAGAATGTAACGGCACGCCTCGGGTGTATTTTGTTGATGCTTGTTTCCTTGTTGAAAGGAACGATTAGCAAAGTGTTTTGATACTGTCAACTGGCGGTGGCGGCACACGTCTGATTTAGCGTTAGTTTGTGACAAAAATAAGCGCTCTGTTACACATAATACACATCCCGATACGCTTCTCGACAATGTATATCGCAGGAAAATACGTTGTACTTCAAAATAGCGTCTTTTTTGCGGTGGACCTGCTAAGCGGCACACAACAGCTTCACGGCGTCACACAACTAAAAACCGCCTGCCACATACGCACGCACCGAAAAATCGTTATCAACCACAGGAAGTATAAGGCAGCCCTGCCGCGGTTGTCTAGTGGCTAAGGTACTCGGCTGCTGACCCGCAGGGCGCGGGTTCGAATCCCGGCTGCGGCGGCTGCATTTCCGATGGAGGCGGAAATGTTGTAGGCCCGTGTGCTCAGATTTGGGTGCACGTTAAAGAACCCCAGGTGGTCTAAATTTCAGGAGCCCTCCACTACGGCGTCTCTCATAATCATATAGTGGTTTTGGGACGTTAAACCCCACATATCAATCAATCAATCAATCAATCAAGGAAGTATAAGGCAAGCTTTCCTCCTCACAAGATCACATAAAAAAATAGCAGATCTCACGTAAAGTGGGAATCGATGATATGCGAAGCACGAATGTAAAAGGCGGATATGTCTTACGTGTCATGATATAATGTTTGGATGTGTCGTTTACGTTCATCATCTATTCACGTCACTTGATACCAAATTTAGTATATGTGGAGCGAGCAAAATGGTCGCGAGCACGCTATGAGCGTGGTATGTTGTCACGTTCTTACATGACACGCGTGTAAGGATTATCATCTTTGCACAAGTCATATATTTCGTCATTCATTGATGTTAGGTAACACCACACTCGGTATATGTGGAGCTAGCAAAACGGTCGCGAGTGCATTATGAATGGCCCACTATACTCCAATGTAGCGTATAAATGTTCTCTATACAGTCATGTTATGCCATACCATGTTTGGTATTGATACCATTATCGAAACGGTCAGGAGAGCTAAAAGTCGTAGGCGGATAGATAGATAGATAGATAGATAGATATATAGATAGATAGATAGATAGATAGATAGATAGATAGATAGATAGATAGATAGATAGATAGATAGATAGATACGCCCAAAGTCGCCGAAGCTCATTAAGAAATGCTTCGCATTTAAAAAGCACGAGAAAGTGCACAAAACAGCACTCGAACACGCACAACCTCCACGCAACTATGTTGACACACGAAGCGCCATGCGCTTTTTTGGTTATATTGTCCGTGCTCTCACCAGAAAAACGGTCGAAAATGTCCAACTCTGGCACGACGTGCTTGCCCATTGGCGACGACACGGCGCAAGACGCCGCACCTTCTTTTTTATTCAGCGGCCGTGGTCATGAGAACCACTGTATAGCTGTACCAGCCGCTGAAGCTCAGATAGTAGAGCAACGCAAGTGCTATCGGAATGCTGCAGGTTCGGCCCGGGTCTGCAGCGACTTATAATTTTGTTTTCTTTCTTTTGTTGACCTTTATAATTTGATTACTACTATCAACATTCCCTACACTTCCTGGACATCACTGCCGCCTATAGCTCTTACTACTATCAGGACTAGGATGTGTAAATATAAACAAAGCTAAACCTTATTCAGAAACAAATCAAAAGTTGGGTAGATTCTTTTGAGTGATTTTAAAAACACGCTAAGGCGAGCACCTCTGAGAATTAAGTACATTGCGTGTTTGCTGTTTTACAGGCGCAGGAAGTGGGCCAGTGAAGCCGGAGCGTCCCAGTGGTCCGATAAAGGGCCCACAAAGCCCACAACGACCTCTACGACCTCCACGCCCTCCACGTCTTCCACCCTCTAAAGGTAGACCTGGTAGACCATGGAATAAGAGACCCAACAAGAAAGGTTAGTCTACGTAACCGCCGAAAAAACTTATACCTGCGCTAGAGCCCATTTCACATGCAACAATAAGAAACCAACGAAGGTTAGGCTGATGTTACTCGGGGAGTATTCGCAAAAAATGGCAGTCAAGTGCTTATGCGTTTTCGAGAAACTTTCTAACAGACCGATCCTCACAAATAAAAAAATTCTGGAAAGCTGCATATATTGATGTGCGTCAATGTAGACACCAGCCTATTAGTAGTGGCATAGCGAGAGGATACCGCATGTTGTTCAATGCTTCCTATAATGATTACATAAGTTGTACAAATGATTTTAAAAGTGTTCATTTTTCTTCAAATGAAAATCTTGGCAAAATTTTCTTTTCATCTTACACACATTTTTGACATTCTAGAAGTTTTGTAGAGGACAAAAAAATTCACTTGTTCGCATTACACATGAGCACTCGCATTCTTTTCTTCACTACAGAAAGCAAGGATGAAAGAGCAGTTGTTTGAAATCACTTGCCGTCACGAAGTCATTCACTTAGGCTCGCAGCACTTCTGCAATTGAGATCAAATTAATTGCTGCACACACAGTATTGCGATTGACAAAAGACAGTTTCATGCCGACTAAAATTGCTAATATTATTAACACACCGGTACTTTGTTTCTTTCATGCGCATAGGTACCCGCTTGCTTAGTTGTTGTTTTTTTTCACCAAAGCCCAACAAGTCTGAGATGCTTGACATGCACAAGGCCACGCTATTCCTTAGTGAAGATTTTCTTTGACAATATTGTTCTTTCTCGTCGATTGCAGTGAACTTAACAGCTATCTATATAAAAATGGTGAAAGAGTACTTGGACTCTAATTCGAGTTATGTCTCATGCTCACGTAGTTATTGAAATAAATCACCACGGTATCTGATAACTGTCGCAATTATGAGCGCATGCAAGTTTACGCTCGAGTTTGTTCCATGCGCAATATCATAACTTTGATTAGAAGTATAAATTTAAAGTCATCATCATCATCAATATCATCATCATCAGCCTGACTACGTCCACTGCAGGAAAAAGGCCTCTCCCGTGTTCCGCCAGTTAACCTGGTCCTGTGCTTGCTGCTGCCAATTTACACCCGCAAACTTCTTAATCTCATCTGCCCACCTAACCTTCTGTTTCCCCCGAACCCGCTTACCTTCTCTGGGAATCCAGTTAGTTACCCTTAATGACCAGCGGTTATCCTGTCTACGCGCTACATATACAGTTTAAAGTATAAGTAAAAAAATGCATATACAAAGTACCGATACAACTATAAAAATAAATCAATGATAGAACATTGCTTACCACGATGAAGCTTTCCTTCGGTAATGCTTGCTTCATGCTCTGTTTGCTTTTGAGGGTCACTATGGAAAAAAATTGTGTTTGCATTCATAGTAAATTAGCCTTACGATAGCAGCAAATTCATGCTGACTACGAATATATGTTCTTCAATCCCAAAAAGAACATTCGGATGGTAAGGTCACTTTTCAAATACTGCACTAATCGCCATGATGTCTTTGATCTTGATGGAAGCTTCTTGCTCCTTTACAGTGTCTGATCCGTTAGCATAAAGTGAGCTGCCATCTCAAGAAGCCAAATACTCGGTAGACATAATTTTTAGAGCATTATCAAGCCAATGTGACCAAAAAGAAAAACCACCTTGAAACTCCTGACGTCCACTTGGGAGGCCGCAGCGGAAAATTAACCTTTTGGCGCTTATTTTCCGATCTACTAGTAAACATATCGTAGTGAACTTTTTAGCACTACAGCTTACAAAGTGTTATGCATCAATTCAAACTAACCTATTGGCTAACTTTAGTGTCCATTTAACCTTGCCACACCGTAGTTTCACTGAAACTACCAGCATTGAATGAAACGTGAAGAGAGGCAAGTATTGGCTGTGGTGTTCTACGCGTTCTCCAGTTATCGCTACAGTGCTGTGATATCTGATGTGCCCATCTGACCGTTTTAATGAATGTAGCTGACAAACTATATCATTGCTTATTTTGCCGCCGTTTGAGTTTTATTGGACGCCGACAGTACACCATGATGCTTCAGAAGAGCATTCACAAACCTTGACGTAAACAAGGGGCTGTTTTAGAGATTTACCGGATGCCTAAAATGTTACTTGCGTTTTGTGTAACACGCTTCACTGGTATTAGAAGTTCATGAGTGAATATGTTATGTTTAGGCGCAACACTGCCGTAACTAGTTTTCACAAACTAGGTTTGAAATGAGTTACATTTCCTTTATTAGCATAGTGAAGCTGTAGCTTATTATTAAAAGCTGAAGTACAATATTTGAACAAATATGAAGAAATTGGCTGCTTGGGCTCATGGTTACTCCTTTATGAGAGTAGAGTTCTTTTTGTGTTGAAGACATTTCAGTAAAAAAACAGTGACACAAGACAGAGCGCGTGGTCATATGTGACTTCTTTAGTAAAATACTTAGCGCTCACACACACACACACACACACACACACACACGCACACACACACACACACGCACACACACACCGAATTTTCTTTCAAAATACAGTATGAAGGATTTGTGGGAAGTCCGGGAAATGACACGGAGATATCGAACGCACCGAACATTGGGCAAACGCCGCATTAAGAACGAATAGAGTTCAGGAAAAAAAAGGTACAAAAATAAGTTGCAGCCAAAACAGGGCAAGCCTTTTTTGTATACCAAATTCAGAATGATAGGGAGTAAGGTAGGCGCATAATGGGGCCTAAGAACGACTTCTTTGTGTTTCTGAACAATTCACAGGGCCAGGAGAAGAAAATGAGACAGGCTCTAGCAGTGAGTCCACGAAAGGGCCTGGGTCAGGTGGATGGAGACCAGGGAAAGGTCCACACTGGCGTCCTCAGAAACCCCATTGGCCACCGCCGAGACCACCGAAAAAATGGCCAGGACCACGTGAGTGTCCATGGGGGTTTGTTGCGGCACAAGAATCTACTTTAAGTTATCTATAAGAAAAACGGCAGCGTAGAGTACGACCACGTGCAAGTACCCTCTGTGTCAGCGAAAAGACATGCAATTTTTTCGTAAAAGATTTGTTACCATTTTTGTTGCAGTGGCTGCCTTAGCCTAATTTTTAAGCAAATTAAAAAATACTAGGTATGTGCGACACTAAGTTCTCTAACAGAAGAACACTATAAAGGTATTTCCAATCTGGATGTTATTGGAAATACAACGAAACTTTCTTAGTGAGATTTGTCAATGTATACGCACATAATGAGTGTTATTTTTTTATTTCAGCTTCGAAAAAACCAGGTCCTGGAAGCTGTGCTGCGAGAATGAGGAAGAAAAAAGGTTGCGGCAATTTTGAAGGCATGTGGTTTAACAATGCCCCTTTCGTGACTTGCAGTCGCGTACGACAGGGAGCCTGCCCAACCGTAGGTTCATTCTTCGCAACCTGTGAAGAATGCATGGGGAAATGTTACCGTAAGTACAGCCGAGCTTTTTCTGTACCCCTCAGTGACTGTAAATTTGAAGAGTTCATAAATTTTGTGAGTCAGTTTTTCTCACAGGGATCCTAAAGCGTCCACTTAAGATGACTTGAAGGCAAAAGCTATCGCATTATTATTCTCAGCCGATGCATTGATTCTACCCCGCCACCCTCATCAAGCTTTGTATACCTAATTTTATTCTGCACTGCCTCGCTGCATAATAAGCCCACCTCTAACCAAAATACAATTTCTTGTGATTATGTAATCATGTAGTGTAAAATAACGTGATGTTATAAATAGTGGCGATATGAAACATCAAAACGAAGTCAAATGAGTGTTGTTGTGGTTAGCCTCACGCCTGTTGTCTGGGACACTGACAGCGAATTTTCACATTTGACAAAACCTTTGAGGCCTTTGCCTTAAACCATACAAATGACACTTCTATCTCACACAAGTGTTAATGAATTTTGTGGCAAGAGGGGAATTTGTATAATTTTTTATTCAAGCTGTGAATGACATGTATAGAGTGTATGATTTAGCACGAAGAATAATGCTGTTTCGATTTTTTTATTGCTGTGATACAAAACACCTGCTTAAAAATGAGGCCTGAGTGTGTTATGGTTGTTCATCCTGCAGACTTATGTGAATCGTGTTAGTTTCTGGAGTGTGCCATTGAAAAATTGTGGAGAAATTGTGGAGTGTGTCATTGGATATTGTGGAGAAAGTTATTATTAAGAAGACGTTGGTAAAATAGTTTTTCGGGTTTACTTTCAAGCCGTTTTTGTTTACATGTGTTGTATTATTTTATCATGGTTTTGTTATGTGACAGTAGTTTATTGTTTTTACAACTGCATATTTTTCTCACATTGGCCATAGTGTGCGTGTCAGTAATTCATCTTGTAGAATATTGCGGCAAGCTGTTGGAGGTTGGACGAAGGACCATTGCGACGTCATGCTAAGTCTTGTGCGTTAATCACTTTGATATCGCTGTTGTAACTGCAAGCTTCATTCTACGTGCTGCGATCGTGGTGATGCGGTGGGGAAGAGGTCATTATGTGGAAGTGTTTGAGTAAAAGAAAAAATGTATTCCATGAGTGAAGAGAAAGAAAAATGGTGCGAGGGGTTTAGACGTTTCACTGAAATTTGATCATCAGGAGGAACCACACTTAACAATGTTAGGTTGGAAATTCCTAGAATGAAAGCCATATCTCTCGTCGTGCGAGGCAAGGTGGCTGAGCACGTCGTTTTTAACTAGTTTGATCGACACTTCAAAGATAATGACTGCATCCAGCACCACATGATCGGCTTCCGACCAGAGTTATCCACTCAAGATGCCATGTTACTCCTAAAGCATTAAATTCTACATAAAGGAAACACTCGGGACACTCGTGGAATACTCGTTCTTGATTTAGAAAAGGCATTCGATACCATAACGCACTCGTCCATCTTGAAAGTGATTGCAGGCTGCGGCCTGCGGAGTAGATTCTACTACTTTTTCCGCTCTTTTCTCACTCGACGCAAAGCCGTCCTTCACGAGGGAGACCTATAGTGTCGGAAGAAGTGGAGCTCGGGCAGCGGCACTCTCCTCAGGGTCCGTCATCTAACCCACACTCTTCGATCCCGTGATGATAGGGCTTTCCGAACGACTATCGAAAATTGACGTGCTAAACCACACTATCTATGCGTATAATGTAACCATAAGGTGATCCACAGGGTCGGATGACTTCATTGAGTCCACCCTGCAAGAGGCCATCGAAGCCGCCGAAACCTACCTAGAACAAACCGGTCTCAGGTTCTCATGCCCAACCACCGGCATGGCAAGCCCAAAGGGTGGAAACCTCCGGCGGAACACAGTATCACCCTCCACGCAAGCGATGGTCGTACAGTTTTCAGGGTAGACACCATCAGGGTCCTCGGCATGATCATAGAGTCCCACGAAACCAACACCCAAACAGTACAGAAGATCGGCACTGAGAACGCTATACGAATCGTATGAAGAGTACCCAACCGGTACCATGGACTTAAAGAAGACAACCTGCTGCGTCTTGTGGACGCATTTGTTTTGTGCCACTTTACCTACGTCTCCGCTATATACAAATGGCTACGTACTGAGAACGATCAACTAAAGGTGCTTATTTGCAAGGTGGTCAAAGGAGCCCTTGGCCTCCCTGTAAATACTCCAACGCACAAATTCCTGGAGCTTGGCCTACATAACACGATAGAAGAGGTCGCCGAGAATCAGGAACGCGTGTAATTGACCAGACTCTCGACCACCAAATCGGGCCGCCATGTTATGCGCGAGCTCGGCTTCTTCTCCTCGACCGCCACGGATCCCCCAGAGTTGACTATGATTCCCCGTAAAATCCGCGACCTTCTCACGATGGCTCCCATTCCGCGAATCGTACACCCCGAATACAACAGAGGCAGGCGCCTTGCGCGGGCGACTGCCATTCTGAAGCGCATAGACATGAAAGTGGACAACGTCTCGTTCGTGGTCGCCGCTGCCTATCACAATAACGAAGCCTTCGCCGCAGTCATGGTATAATCTACGCAGCAGAATCTTGATTCTGCCACAATTCTCACCCGAAACCCCAAAGTAGCGGAGCAAATAGAAATAGCTATAGAAATGCTCGGCAGCAAACGGGAAATGATCTACAGCCACTACGGACCGGCTATCAAAGCCTTCGAACGTGGCATCATCTACGACTAGGTGTTTCGTATCCTGCGCTGTGCGGACCCAAGTGCTTTGAAGCACCACACTGTCATCTGGTTCCCTGCCCATCAAGGCCAGGTGCCAGGCGTCCCATCCAACCTCAACGAAATCGCCCATGATGCAGCGCACGCCACATGGCAACACCGTCTCGCACAGTTACAGACCTATCGGGATGCACCATTACATACAAGACATCACAAAGCACTTTTATCTTGAATGCCATATTTTCGCACCCCCACATCCAAAACTTAAGAGACCACAGGTGCTAACCCTACGCCTATAACAGACACACAGGTACCCAAACCTTGCCAAGCTTCACGTTAATTATCCTGATGCATACCCCAGCGACACATGCCCCTCGTGTGGACGGCCACACGAGGGGCATGTGTCGTGACACTCGCACATATGCTCTGGGATTGTAGAAAACCTGCTCCCGACTCTACCTCAAATAGGTTGGAGAGGTCCTTCAGGAGCTCACTTTCAGGAGCTCACCGACCGGCAATGGGCCGTCCATGGAGGCCCACCAAGCGGCCGCCAAGTACTCCCTGTTGGTCCCTACGTGGGAGACTGCCGCTATGCGCTGACCCTGTCCTGCAGGACTAAAATAGTTTTTTTTTTCATTCCAGAGCGAGGTTTGTTGTGTATAGGCCATGATTTGGTATTTAGTATGTGTTGGTATCTCTATGGTTTTCGTTGTGTATATGCCATGTTGGATAGATTCTATCAACAGAAGTTATATTTTTATATTCCAGTAATTTGTTGTAGATCACACACATCAAATTGAAGTATTGCGTTTGTGTTCTTCCCACATCTTCTCTATGCATAGGACACCGGATCAAGCAATGCGAGTACATGACGTGAATCGGTGCAACGAGACGTTTAAAATGAGGATGCCATGCATGCATACACGCTGCTGCATTCACGCCGTTGAAAAAATCAAGCTAAGCAAAAACGTTTGAAGCAAAACCTGCACAATCTAGAAGTGCCGTGATATTTCACCAATTTTTCAAGCTGTCTGTATTTGAAGTAATGCAATAAATGAATATTATTCTATTTTGGGATATTTTTAATGAGGCTGTGGTTGAAAACCATCAATATGCAATAAAAAGAAAAATCAAGTGTTTATTGAAGAAAAACACGCACATTTCTTACAGAGTTGAGGCAGCATTACACGGCAAGTAAATTTGTGACGCTGTTTACGGAGTGTTTTCTGGCGGAGAGAGTACGAGTATTTTGGAAGTATACTAACACCATATTAATTCATAAAATATGGGTCGACAAGGAATTGAAGATTTAGAGGCCGATCAGCTTGCCCTCCGTAGTATACAAGCTAATTATAAAGGTAATTGTTAACAGAAATAGTACATTGGAATTCAAGCAACCCAATGACCAAGCAAGGTTTCGTACAGGCTACCCAACAATTGCAACAGTATCGAATATTGGGCTAGTTCGATATGCATTGTATAACTGTCGTTTAAGCACACGAATAAACAGAAAGGAGGAGCGGAAATTCGTTTGCTTGAACGACAGTTATACCCAACAATCGACCACAGTATTACTCTCCATGAGATAATAGAAAAATGCCCATAATAAAGCCAACCACTAAACATAGCTTTCGTATATTGCAAGAAGACATTTAATTCACAAGAGGTATCAGCAGTCGTGCAGACACTGCGGAGTAGGGCATCGAGGAGGCACGTGTAAACAAACTCGAAGAAATCAACAGGGCATCAACTGCCACTTTTGTGCTCCTCAAGAAAAAATCACAGGATCCCAATAAAGAAGGGTGTAAGTGAAGTAGAATATGATCTTCCAAATGCTATTTATCACATGCTCGCAATATGTTTTCAGAGGCCTAAAATGGGAAGAGTAAGAAATGCTAGCTAATGAAGAATACCTTAGTAACCTGCACTTCGCCGATGGCATTGTATTGATGAGTAATTCAGAGGACGAATAGTACAGCATAATTAGTCAATTAGGCAAGGAGAACTGAAAGCTATAGTCTTAAAATTCATCTGCAGAAAATAAATCTACGACAACCTCGGAAGAGAACAGTGCTTGGCGATAGGTAGCTGCGCACTCGCAGTTGTACAAAATTACGTCTGCTTAAGAGAGGTTTAGTAACCGTGGAGCCAACCACAACAATGAAGTAAGTGAAAGAAAAAAAATGAGGTGGATAACATCTATTAAGCGTTTTTATATCATAAATCGTAGATTGCCACTATCCCTCAATAGGAAGGTCTAGCAGCTTTATCTGATCGGTACTTACCTAGGGAGCAGAAACCTGGAGGATTACAAAGAGGCTTCAACTTAACTTGAGGACAACTCAGCGATCAATGGAAAGGGAAATGATAGTTGTAACCTTGCGAGACAAGCAGAGACTAGAATGGGTCAGGAAACGAACCGGGGTTAAAGATATCACAGAGAAATGAACAAGGTCCGGGCACGAAGCGTGTAGGCATGATCGTCACTGGGCGTTAAGGGTGGCTGACTGGATTCAAAGAGATAAGGACTGATAAGTTCATTTATATACGGGGTTTAACGTCCCAAAACCACCATATGAATATAAGAGACACTGTAACTCCGTAAATTTTGACCACATGCCGTTTTTTAATGTGCATCCAAATGTGTTCGCCTCCATCAAAACTGCAGCCGCCGCAGCCGGGATTCGATCCCATGACCTGCGTGGATTCCAAGAGAAGGCAAGTGGGTGAAGGGGTGACAGAAAGTTCAGTGGGCAGATGAGATTAGGGAATTTGCGGGTTTAAAATGGCAGCAGCTAGCACAAGACCGAGTGGAATGGCACAACATGAAAGAGGCCTTTGCCCTGCAGTGGGCGTAGTCTGGCTGCTGCTGCTGATGACTAAATTTGTGACTCCTAAATGTTTTGAAAAGAAACCTTTATGTAGTGCTATAGCACCACTTCAGTTCTTCTCTCAGTTCAAGATATTAGACTTCTACTTGCCTAAATTCGTGCGAGAACTTAATTTCACTGATAGTGATACCTTACAGAAATTGTACTATTGCTCAGCCCAACTTGAGATATGAAAGGTGCAGCAGCATATCATTTATCACAACTAAATGGATACTTAGAGCAACGGCTAAGGACAATTATAGTGGTCAGGCTGCTGACCCGCAAGTCGCGGGATCGAATTTCGGCTGTGGCGGCTGCATTTCCGATGGAGGCGGAAACGCTGTAAGCCATATTGATCGATATCTGAGGTTTCACGTCCCAAAACCACCATGTAATTATGATTGACGCCGTATTGGAGGGCTCCGGAAATTTCGACCACTTGGGGTTCTTTAACATGCACCCAAATACGAGCCCATAGGCCTACCAAATTTCCGCCTCCATCAGAAATGCCGCCGCCACAGCCGGGATTCAATCCCGTGACCTTCGGGTCAGCAGCCGAGTACCTTAGTCACTAGACCACTGCGGTGGGGCATGCTTTAGGCCCGAGTGCTCAGATAAGGGTGCACTTTAAGAACCCCAAGTGGTCTAAAGCTCCGGAGCCCTCCACTACGGCACCTCTCATAATCATATCGTGGTTTCGGGACGTTAAGCCCCACATATCAATCAATCATCAGTCACTTAGTGGTCGACACCATTGCGCATGAATGCATACAGACCATACGTTCGTGTTGTTGAATGCATCAGTAAGAAATTTGTTACTGATACAAATTTGAGAATTACTTTGAGTTTGGCAACAATCAATGTGGCTGCTTTCAAGTTCACGTCGTTCACTACGGCAACAAAGGAAGAACTTACCGAAAACTTTGACCAAATTTACAGGTGTTTTTTACAATCTTTCCGCATTGCAAAAATAAAAACAAACATTACAATATAATGGAGTGGTTTGTCAAAAGAAACACCGCAGGGGCGCCTGCACAAGTAGGCGTTTGGTGTGTAGCGACACCACGGACCCGAGCTAACGGGGGAGTTTCGGCTCCCTCCCACGCCTAGCCGTGCGTGGCTTTGCCGTGTCCGGGGAAAAGGGGATCCTGGGGGTTGAGCCGACGCTGGGTGATTGGACCGTTAAGGCCCCCCGGCAGAGGCAACACACCTCTTTGGCCCCGGCTTCACGTAGACGGCACCCTTGGGCTGACCCACCCAGGGGAAATCGGCAGTCGCCTTTTCCTATCTCTCTCTGCCTACATCTTCGTCTTTATCACTCACTATCTATCTGTCCTGTCTTCTACTCTCTTCTGTTTACTTCCATTTTTCCTGGCGGCAAGGGTTAACCCTGTGCAAATAGCCCACCTTGGTCTAGGCGCATTGGGTTATAGTAGCGTTGTACGGCTGACGTCTGCAGGTTTTAGCACCCGCAAACTTGTAGCGTCCCCTCGTTGGGCTCCGTGGTGGGTGGCCGCCAACGCTTCTGAAGAAAATTAAACTGGAATGCATAGAGCGTTTCCCTTGTTAAATGATCGTACCGCCTTAAAGCGCGTACGCACCGAAGACTTTGGCTTTTTAAATCGACCAGATGAAAACTTTCCCCATTTTCATGTCATACATAGTGAGATAAGCAGCAAGCAAGCGAGAACTGTATCCCCCTTTGTAGTAGCCAGATGTCTCACAGAAACTCTTGGAGCCGGGTACAAAGTTACCAAAATGGCCAGCGGAGACCTCCTCCTTGAAGTTCGAGAAAAAGAACAGTTTGAAAAGCTACAGAATCTTTCAACTTTTGGTGACACTCCCATCACTGTAACGCCACACAGATCCATGAACACAACCCGTGGAGTAGTATCTGATGCTGATTTGCTCGGCTTGACTGAAGAGGAACTTCTGGAGGGGTGGAAGAGTCAGAATGTGACCAATGTACAAAGGATCACCATTAGAAGAGACAACAAGGTAACACCAACAAAACACCTAATACTCACGTTCGCTTCCAGTAATCTGCCAGAAAGTATTCAAACAGGGTACACTAAGACGTCGATCAGACCGTACATACCTAACCCACGTCGTTGTTTTAAATGGCAGAGGTATGGCCACGGCTCACAAAGCTGTCTTGGTCACCAAACTTGTGCACAATGTGGAGTATCAGGCCACAATTCAGACAATTGCGAAGAACCATCACACTGCGTGAACTGTGGTGGAAATCATGCCGCATGCTCACGGTCTTGCTCATTTTGGAAAAAAGAAAAGGAAATCATCACATTGAAAATTAAAGAAAATATCACATTCAAGGAAGCAAGACGTAGAGTGTCGCCATTTTATGGCGCTACATATGCTGATGCGGCGAGTCAGGGGGCAACGCCGCACCAGCCCTCGCCCCTCCTTCGGCCAGCGCAGAGCAAGCCGACGGCTGTGGCACCTGCCCCCAAGGCGGCAGTAGTTCAGTTTACTCCGCCTCCCAGCGAATTGAGGCAAGAGACTCCAGGGTCCTCTGGTCTCGAGGCCTCCCCTCACCAGGCGAGGCCTAAAATCCGAACCACCAGCTCGCATGTGCGGGCACCCAGTGCCTCTGAGGAGGCAATGGATACAACGGCACCCTTGGTGCCGAAAGAGCGGCGTGGCTCCTTGGAGCGCGCCAAGAAAACTAAAAAGCAGATAACAGGGCCTGGTGACGGCCCTGTTAAGTGAACTCAAACTTCCCTCTAAACAGCCACTCGCTTTTCGTACACACAGCATTATTTTACATTCACCATGAACACTCAAATTATACAATGGAACGTCAGGGGCCTTCTCAGAAACCTTGACGACATCCAAGAACTCCTACACGAACACTCACCAAAAGTGCTGTGTGTACAAGAAACACACCTTAGTTCAAAACACAAAAATTTTCTTCGTAAATACGTTATTTTTCGAAAAGACCGTGATGATGTCATGACAGCATCCGGAGGTGTTGCCATCATAGTGAATAAAGGAATTGCATGCACACACTTACAACTCCAAACATCCCTTGAGGCAGTGGCTGTTCGAGCGGTTCTTTTTGATAAACTGATCACAATCTGCACTATTTACATTCCTCCTAGCTATCAGCTGCAAAAACGTGATTTACACACTTTAATTGATGAACTTCCGGAACCTTATGTTCTCCTTGGAGACTTTAATGCGCATAGTAGGCTATGGGGTGACTCTCGGTATGACGCGCGAGGTCGACTGATCGAACAGTTCCTTCTCTCGTCGAGCGCGTGTCTCCTGAATCGAAAAGAACCAACCTATTATAATCTCGCCAATAACACCTACTCCTCCATAGACCTAAGCATAGCATCTCCATCTCTTGTCCCTCTACTCCAGTGGAATGTCGTCAGTAATCTGTACGGAAGTGACCACTTCCCCGTAGTTTTGAGCACAACTACAGTAACCGAGTACCCACCACGTGTTCCCAAGTGGCTAATAAACAGAGCCGACTGGGAACAGTTTTATACTATCGCTAGTCTAGGTTGGAAGGACATCTGTACTTTGAACATTGATGTTGCTGTGAACTACTTCACAGCGTTTTTGATTGATGCTGCAACAAAATGCATCCCACAAACAAATGGACAACCTGGAAAACGACGTGTGCCATGGTGGAACTCTGAATGCCGAAACGCGCGCAAACAGCAAAACAGAGCTTGGAGGCTGCTTCGGAACTCACCAACAGCCGAAAATCTTGAAACCTTCAAGAAAATAAAGTCTCAAGGCAGGAGAACGCGTCGGCAGGCCAGAAGAGAAAGCTGGCAGAAGTTTTTTATCAGGGGTTAATTCATACACACAGGAGGCTAAAGTCTGGAACATGGTCGGTAGGATAGCAGGAAAACAAGTACACACACTTCCCCTCGTAAACACTCAGGGTGATACCTTGGAAGATCAGGCAAACTTCCTCGGTGCACACTTCGAACAGGTATCCAGCTCGTGCTACTATTCTGACAGTTTCCAAAAATACAGAACAAGAATAGAAAAGCAGAAACTCGAACACAAATCCACTAGATACGAGGCATATAACCAAGCTTTCAGTCTAGCTGAGCTCCAAACATCTCTAAACTCCTGCAGTCCTTCCGCCCCAGGTTCAGACCGTGTGATGTATGAAATGTTAAAAAACCTACCAAACGAAACCCAAAAAACCTTACTTTGTTTGTACAATGCTATTTGGTCTTCTGGCACTATTCCTACCGCCTGGAAAGAGGCGATTGTTATTCCCATTTTGAAAGAAGGCAAGGACCCATCTTTAGCTTCGAGTTACAGGCCGATTGCACTTACAAGCTGCTTGTGCAAAGTCTTCGAAAAAATGATAAACGACCGACTTGTACACTTTCTTGAAACAAACAATTTGCTCGACCCATTTCAGTGCGGGTTTCGAGAGGGTAGATCCACGACAGACCACCTTGTTCGTATCGAGGCACAGATCAGAGACGCTTTCGTCCATAAACAATATTTTCTCTCTGTATTCCTCGATATCGAAAAGGCTTATGATACAACATGGCGTTTCAGAATTCTAAGAGACCTGTCCCACTTTGGCGTGCGCGGAAGAATGTTTCACATAATCGAAAGTTACCTGTCAAAGCGGACATTCCGTGTCCGAGTAGGCACGGTTCTTTCCCAAACCTTCGTTCAGGAAACAGGCGTGCCACAAGGTGGTGTACTTAGCTGCACACTTTTTCTCATCAAGATGAATTCCTTGCACTTGTCCATCCCTCGCAATATGTTTTATTGCACATATGTCGACGACGTCCAGCTTGGCTTTAGATCTTGCAATCTGGTAATGTGTGAGCGACAGGTTCAGTTAGGTTTAAACAAGGTCTCCAAATGGGCAGAGGAAAACGGATTCCGACTGAACCCACAAAAGAGCACGTGTGTCTTCTTCTCCCGAAAGAGAGGCATGCACTCACAACCCGACATTGAGTTGAACGGTCAACGTCTGTCTGTCAATGCGGAGCATAAATTCTTAGGATTAATCTTGGACAACAAGTTGACCTTCGTACCGCACATCAAGTATCTAAAAACAAAATGTTTAAAAGCCACGAATGTTTTAAAAGTGTTGTCACATACTACGTGGGGTAGTGACAGGCAATGTCTCATGAACCTCTATAGAAGCCTCATTCGCACCCGCTTAGATTATGGAGCCGTTGTCTATCAGTCTGCTACTGAAAGTGCCTTGAAGATGCTGGACCCCGTGCACCATTTGGGCATCCGCCTTTCTACGGGTTCTTTTCGCACCAGCCCCGTAGAAAGCCTTTACGTAGAGTCAAATGAGTGGTCGCTTCATCTGCAAAGAACTTACATGTCCTTTGTTTATTTCCTTAAGGTGAAAGCAGACAAGGGGCACCCCTCATACTCTACAATTAACGATTTGTCGAGCTCAACTCTGTTTCAAAACAGGCCTTCGGTGAGGCAGCCCTTCTCAGTTCGCCTGAAGTGTCTAGCTGAAGAAACTGCAGTATCACTTGAACATAATTTAATGGCTCCTGTAGCATACCCGCCACCGTGGCAGTGGCAGACTATAGACTGCGATATGTCTTTCCTAGAAGTTACAAAACATGCACCTCTTGCCCACATCCGAACATACTTTTTGGAACTTCAACACAAATACACACGTCCTGAGTTCTTCACAGATGCCTCCAAGACTAACTCCTCTGTGTCCTACGCTGTTGTCGGCCCATCCTTTTCGGATGCTGGCCCTCTACATCCACGCACAAGTATCTTCACAGCGGAAGCTTACGCGATACTTGTGGCAGCTAAACATATCAAACAATTACAAATACAAAAAGCAGTAATTTATACAGACTCCCTCAGTGTGGTAACGGCTCTGCACAGTCTTAAAAAACAAAAAAACCCGGTCCTTGTCTCACTTTGCTCCATTTTGTGCACACTCTACACACTCAAACAACATGTTGTAGTGTGCTGGGTGCCAGGGCACCGTGAGATCCAAGGCAACGTGAGGGCGGATCAGCTCGCTGCATCCGTCCATGAGAGCACCGCCATTACATCCATATCAATCCCGGTCCTTGATCTTAAGCCGTCTCTCAAACGAAACCTCAGGGACTACTGACAGAGCAAGTGGGATACACACACACAAAACAAACTACACGTTATTAAGCCACACCTTGGTCATTGGCTGCCCGTATCGAAATCGCGTCATACAGAGGTAATACTAACGAGACTCAGGATAGGACACACGTATACACGACACACACACACCTTTTGTCTGGTGGCAATCCACCATTGTGTGACAGATGTGGTGAAGCATTGACAGTCCTTCACATTTTAATTGAGTGCAAACAATTGGACACTGTAAGAAAACAACACTTTCCACTACCCTACCGACAACATATACCTTTACACCCTGCAATGTTCGTCGGTAGGGAACCGCTTTTTAGTCACAAATCATTGTTAGCGTTTTTTAAAGAAATTCATAGTTTTCATATTATATACCCAGGCATCCCGTAGTGTGACCTCTCTAGAGAGGTTTTTGCTGCGGTGGTTACACAAGAAAGCACTTGCCTCACGGCCCTTGGACGCAAGGGTATGAACGAGTGAGGCACTTGTGCTAATGCCATACATATCCACCATCGTCTTTTATTATCACCAACTTTTGTCATCTATTCACACCACACACACATTTCACGGCATGGTCATGATTTTATTACTTGTATGTTTTTACCCGCCTTACCGCGAGGAATTTTATGGCCCTTATACAGCCGCTTATCACAATCATTGTCCACTTTTTTAGTAAGATGAACTGGCGCTCTTTGGCCGTGAAATGGCCCTTGCGCCATAAAACATCAAACATCATCATCATTTGTCAAAAGAAAACTGAAGCGAAACAAAAAAAGTCGTGCTTGATTTCTAAATAAAATTAAGAACCTTTTCCCCAACGGAAAAGGAGGATAAAGATGGTGACTGCATGCCGGGCCTACTATTACCGCGCTAGCGCTAAGGAGCTCATATCGCAGATATTCTGCCGTGGGTGGCGGCACCGTTGGTTATGAGCGAAAAATTGTCCGTGGGCGAAAAATCGAGAAAGAAGCAAATAAAAGATAGAATAAAATTTCCGGTCCCATTGACGTGCCAGCCCGAGCCATGCGCATAGCAAGCAGGTGTCCTAACACAAAACCACGATGTTACTTGCAGCTATATACTTTGAAAAAAAAAACAACACATAAATGCCATATAGTGAAAAGAGTTGCCTTAGTTCATTTGTCCGACAGGTTTTACGACAAAAACGACCCCATTTGGCGATATGTAGGTGCATTTGGGAGGCCAGCAAACTACGTCAAAAAAGACAAGGATATTGCAGCCAAAGCCGCTAAAAAAGCACAGGAACTTTAAAACAGGTCTAAAAATGGACAACTATGTCCACTTGCAGAAAACGTATCATGCCTTTTTAGAGGCGTTCATCAAACAAACAGCAAACGTTAGATCACGTGATGCCATCTGTGAGACATTGTGAGACACTTTAAAGCCTCTGAAATGGCGAGCGTGCGGCGTGTATCTTGGAGGCCATGCGACTCTTGGTATTGATAAAAACCCTGTATGTACTATTTGCGCGCGCGCACTCGTACCACAGAATATATATATATATATATATATATATATATATATATATATATATATATATATATATATATATATATATATATATATATATATATATATATATGTGTGTGTGTGTGTGTGTGTGTGTGTGTGTGTGTGTGCGTAACAGAGCGTATTAATAAGTACGCACTTAGTGAATGAAGGGCGTACTAGCGGCCGGATTTCGCTATCGAGTTCGACTCTTGAAGCCGAAGCTTAACGTTCCCCCAATTTTTGCAACTGTAGAGCACATTAGCAGCCAGGCTTGTTCTGCATCCATGCCTCTCATGTGGCGTGATTACGCTCGCCATGAAGCGCTGCACACAGGCCATAAAAAGGCTAGCACTGCTCAAAACCGCGAATAAACCAACACTTATTATCTTAAATACTATAATTAACAGAAATAGCCGCGACATTTTTTTTCACTCATTAACGAAAATATGCGAGAGTTCGCGTGGGAGATTCTTCTCCTTGTACGAGATGCAACAAGAGGCGCAGGGCCAGTAGCCGGCAGCGTATGAACAACGAAGGGTAAGAAAAGTTTCTCTAAGAACGCTGCTTTCCTAACGCCTCACGAGAGACCAACTCAGTTCCACTGGGCTAAGAGAAGGAACACAAAGCAGAGAGAATTGATCTTCCAATTTGTAAAAATGGTCGCACCCCGTGAGAAAGGTACCAAATGCGACCGCAGAATACAGTCGTCACAAGGTACTTCCGCTCAAGAAGCGCGAAGTCAAATTCACGGGCGTCTTGTTTTTTTTTTCACTTTTTGGAAAGTGTTTGACCAAACGGAGTTGCAGCTGTTGTAGTTGTATAAAATACATGAAATTGGAAGAGATGCAGCTGATCGAAGAGGGGAAGTGGAGCTAAGTCAGAACTGTCGAGAGCAAATAATAAATAGCGGGATTTGGAGAATTTCAGTGCTGCATCTATGTGGCACCATATATATATACTGAAAGAATAAACACAGGCTATATGAAAGACTACCTTTATCTGAAAGATACAGCGTTATGTCGTCAGCAAAAGCAATAACTTTCGCGACACTGCTGCCCGGAAGCACAAGACACCAAACACGCCAATCCGCTTCTTGAGCACACGAAAATGGCGCAAGGCTGTGGACAAAAAAATCAGAAGACAATGGGCATCCTTGACGGACCCCTCGTTTAATAGAAAAAGCAGAACTCTCCCAAAAACTCCGGTTTTGGTGTGCTTTTTATACCAAAGTAGGTATTTCTTTTTCCGCAAGCAAATGAGGAAAACCAAAGGCTGTGAGCATGTTAATGATATACGTGTGCTCTATAATCAGTCAAACGCTTTCTCTTTGTCTAAAGACAATAGTAGACCACGTGCTGATCGCGACAAATTACAGGCTATGATATCACGTGTGGTAAAAGACAAGCTCTGTATTTCTCGTCCAGGCATTGATGAAGCCTCGCGAAGACCCACCATGGTGTTCCACAGAACCCTTAACTGTACAACGATCACCAACGCGAATATTTTGTAGTTATCGCAAAGAAGCATGATGGGCCTCGAATGTTCAGGACTAACAGAGGGAGCGTCAGGTTTTGCGATAAGTATAATGTGGCATCTGGAAAATGTGATGAAAAAACGCCATCCTCAAAACATCTCCGGATGACAACGGTAAAGAAAGTACCATCCTCATTCCAAAATGGCTAGTAAAATACAACTGGAAATCTGATTGGCGCTCCGTTCGTTCTAGGTTTCAGAGATAGCAGTACCACCTTTACCTCTTCTGGTGATAGAGGGACGTGCGCAGAACGAGCAGCTTGTTGAGAAACATGGGACAAAGTGAGTGCACAGGCGGTATTATATCTCTGTTCGTCAGCTTGGCCGAACATAACATCGCTTCAAAATACGCAAAAAAATTCTCGCATATCCAAGAAGTGAATGATGATGAAGGAGCTTGCTACAGAGGTCAAATTTGGTAAACCGCGAATCCTCTGTCCGCGAAACCGCGAATCCGCTCAATCATCATCATATAGAGACTTGACAAGAGAGTTGTATTGTTAATGTATAAACATGTTATATACACAGTGATTCAGATTTACATGTCAATGTACTCTATACATATATTCACATACTGATGCAATATGTACAATTTGTTTAAGAGCTTAATTACGAATCACATAAGCTCGGAGGAAGGTTTTTATTTTCGTGTAATGTCTTCGTTATCGGCATACAAAGCCAGAGGATCTTAAATTAGAGGACGTAGGCGAAAGTTCAAAAAGCGTCTTGACGGCAAACCTACAGTGCAGCTGAATTGGGAGCCCTCCATGCCGCCACTTTGACTTCTACGGTGTTTATAGTGTACTGCGGTATTGACGCGCACCGAGTCCGGCGAAAGAGAAAGAAAATGCGCCGAGAGTGAGCGCTATATATATGCGTCGCCGCCTAGCGGTCTCAACCAAACTGGAGCACGTGCCGAGCGTGGAACGAGCGTCGCCTGAATGGTGGTGCGCCATCACATGAGCACTCATGAAACAGAGCACAGCTTCGCCTCTAGCGGGAGCAATGGGCACTAGCGTACACACCGGCGCAACGACGAGAGACAACCCCCCAACGAAAGAAGCAAGCTCCTAAAACCTAAGCTTGTTGGCATGTTTTCGAGGGACAAAAACAATGCAAACGACACAACGGGAGGCAATCTGGCAGTTCACTGTGTGGACTGTGGATGCACTCTGAGGTTTTAACAGACGCGCATCTTGCATGGATATCACAATTACAGCGCCTTGGAGATTTTCATGATGGGACTTTGCAGTTTCACCTACTACTCATGATCCAAGTATAGTGTCTTTTTTTTCCTTCATTTCTTGCTTCCCTTTTCCAAGGCGTATATATATGGTCACACGAGAAAAAAACTCATGTTTATAGCCACTGCTGAGTCCTGTTGTTTTTCTTCTCCCGCTTGCCCGCACTGTTTTTTAAACAAACATATGATGTGAGCGCACATAACAAACTATTCCAAATATCAAACGCAAGAAAGCAGTCGTCACTTGCCACTGTGCCCAACGTTTAAGGCCTACTTGTCACCAAGATAGTGTCCTCACAATATTGGCCCTACAATTAAGAGTTTACACTGGGTTCTAGAAATGCTGCCCTTACAGCTTTAGTTTGCGACTGTGCCGCACTTTCCGCGCGGGCCTTACGTGCATACTCCGTGAATTTATTCATCGAGAATTCAACCCATTATTTAATAATAATTTCCAGAAATCACTGAAATTTCGATGCGGAATCTGAAAACAAGTTCTCGTCTTATGATTACCTTTCAAATCAAAGTGAACACCTGGTATGCTTCATGAAGACAGTGCTTCGAAACTGTCATCTGTGTTTAGCTAGCGAACATACCCAATAAAATATAGAAACAATGTGGAATGAAGCCAGCCATGTGCCGACCACAAGCCGCATTAAAGGGCATTGTGGGCTGCGTGTTGACCAGAGGCCACGTTTTTGAGACCCCTGAAGTCAGTGTTTCACCCTAACTCGATCAGCCGCAGTGGTTGTGACAACTTCAATCACCAGTTTTATAGGTTATTCAGTATCCATCTGGCAAAAAAAAAACGATGAGCTCCGAGGTTGCCGAGATGTCCGCTTCTATTCTGAGTTGGCGGTGTCAAGCTCTTGCTGTCACCGGGTTTCACTCTGGGGTTGTTGACTAAGTATTGACTAGTCTCAGTTCTGAGTTTCATAATACAGTATCTAGTTGATTTTTTTCGTTTGAATTTACCCCAATTTGTTGTGCTCATGCCGACAAGTTCTGCTGGCCAGGTGCGATCCGCCTGGTCGGCGTCACTGTCAACTAATGAATCGCCGTTAGTTATTTTTTCGCAGTGGGGTCAGCAACATGCCTGTCGCAATGATGCCTGCAAATGGAGGTTTCATTAAGCTCAAGAACCTCTAGGGTGTCCAAAAAGAGCTGAAAGCCACATCGAACCGCTTTCAGACCATCACCAACGCTGGCCAATTTAGACGAGGTGGCATAGTGTGTAAATCACCCGACCAGACCTGTGTCAACCCCGGTGAGTGCTTTCATTCCCCCTCACCTTGCGTGTACTAAATACCTCGTAAGGGCGTCGATTCTAAGCTTAGTCCAGAAGAGACCCTAGACAGGCTTTTGGGAGCAGGCGTAATTTCCGTTCACCATTGCAGTCGACCGATTATTAAAGAGAGGACACCAACTGAATCTGTCATTGCTACATTTATGGGCACAATTTGGCTGTCAGAAATAAAGCTATGGCCTCTGCTTTCACGTGAAGCCCCTCGCTTCCCAACCAGTACAATATAAAAACTGCCGGAGATTCGGCCACAGTGCGTGAAGATGCAAGTCGAATCTTCGTTGCCACGTCTGCGGTGAAAGCCACTGCTCAAGCGAATGCTCAGCAACATCAGAAAAAAGCTGCCTTTGAGGAGGGAGTCACTCCGCAGACTATTCCGAACGCTCTGCTCACTCACGGGAAATACAAATCCTTGAGATTATAGACCGCCGCTGCTGTTATACAGGGAAGCTATTGATATAGTTAAAGACAGGGCCCTCGGCTGTTCTGGTGCAGCAGTACGACACATTTCTTATCTAGACTTCACCCTTTCACAAGCAATTGAATCAGCCGTTGAAGAGGCAGTGGCTAAGGCAATTGAAAAGTTCATATTTAACCTGAGTGACTGTTTCACGCAAATCCTTTCAAATCAGATGACGCAAGGAGTGCAAGCTCAGGTCCTGCAGTTCCTCAACAATCAGACGCCATTGACTCCACTCAACTACACAGCAGGGTGCTGGATAAACTGTCTGAATGTGTTCATAATGCTGAGCAACCTGTTCCACAGGTGCCGTCAGACCGTCGTACGCCTCAGCAAAGCACAAGTAATGCTACAGATATGAAAATTGAGATCCCAGCTAACAAACGTATACGATCACCAATATTTACGGACTTCAAGTCAAAAACTAAAAAGAATGAGTTGTTGACTGCGAGAAAAGATACCAAGATGGACAATGCATGCGCCTCTGCAGTGCATTCAGCACCATGGGTCAACTAAGGTACTTCAGTGGAACAGCCGTTTTATATTCTCCGCCTCAACCGACTTACATTATCTCTATAATCAACTTGACCCCGATAATATAATTCTACAAGAAACTTGGCTTACAGCTGATAAAAATAATTATACAGGATTTTGTTCTTTTTGATTAGATCGTCAAACACGTGGTGGTGGTTTATTGATACTAGTAACAAGTAAACTATGTCATGAAGCGAAAATTGCTTTCAGGATGTCGCACTCTGATTGCGAAATATTAGCATTAAATTTGTACCTTCCAGGATATCATCCTTTTTCAATTGTAAATTATCATTTCTTCACTGGCGTACAAGTCACCTTAGTAGCACTTTGGCAGCCTGTCAAAAGGAAACGGCGATGACAGGTGACTTCAATTCTCATCATTTTTCTTGGGGCAGAAAGACAGACGTCTGTGGTAGATGGCTGAGGGAGTGGACTATTGACCAAAATTTCTCGTGTATCAATAAAAGACACGTAACATTTGTTCGAGGTCAGACTAATTCAGTGTTAGATTTGACGTTTTGTACCAGTGTGATCAATGTGTTGTCATGGTGCGTGGTTGACTCTGGAAGCAACAGCGACCATCTTCTGGTAGTTTTTGACATTGCATGTCCAATAACAACTTTAGAGCAGCAGCCTTGAGTATATGTCAATCATGAGAAATTTCAAACCTGTCTGCATTGGGCCATTTCAAAACATCAGAATGACAATGGTCAGGAAATTACATCTAACACCGGCTCCATACTTGAGAGATGTCGGAAAATTCAGTGTTCATGTTTCCTTTGAGTTAACGACCATCCTCTCATTAATGAACTGATGAATGTATGCGTGATAATAGAAGACGGAAAGACGCTTGGAAGAAGCTTCTGCATAATCAATGCCAAGCAAATTGGAAAAACAACAGTTTTGCGCCGGCGTATTTAAGCGCGTATTTAAACGCGCGAAACAAGAATATGACAGTTGACATTTCGATTACCTTTCCAAATAAACAATAAGCGTGCTCTGTTCACATATCTGCGGTTAAGAAAGGTACTGACGGCACCTTTCCCTATAGAATCATGTATCTTGACGCCGCAAGCGATGACCGCCTCTCTGGAAGAGATAGCTAAAGGTTTAGAACGTCGCTTTAGAACAGATATCTTGACCATTCGCAACATTCAGGTATCTATGCCTGAATTTACCGAAATTTCCGTATCTGAATTGACTGAAACTGTACTTCGTTTATCAAAGTCTGCCCCTGGAATGAATGGAATTACAAATTTTATGTTAAAGGTTTTACTTCAAGAATTGCCTAATGTTCTTTTAGATATTGTGAACTATTCGTTCAAGAACTCATGGATACCGCAAGAATGGAACCTAGCTAAAATTATACTGTTGCTGAAGAAACAAGACAGCCGGTACATTGCTATAACATCAGATCTGGTGAAATCGATTGAGAGAATTATCTATACTGGGATGAATAGATTTATTGACGAAAGGTCAATTCTAAACCCCTGTCAAAACGAGTTCAAGGCTGGGTCTTCCATATGGAATGCTCATGCTGAGTTAGAAAGTCGTATACAGTTAGCCCGACGGGACAACAATAATGCAGCTTCAGTTACTTTGGATATCGCTAAAACTTATAATACTGTAGAGCATGGTATTTTGATAGATAGACTGGAATCCTTCAATTTACGGCATACATAGTAACTCGGATTCACAAATTTCTTTTAGACAGAAAGTTTCATTGTTTCAAAGGCGGCTTTTCATCGACTATGCACACACAAACGGGAGGAGTACCGCAAGGCTCAGTGCTATCTCCGGTGTTACTTAATGTGCAAATGCACACCATTCCACGTAACCAAGACATAACGAGTTATGTTTATGCAGACGATATCGCCTCCTTTGCAACGGCAGACACCATTCAGACGTTATACGTCCGCCTGCAGTCTTAACACTGCTCCTTGTCTTCCCCTTAAAATACCCCGTGCACATATCTTTACGTTACAATTCTGAGGACATACCACAGGTGGAATCTATTAAACGCATCTCTAAACTGGTGCCAACACATTGAATACATAGCTGGAAAGGGATTACGAGTGGTCGGCATGTTACGCACGATTAGCAATTAGCGAAGAGGCATGAGAAGAGGTACACGAGTAATCATATATCGAATTTATATTTGTCTTAATGTGCAATTTGGATGCGTGCTTTTCTCTGGCGCTCCACGCTACCAAATGCGGCCTCTCGTTCTTTTAGAAAGAGAATCGTACCGCTTATGTCCTGGTCTCCCTAAAACTGCTTTTAACTGCGTTTTATACCTAGAATTGAGAGTTCCTTCTCTTTAGTGCAGGTATTGTATCTTGACCGTTCAGACGTTTTTAAGAATTCATGAGTCACCACTCCAGCAGTCGCCAAATAAAAAAGTTTCTCTCTCTCACTCTCTCTCCAGCAGTCGCAAATAGTATTCATATCCTCTCCGGAATTATTTTTTGTTGTTAGATGGCCATGATTTCACACTTCACAAATCATAATTGTACAACATTTACTGGACCCGCAGAATGAACGTATCGGCGAGATAAAGCCGACTAGCGATATTTAACCCCATGCGGATATTCAATTTGATGACATTTGCCCTAATATTTTGAAGTTACTCCTCCATCACACTCTAGAGGGTTTATTGCAAGAACACTTGCAGATCATCAAAACAAGTGTATCTATTGCTACAGAGGCATCGCAGAGTGACAAAAAATCAGCTGTTGGTATATTCAGCCTGAGCTTCGATTGGTCCTATTCGCTCCGACTACCTGACTTCCTATCCGTTTTAAATGCGGAGCATTTCTTGGAAAACTTCAGCGACTTTGAGCGTATCTATCTATCTATCTATCTATCTATCTATCTATCTATCTATCTATCTATCTATCTATCTATCTATCTATCTATCTATCTATCTATCTATCTATCTATCTATCTATCTATCTATTTATCTATCTATCTATATATAATGACGAGAAATAACATAGCGAATGCCCGCCTACAACCCAAAAGGTTAATAATAATGCCCTAACAGGTATCATAAAGTGTGCATGCAGTAGTTACGCAATGAGTGTTCGGAGAAGGTTCTGAAAGGCAGCTCTTCTAGCTTTCGCTGTGAATGTGCAGCGCATTCCGCGCAGGCGTGGTGTTTCAAATGCGAGACTTTTCTCGGCAAACTTCGGTGATTTTGAGCGTATCTATCTATCCATTTATCTGTCCAGCCGCTTAGGTTTGGGTGCTCGCGTGGGCACTCCCTAAACCTGGGGTGAACCAAAATTAGCCTGAGAGGGTAAGATGGTTTTGCAAATATGACGAACTGGTCAGGACATGAATAATGTCAGAATGTCATCGCGTACGTCATGAGACACTTCCCACCAGACAGTGGCGCTTACCCCCGGGCGTGTATGTGCCGCTGGCATGCGGGTATGTGCCACAGGTGATTGACACTTGTATCTACCCAAGAACGACGAGAACACACATGGGCCATTTTAACGCGTGAGCGTCAAGTAATACCCAATGTCGGTAGCATCGACCCAACGAAGGCATAGAATAAATGCCTTTGTTAAAAAAAACTGACATGGGCAGCGTTCACACACAAATGTTTGTCTGTCTATCTGCCTGTACATTTGTCTGTTTGTCTACTCCTAACGGTACCGTGTACTTGAAATGGCCGACCCCATCCGCAGCGCCCCCAATGTTTTTGATTGAGCGTTCATACTTGTGCAAATTTCAATTAAAAAGCAATTTTTGCGCACGTCTGGGGCACCATACCAACGCGTATATATTCTGCATGTGCGTCTTCTACAAGAAAAGGCATACTTAGGTAATTTTAAGGACCATGGCGTTACCAAGCTGCGCTGAACATGCAACGCTTGCACGAAAAGGCGAGTGTTTCCAACGCTTTGCGTTCTCCATTTTATCACCTCTGAGACGGGCGCGCACACCCGTCTCGCAGCTACGCGCTTCATTTTTTTCAAGAAAACTGCCATATGGCGCTGCTGTTTCACGTGTGATGTACTTTGATGCGCTTGTTTGCCTCCGCTGCACGCTCGAGGCACTCTAACGCAGAGCCTTTAGAATACCATTAACCGATTATCTTGCGCAGCACATCAAGTAAATGTTTTGTTCACTCTCTTCAGACGAAGATCTATAGTCTTTTGATGACATTTCCAGATTAATATGCAGATGTGGGGCCAGTTTTTTTTTACCATGGTCTCTTCTTTTCTGTGCCTACAATTGGTTTCAACGCGATAGCACTATAGAGCTCGTTTAGCAGGAACTCAGCCGTTGGTGTCAGTGGCGTAGCCTGTGAGCAATGCATTTTTGTCTTGCCCGTGGCCGAGAAATCGTGGAATAAGCAAATAAAATAAATAACACGAATTTTTTTTATACAAGTGAGGATTGAACCCGGTCGTTTGCATGGCAAGGTGGTGCTTTACGACAAAGCAACGCGGCTGCTTTAAAATAGACTTAAAATCACTTCCTGTGCTTGAACATGCATTGAAAATAACGTTCATGCTTTTCAAACATTCACATCGCGCATACAGGCTTCACAATGCAAAAGGTAGAAATGCAGTAGTATTACAAACGTACATTTTCATAGGGTGCCAAAACAGTATGATTTTTATAGTGACTTCATATTTTAAGGCTGACCATTCATTACAAAAGACACACACGTTACAGTGCGTGTACCCTAAAGTTTGATAAAGTTTCACGAATGTAATATTGGCTGACAACTTGCCACCCATTAAGAAAAATGCTGCCATACGCAAAAGTTTTCATTCACACGAGCTACTTTCAGCTTTGTTGATTACTCTGTGGTAATTGCCAGTTAAATATTATAGCTAACATCGTAAAATAAAAAGTATGCACTACGCGGTTCAAGGAAGCACCTGGGACACAAAATCATTCAACTCCTTAAAGTGATGCTTAAGGCTTCGATTTTTTTTTACAACGACAATGTCTGTAATTAAATGCCTGCCGGCGAATAAAGTAGCTCCACCAATGTACTTTCATTTGTGAAGGTGATTGGGTTCTTTATTGTCAAGTTTAGTTTCCAGTGGGCACCTACGCGGCAATAGCGGTCAGCTTGCATCACTCTTTGCGTTATAGTTTTTACCAATGCACCACATTGAGTTGCTGCGCAGCTGGAGGTCGTTCGAGGCAAGCATGAAAATGACAGGGAAAAATTTTATGGAGCTGGTGGTCCTGTAGCTGAATAACAGGGAGGCCAATTCCTGCTCTTATAAACAGATGAATCACGTGGACGGAACAATGGCAGAGCACTTCAGGTGAATTATTTGTACAAGAGGTCATTCACTACAGCGTACGTGTGTTTGATTTATTAGCACTATAAAGAACTATATGTGGTCGGAATTTTCGGAGCCATTCAATACGCTGTTTTTCATATCATTGTGTTTTAGGATGTAAAACATCTACTATAAATATTCCGACATATGTGTGTCTAATTAACGCGTTCAGCCTTCGTGCCAATTTTTTTGTTATAGGTTCTTGTTTCTCATTTGTTCGTGTCCTCTTTATCAACGTTATAAGAGAAACGAAACTACGCCACTGAAATATTGTTGCACCCCAGTGTAAAACAATTTCGTCTTTAAAAACCAGACACTTGCACTCACCGCGCAAGAACTTAAAGCAGCCATCATTATTATTCTTCGTGGTTAGCAGGGTGTAACGACATTCCTCGGGTGGCCAGAACATCTTTTACTCAACAAGGAACGGTACATTAAAGCGTGTTTGAGAACATGCACACGCGAACGAACTAATTACTATGTGTTTCATGATGTAAATGGTTTCTCTACGAGCGCTCGCGTGGATCAGCGGTGTATTAATCCGGCTGTCGTGGTAGCAGGCGTGGCGGCTCCTCCATTGACTGGAAAGAGGCGTGGCTTCAGCCCAAACGAGGATTGATGCGACGCCATGGCGGTGAGGCCAGGTGCATGGTGCGCCCCAGTAGCTGTTTGCTATGGCTACGAAGCGACGAGGATTTCTTCGAACGACAACAGTCTTCAATATCATTAATAACATCACTCTTGAAATCTTTTTTGGTGCTTACATTCAATATACATTTGTGTTCGGCTACGACACTAGTGCGGGGTAACAGCAGCGCTTCTGCGCCAGTTGATCAGCGTCGAGGACACTGTAAAACGAGTTTTGCATGAATAGATGATGGTTTCAAGGGAAGATACACACACCTGTATACTCTGAGTTCTTAATAATAAATGTGTGCATAATATTTGATCTGCAGCTTAATAATGTCACATTTCCGGTTTTTTTTTCAGGAGCGAATAATATTGTCATTTTATGTCTCGTAGCAAACAGAGGCGTGTAAAAATAAAAGTGAAAAACAAGATTCCGCTATTTTGGGATGCAATATTAGCAGTTCGAAGTACCTAACCCATCACAGGTGTAGGATTTCATGGTGTGATGCATAAACATGGTGTGTGAATAAACATGGCTTTAAAAAGCATATTCATAGAACGTGGTGTGACAAGACCGAAGAGCGTTGCTGGCTGTAAGCAGAACTTGGCGTAATGTGGTGATCACGTTGCTTGTAAACACCACTTAGGGACTCGAGATAAACACAACGCACGTCGTGTCTTTCCTCTAGCCCGGCCGATATCTTTTCCGGGTTGAGCGTAAGTGGGGTACGCTTTTCACAGCGAAAGCTGTTATGAAATAACAACTCGGGTCACGCGCAGTTGTCTGCCCGGGCCGCCACTGGTGTCCTAACACCAATGACCCAGAGGGGCTCGAAACAGGGGTCTCCTGGGAGCTAGCCCATGTATTCTACTACTGAGCTACGCCGGTTCTTGTGATTTGTTGGCAAACCTAGCACCAAAGGCACAGTGGGGCTCAAACCCGGTTCCGCTGGGTGCCAGCCCAGTAGTCAAACAGTGAGCTATGCTGGCGCTTATTACTTGGTGGCAAACTTGCCGTAAGTAGGCTTGATGTCGGGAAAGCAATCGCCTTAATACGACTTACAAAGCGTTTTAAAACAGCAAAAGAACAACCTGTCGTCGAACAATGTGAATAGCGTAACGACAGGGCCGTCTAATGCTCCAACCCATACACAAAAGCTTGTTCTCGTTCCCCTATTCACGTGGCGCATACCCATTTCAGCCATAATTAATTCCTCATCGTCGTCAGTCACTGCACGAGCTATGATTATTGATTTAGTTGAGGGGTTTAACGTCCGAAAACTGCCATATAATTATGAGAAACACCGTAGTGGAGAGATCCTGGAATTTCGACCACCTCGGGTTCTTTAACGTGCACTCCAATCTGAGCAGACGGGCCTACAACATTTCCGCCTACATCGGAAATGCAGCCGCCGCAGGCGGGATTTGATCGGGCGACCTGCGGGTCAGCAGCCGAGTATCTTAGCCACTGGACCACCGCGGCGGAGCCACGAGCAATGGGCACGAAATTTCTTGCAAGTGTTTAGCTGATACCACACTTCTCAGAAGGATGACGAAAAATAGCATAGCGACTGCCAGCCTACTACCCAAAAGTTTATTATTATTGCCGTAGTAGGTTTCAAGCAAGTGCGCTTGCATTAGTAACCCAATCAGTGTTTTGAAAATGCGGTAACTCATTGAATTACGTGCCCCAAGCTTTCAAGTGCGCATATGCGCTCTCTTCAAGG
This sequence comes from Rhipicephalus annulatus, assembly GCA_013436015.1. NCBI lineage: Eukaryota > Metazoa > Arthropoda > Arachnida > Ixodida > Ixodidae > Rhipicephalus > Rhipicephalus annulatus. The sequence goes on from WOVY01001487.1 coordinate 125,181, forward strand.
GCGCAATCTTTCACCCCCTTTCCTATCGCCTTTACTCTTCTATATATTCACTAGTGTGAATAAAGCTAGCGGCTTTTCTGTTGGCATGATCCGACCATCTTGTTTACTGCTGGAGTGGCATTACCGCCGCCAAAGTAACAGAAAAGGCTCAGAAAAGCTGCTCCTCTAGCTATCGCTGTGACGGTTCTGCACCTTCCGCGTAGGGCCAAAGCCACCTACGCGGAAGGTGGTAAGGCTGGCGTGTTTGTTTTTTTTTGTAGTGGGGAGGATTGGGGGGGAGCGGCACGCTTCACAGCCTCTTTATAGGCAAAGCAGCATCTTCTCGGGGCAGTATCCTTCGCTCGGTGACCATCCGCTCTACCACAGCGCATGCGCCAACGCCTTCTTTCACCTCGCGTGAGCGAGAATCGCTGGTTGTTGTTACGCCTGGGAGTCCACACTGAACGCCAATGCCTCTCTCTGCTAAGGCAATCTGTGTCAAGGCCAGTGCTCGAGCCCGCCTGACACACTCGACTCAACGACGCCATCAAGCGGCGGCGCCAGTCTGTCAGCAACGCACAGCGAGCTCCTTCAGTCCACGAGTCTGGCAAGTCTTACGCAATGCGTGGCAACGTCACCCGTCCTTGGCTGCAACCACGCGCAGCAATCGGCGCCTTCCTGTCTGGCGAGTCTTACGCAATGCATGGCAACATCCCTCGTCCTTGGTGCAACCACGCGCAGCGGTGGGTCCCCGTTGGAGGATTCTGATATCGCGGCTAGTGGCTCTTCTGGTTGGACGTTTGGTGACTCAAAGGATCCACCCGGTGCCTTGAAAACAGCCCTGCGGCGCGTCGCCAGCAGTTGACCTATGTGTCAGAGAAGACATCTCGGTTTTTTGAGTCCCTAAACTGTCGGCCCAGTGCCAAACTTGTAATGCCTCTATTTCTATGCTGTACATAAACCTTGCTTAAACTCACCATCGTCTCGTCCGCTCGTCTATCAGCTTTGCGCTCAAGAAGTCGCTAGCTGAGTAACACACACTACCAAACGGCTGGTGACCGTGTCGGCGGAGTTCGGAGCAGTGGCGCCTTCGGGACCGTGTTGGCGTCTCGCCTTCGTAAAAGTTGTGGGCAGCTGCGGGATCAGCCAGCGTCAGCAACATCGGTGCGGTGAGTGCCTGGTGTTTTCCTCTCAGTTCATCAGACTACTCTAGCACAGGTTATAGTAGTTTAGAGAAGGGCTGTGTGAAGCATTAGAGTGAGCTTTGATCGTTTCAAGCGAAGTCGAAGCGCTTTGAAACCAAAGTTAATGCGGTGGGTGTAAACACGGAAGTATTAACGATTGCTTGCGCGTCTTGCTAGTAGATTTAAAGTGGGCACGGCAAGTAGATTCTTTACAGGGGCAAACAGCAAAAGGCTAGTGTGAACGGTGGAGAACATTAAAATAAAGGAACTCATCGAAATTTGTGAGGAACTTGGCCTTATTTTGGGCCGTGCGAAACAAAAGCAAGCGATACTTAAGATCATGAGAGATGCAGGAGTGACGACTGAGGAAGTCGATGAGGTTTCGGCGGATGTCAAAGCATGCCGCGAGTAGGCTCAAAGGCGACAAGTAGAACGCGAAGGAGCTGAAAGGCGAGAAGTTCACGAACGTGAAGAAGCTGAAAGGCTAGAACGCCGTGAGGAGGCCGAGAGACAGAAGCGCCTTGAGTTGAAACGAATTGAATTGGCAATCCTACAGTGTTCGCAGGCGCCTAGCGTAGCTTCTGCGACAGTTTACGTCAGCGGTCAGAAAATTCGCGACCAACAGCCACCGTTCGTAATAGGCGATGACATGGCGAAGTATCTCGTCAAGTTTGAACACGTCTGTGAGCGAAATGCTTTGTAGCGGTGTCTTTGGGCGCAGAACCTGTTAGCTCTTCTTCCCGAAGAAGTGTCCGACGCGATAACGCGCTTGTCGAGGGAAGCGCTTGAGAGCTATGACGAGGTTGAGGAAGTGCTCTTAGGACGTTATAAGTTGTCACCTGAGGCTTTCAGGCAAGAGTTCTGGTATGCTAAAAAGGGGAATGAGTCACACGTTAACTTCGTGTTTCGTCTTAAAGCCGATTTAATTGAATAGCTCAAGGGCGAAGGCGTTTATGACGATCGCGATAAAGTGGTAGAATGCATTGCATTGCAACCATTCTACCGCTGTATCGAGGAGGATGTCAAGCTTTGTCTGCAGGACAAACTTGGTGAAGTACAGCTAAATAAGGCAGCAGAGTTATCTGAGGATTATTATACTTGTCCAAAGTTGCATAGCAGGGCAGTGCGCGTTGAAAAGGATGAAAGGAAATATGGCTTTTCAAAGAAACTTGATCAACGGAAACCCGCTCCGCACGGTAAATTCAGGATGGACCCATCTCTTACGAAGGAGACTGTAGGGGAAGGGCAAACAGAAGAAGAGAAGTCGCGTGCGGTTCCTAAACAACGCTATGATACCACACGGGCGTTTGAATTACGGAAGCCGCTAATCTGCTACAACTGCAAAAAGGAAGGGCACATCGCAATAAACTGTAAGCAAAAGTTTGCTTTCGCAACAATCCGAGAATCGGAAAAGAACATGCGGTTGTTAGAGTCATATCGCCAAGAAATCAGTGCGAATGGGAAAACGTGTCGAGCACTTCGAGACTCAGCGGCAACCATGGACGTTGTCCATCCTTCGTTGGTGTCTCCGAATGACTTTGCAGGAGTATGCGCGTGGATAAGACAAGTCGCCGAGGAGCAGAGTGCTTGCTTACCAATCGCTACGGTTGCCATTGAAGGCCCGTTTGGTAAGCTTCGCACCGAAGCGGCTGTGTCTGCAGCGCTTCCCGATCGTTTTCCTTATCTTTTCTCTAATAACTCAGAGCAGCTTCTCAAAGAGCAGGGTAAATCGTTCTTCTACAACTTAGCGTACATGGCCCTCGCGCGATCGCAAGCGCAGGAAGCTTTCGCAGGAATTTGATCTTGTTCAGTGTGGTCTAACATCACCTGCGAAGAATGCTGATCTGCGCGACCTTGGCGGCTAGTCGATGGAACCTCAATCAGGAAATTCTTCGTGTGAGTCATTTGAGCAGTCACTCGAGCGGCCCGTCATCGAAGCGACTGGCGCGGTCTTTGTCGGCGGAGGAGACGACACGATGCCAATGAGTCAGAGCAAGAGGAGTGCAATGCTCTCGCCTGTAGCCGAAAGTTGAAGTGAGCTATCGAGGGTTGGTCATGAAACACTTCTTCGAGAGCAGCATGAGGACCTCTAGATTAAAGCGCTAATGGAAAACAGGAATTTGGGAACAAAGAAAAAGGTTGTTTCTTTTTATGAGAAATCAGAACTCTTATATGGTAGTTACAAAGATGTGCAACGTCGCAAGTATGAGCAGCTCTTGGTACCGCAAAGGTATTCTCGCCTTAAAGTGGCTGGTTACTGAGGTAAAGCATGATACCCCAACAGCACAACTTTGACATTCGCTACAAAAAAGAAAAGCTAAACGCTAATTCAGACGCATTGAGCCGCGCGTTTTAGTTAATACCTTCTCCACCTTTCGTTTTCTCGCTAGCGATTGGGGGCAAAATTTTGTTCTCCTCATGGCCTTAGCTGAGCGCTCTAGTCCACAGTGATTTCAAGTGGCCAAGTTTATGTTGTAATATATTTCGTTACATTCTTGTACGTGTAAAAAATTGAATTCTCATTTTAAGAGTCTTGTGTCCCACATGTGCCTCTTGATGTAGAGGGAACGAATTTCCGATAGACTCGTAGCTAGGTATATGTTGTACTATACTTTGTCTGGTGTTCTGTCAGGTGACCGAAGGCACTTGATTGTTACGTGTGTTGTCTGTGGTTGAACAGTTCTTAACAAGTTCCAGAACCATCGACAAGTGCCGACACCAAAGATCGTCAGGAGAGAGGAGCATAGCTGGCCGGCAAGTTGTGGCGACAAGCCAGTGCAGCTGGGATCCGTCCTCAAAAATGGGATGTGTTCACGGAACGGAGTATGGAGCTGCATTCTCCCCATGGCCCTGGAGGCAAACCTGGAGGGACCTGGCGAACGAGCGCGCCCGACATCCGAGCCACGTGGAAGCAGCTCGTCTTTCCGGCGCATTGTCTGGCGGTGGGGGTGCTGTTACGCCTGGGAGTCTACATTGAACGCCAATGCCTCTGCAAAGGCAATCTGTGTCAAGGCCAGCGCTCGAGCCTACCTGACGCAATCGAATCAACGACTTCATAAAACGGCGGTGCCGGTCTGTCACGCAACGCACAACCAGCTCCCTCAGCTCATGAGCCCATTGAAGCAATCAGCGCCTTCCAGTGTGGCGAGTCTTACGCAATGCGTGGGAACGTCACTCGTCCTTGACTGCAACCACGCGCAGCAATCGGCGCTTTCCAGTCTGGCGAGTCTTGCGCAATGCGTGGCTACATCCCTCGACCTCTGTGCTACCACGTGCAGCGGCAGGTCCCTGTTGGAGGATTCTGACATCATGGCCAGCGGTGCTTCTGGTTGGACGTTTGGTGACTCAAAGGAGCCCCCGGTGCCTTAAAAAAAGCCCTGCAGCGCGTCGCCAGCAGTCCACGTATGTGTCAGAGAAGACATCTCAGCTCTTCGAGTCCCTAAGCTGTCGGCCCAAGTGCCGAATTTGTAACGCCTCTATTTATATGCTGCACATAAACCTTGCCTTAACTCACCGTCGTCTCATCCGCTCGTCTATCAGCTCTGCGCAGAAGTTGTCGCGAGTTGAGTAACACAGGCTACCAAACGGCTGGTGACCGTGTCGGCGGAGTTCGGAGCAGTGGCGCCTCCGGGACCGTGTTGACGTCTCGCCTTCGTAATAGTGTTAACTTTGCGGGATACAAATGGTAATACACGCAAAAGGGAGGGGGGATAACATAAAAAGTACGCAAGGTATATGCAACTCTACACGCAAATGAAACATGACACGGAAACATGCAGACGCAAACACAAGTTAACACCAGTGCTGTTTTCATTCACACATAGTTCTCTTTAGTGGGAGATGATTAACATTTTCTTTTTGTTTTATATAGATGGATACTATGAGGGAGGCTAACGCTTGGGCTAAGGTCACTAGCTCTCGGTGTATTACGGCGTTGCCAAACTTGCAATTTCCTTTTGAAAATGCGCAAAATTCAACGTGCGCGTAAAAACAACAAGTTCTAATAGGTAATCGATGCGACCACGATGATGATTAAATACTTCACCTCCTACTAAGGACACGGCTAGCGAATGTGAAAGGAAAGCACTGCGAAAGGAAATAGTAGTCGCATATGTACAGCCCCTAGTGTGTGTGCGTGGGCGCAGCACACTTAGCTTGTCCGGCCGCTCCTGCCACGAGCTCAGAGGTTATCTATTTGCTGCTTCGTTTATTGCTGGGTTCTTGTTTTCTTAGAAAGAAAGATTCAATTCTTTTGAAGTTCGTGACCCGATTCGGACAGGTAAGTCTAAAAGAATAAGGTGGTAAAGCGCAACTCTTGAACATTTGCTGATTTTTGTTTCGTGAGAGAACAGCTCCAAGCCAGATGAACACAAACGTAGCCAAAGCAGGCCAGAAGTAAGAATAACAGACAAATGTGTGTACTACCCATCATTACCATGCTCGCTGAAGCGCCGTGCGTTGCAGCTCCCACAGACACTGGTGCCAGAGTTTCCTCTAGTGTATATTAGGAAACTCTATGGCACGCGTCACCTATTTTCGTTACCCCATGCGTATTCTTCCTATTTAACTTCCCGCACTTTTGTCTCAACGAGAGCAAAAAGAATGCAATTGCAGCATGCGTCTAATCCATTCGGCAGCTCGTGCAGGGCGATTGCTAAAAACTTTTGCGGTGGTGAATTTGTAAGACGCTAAGCTCCTGTATTGAATCTATTCCATTGCAATTTAGGAAATGTTTGCAGCACCCCTTCAAGACATTCTTCTTTATCCTGCAACTTAGCTCATAAATACCTCAGTTGGAAATCAATGACATTGTCGTTCAATAAATCGTATAAGACGTTTACAAGAATATACGGTGCTTATGACGAATGAAAGTTAGAACTGCACTATAATTTTATTATTCCAAAAATAAGCATATATAATGATGTACACGACTGCAAGTATGTGGTACGTTCTTTGATGTATCCAACGAGGTCAACTATCTGTGACGTCAAGCGCGACGCAGAGGCTCGTCACTGACCGCTTTCTGTGGCGCGGAATTAACACCGACGTTCGACGCTGGTCGAAGACGTGCCGAACATGTCAAGCAGTCAAGGTGACTCGTCACATGCGCACAGCACTCCAAGCATTTCGGCCCGCAGAGTGTCATTTCGACCATGTGCACTTGGACTTGGTGGGACCTCTTCCTCCTTCCCAGGGTTACAGATACCTGCTCACTTGTGTCGACCACTACTCACAGTGGTCCGAGGCGACGCCGATTCTGTACATCGCAGCCGGGACCGTCGCACAGGCGTTTGTGGGCACATGGGTTTCACGCTATGGCTGCCCACTGCGCATAACGACCGATCGTGGACCACAATTCCAGAGGAACCTATTCTCTGCGCTGGCAAGGCTTCTGGGAACACGGCTTCAGTACACCACAGCTTACCATCCAGCGAGCAATGAAATGGTGGAGCGGCTACACCGTCAATTGAAGGCATCTTTAACGGCCAAATTGGATAGAGAGCACTGGGTGGAGAAGCTCCCTCTCGTTCTTCTGGGCCAGCGTACGGCGATAAAAGAAGACCTCGGATTCTGTGCAGCGAAATCGCTGTACGGCTCTACAATCCGACTACCGGGAGAATTCTTCGGTGAGAAACCAAGCACTACGCCGACGCCTTCAGAACATATGGAAAGGCTACGTTCCTGGTTGGAGCACCTGCAACCCAGCGCGCCACGTGTCAGCCGCAACAAAAGAGTGTTTTCTTTCCCAGACATGAATGAGGCAACCCATGTGTTCGTGCGACGCGACACGAAAGCGCCGTTGACTCCGGCGTACGACGGGCCCTTCCGTGCGCTTTTGCGGTCGCAAAAAACTGTGACCATTCGTGTTCGCGACAGAGAGGACGTCATTTCTCTCGATCGCGTGAAACCAGCTCACCTCATGGACTAAATCGCACATTTGCTCGTTTGTTTTTTTTCCTGGCTCCGTGGTCTAGGGCGAACCCCTTGTAGCGGGCGATGACGCCGTTGATCGCGATAATTTTATTTGTGCGTGCACACCAATTCGTATGCCGAGGCGCACAGCGCAGACGCGGCCAACATGCCTCACATTATCTCCGGAGGGCCACGGAAGATACTGTTGTGACTCGGTGTGCTGTGTCGTATCCCACCGCTGACGACCAGTTGTTGCGGTCGAAAGGAAGGTCGCTGGAGGATACGAAAACAAAACCCGGTCTCTTGTGGTAGCGTGGTGTAGCTTCGGGTTGAGGAAACGAACGCTTACGAGATGGGGATACGAAAAACAAACAGGTTTATGACACTATTTACACTTATTTACAACATGGTAGGTTAGGAGTTCACAAACCACGAACGTGGTGGTTAATTCGTTACATGGTTCAGAGCCTTCACAATCTACGAACGTGGTGGTTGAACCTTTACAAGGTTCAGAGCCTTCACAAACTACGAACGTGGTGGTTGAACCTTTACATGGTTCAGAGCGACGTCCCGCACTCGGCGGCGTCCTTATAAGCCCTGTAGGGCTCCTCCTTCTTGAGGGGAACACCAATCACACACACACAACAGGTGAGGGGTACGAGCATGCACGGCGCACGTCAACATCCAATTTTGAGTCCAGATCACTGCACTGAAAGGTGGCGCCAGAGGGGCTCTTGCTCGTCGTGTGTGTCGCTGGTCGAGGGGTCCCAAGCTTCGGACAGCAGACATCAAACGGTCCACCAATCTGTACGCTCAATTAGCAGGGCACTTTGTGGCGGCGGCCGCCGTTTCATCAAAGGAAGACGCGGTCTTTCTTGTCCTCTCTGGAACGGCTTACAGCTTCGTGGCGACACGACGTCTCATCCTCCGGCTGGCAGGGACAATACCTGGCGGGCATAGGCAGCCGGCCAGTCGGCTACTTGTTTGAGGATTAAAAGAGCGCCGCTCCCCCGTCATCTCTGGACGCTTGTTCCGAGAAAACTGGGTTCTAGGCGTGGGAACGCTGCCCGGCTACGCTTCTCAGCGACAGCATGGCGCCTACTGATGGCGGTCATAACAATACGCAGCCACGCCTCTGTTGGTTGTGGCTTTCGAAGCCTGTTTTTTCTTGGAAAATAAACTGCAGGTTTTCCCGCTCACTTTAATCAACGTCATCTAGGGTGAGTCGCGTCACGTCATCTCGGGTGAGTCGCGTAAAAGGTTCAGCTATCTTCAAAAAGTTGGCGATAAATTGGCGATAATACGCGCACAAGCAGAGGAAACGGCATACTGCTCTTTTATCTGATGGAACAGGGAAGGCGGCGACAGCAGCAGTTTTGTCTGGATCAGATTGCACTCCATCCGCACTAATGACATGTCCCACAAATTTTAGCTCTTCATAGCCGAAATGGCATTTTTGAGGTTTCAGCGTGAGTTCAGCTGTGCGAATGGCTTCCAGAACCTTTCTCAGACGCTTCAGATGTTCCACGAAGCTTTCGGAAAAGATGACCACATCATCGAGGTAGACAAGGCAGCTTTGCCACTTCAAGCTAGCGAGAACTGTGTCCCTCATCCTCTAAAATGACTGGTGCAGAACAGAGGCTGAAGGGAAGAACTCGGAATTCGTAAAGTCCGTCTGGAGTCACAAACGCGGTTTTTTCTCGGTCTCGTTCATCCACTTCAATTTGCCAATAGCCACTCTTTAGATCGATGGACTAAAAATACTTCGCGCGTCGTAACCTGTCGAGGGAGTCGTCGACCCGTGGAAGTGGGTAGACGTCCTTTTTTGTGACGCTATTAAGCTTCCTGTAGTCAATACAGAATCGCAGCGTTCCGTCTTTTTTCTTTACTAGAACGACTGGCGAGGACCAAGCGCTGCTGGATGGTTGAATAATTCCGTCATCGAGCATCTCTTTTACTTGTGTCTGAATGGCCTCGCGTTCTTTGGCAGAAACGCGATAAGGCTGCAGCCGGATGGGGCGGACGTCATCGTCGGTAATAATTCGATGCTTCATGAGGTGTGTTTGACGGACTTTAGAAGAAGAGGCGAAGCAACATTGAAACTCCCTTAAAACGTCACGAAGTGCAGCCTTTCTGTCGTCTGACAGCGTCGAATTGATGTCGATGCGGTCTAGAAATTCCTCATCCTCATGCGTTTCCTCGGGCGCGAAGCACTCCGTGACGTCGGCAACAGGGTCTCCATAAGCTAGGGTGGTTCTGCGGAAAAGATGCCGGTGCTCGTAATTGAAGTTCGTAACTAGTATAGTTGACTGTCCGTCACGGACGCGCACAACACTTCGGGCGGCGTATACACCTTGGAGCAGCAGGAGTGATAGGTTGCTTTCAGCCACCACGTCGCCGTCTTAGAAGTCTTCACAAGTGACTTCGATGGGAACAGTTGCTCGAGGTGGCAGCGTCACACTGTCGTGAGCAACACGCAGCGCAGGTCTACGGCAGTTATCAGCGTCTCGATCTGTTGCGCCTTGAGTCGAGAAGGTCACGATGCGCTCACGGAGATTTATGATGGCACCGCATTCCCGAAGGAAGTCCATGCCAATAATCAGCTGACGCGAAAAGTCGCGAAGAACGAGGCAGCTGAGCACAAACGTTGACGCACGAATTTTTACTCTTGCGGTACAGCGACCCAGCGGTGTCACAACGTGTCCTCCAGCTGTTCGAATTCGCGTTCCATTCCACGGCGTGATCACTTTCCTGAGATCTTTCGCTAGCCTCCCGCTGATGATCGAATAGTCTGCACCAGTGTCTACCAATGCACTGACCTGAAGACCGTCAATCAGCACAGGTATGTCGAGTGACACGCGGCCACTAGGTTCAGATGTGGATGTCGGCGTTGCTTCGGTACTGCGATGCTTTGACGAAATGCCTTTGGCATTGCGTGCAAGCGTCGATGGGAGGTCTTCCGTACTTTGAGTCTCAGCGACCTTGCCCCCGAAGGCCGCTGCCTTCAGCTTTCCCGATGAGGGCTCGGGGAGCGTTCCCGTGCCGTCATCCCGAAGCGTGGCCCTGTGGCTGTGGGTCTCCTTGGAAATGGTGACCGCGATTGCCGTCGTATAAATGGTGCACGCTGTTGCGCGAGATACTCTTCGATATCCCTTGGCCTTTGACCGATTCGGGGACGAGGGGAAGTGACGGAAAATTCGCGCAGTCTAAGTTGCCGGTGTGGGCATTCGCGGTAAATGGGTCACTGACCAGCCTCCCCGCAATGACAGCGGAGGGGTCGTCTGTCTGGCGTACGCCAGAGATCAGACTTGCGCTTCGGTGCACGGCGACTATAGATGTCCAAATCAGCGTGCACTGACTGAATCGCGACTGATTGCATCATTGTCTGGATCGGGACGTATGGCATTGTCTGGATCGGGACGTGCGGCACTGGCTGGGTCGGGACGTGCGGCACTGGCTGGGTTGGTACTACTTGACCAGAAAGAGGAGTGGCAGATCGCAAGGCTTTCGCGTACGTACGACGGCGACTGTCAGTAGACATAGGAGCCGTTTCCGAATCAACCAACGTGGGCGGAAAACGATGGGCGTGCAGCACCTGCTGGACCTCGTCACGGATGACACTGGTGATAGAACCAACATCTATTTGCCTTGTCCCGTACATCTTTTCAATTTCTTCCCGACGACAGATCAGATGATCTCGCGAATCCATTCGGGGCTCTTGCTCCCAGGGGTGCCGAAAATTTCGGGAGTTGAGGCAGCATTCACTTGACGGTCAAACAGGGCAGACCGTTGGCGCAGTACTCGCTCCATTGTTGCCGCTTCAGTAAGGAACTCAGCAACACTTTTTGGGGGACTACGCACCAAACCAGCAAAAAGTTGTTCCTTCAGACCACTCATGAGGTGGCGCAACTTTTCTTCTTCTGCCATAGCAGGATCCGCTCGCTTAAAAAGCCGTGTCATGTCCTCGACGTACATCGAGATGGTGTACGTCTCGATGTACATCGAGACGGTGGGCATCGAGACGACGTACATCGAGACGACGTACATCGAGACGGTGGGCATCTGGATGCGTGATTGTAGTGCACGCTCCGCCCGTTCGCGGCGGTCGGGACTCCTGTAGGTCTCCAGGAGGTGACGCTGGAACTCGCGCCAAGATATCAGAACATCATCCCTGTTCAAAAACTACGTCTTGGCACCGTCTTTTAGGCAAGTTTACACGTTCCGGAGCTTCGCGGCATCATCCCAGTAATTGATCGCTGCGACACGTTTGAACTCACTCAGCCAGTCGTCAACATCTTTATGCTGCTCTCCATGAAAGGGGCTAGGCATGAGCGGGTTCTGGACGGTGCAGTAGATCGGCGTGGAAGGTGTCGGAGCTTGCACGGGATCTTGTGTCGAAGCCATAGTCGCTGCGTCTGTGGTTGGTGTCTCCGGCAGTAGGCCTCGTTGGCGGCGGCTTACTCTATGAACAGGAGTGTCCACGGGTGCAGGGCTTGAGTTCCGGCTGCTGGACGGGATCTTGGGCAGCGGGTGGATCGTGAGACGTTGTACCCAGCTACTCCACCAGTCTTGTCACGTTACTCACGACAAACTTGATACAATGGGCTCGCTGAGTCGACTAGCCAAGCAGCGGCTCAGAGAGATCGTCTTTGTTCTCTTTCACTCTTCGATCTCACCCAAGCGAACCATGTGGCACTATTGATATGCTTCTGGGAACCACCACGGTTAGTCAACCTGGAAAAATTGATATTCAGGCAAGGGGGGGGGGAGAGATCGGTGGATTGTGAAAGTATGAAAGTGAAGAGACTATATGGATGCGCCCTAAAAAAATTAAGTTTAGTTTGCGCTTAACCAGTCAATGGAGCTAAAAAACGTAGGATACAAGCTATTGGAGCTTTAGAAACTGTAGAATAGGGGTTGCAGTGTTTGTAATGGACATCACCGGACTGTAACGACGCATTTTCCTCTACCAATTGGATTTTCCAACAGAGAATTTACGTAAGAACGTTTTTATTATCATGTTCTTCCTTCGGTCTTGAATTATACAACTGTCGTTCGGCGTGTCGGCCTCATGTAAAGGGCCTAATGTAAGGAAGAGGTCCAGTTGCGTGCTAACATGCTGTTAATTGTGTTGTTGAATGATACGCTGAAAATCAAGAATAAAGTATTATGTGTGTATATTTTTAGCCAATTAGCGCGATGGCCAATGTACTTTAGTGATACCAGCTCGACACTTCCATTTGCCAAGGTGAATACGCAGGGCTCCCCAATATCTATTGCGACAGCTCGATGGCAAAAAACAACTTGGATGCCACGCAGGAGGGCCCGACATTAGGCAGGTGTGCTGGCCTAGAGCAAAACAAGTGCCGTAAGTGATATCTTTGATCAATCTATCGCAGTACTAACTCGCAGAACAGCTCATTCAAATATGACCCATTTCGTAGGATGTTGAAATTAATTGTGCTTATGATTATCTTTTCTAGGTAATGAAAAACTTTTTGTGCACTCAAAAATAAGCAAGACATACTGAAAAGTATTTATTACCGTAACACAATAAATATGTGCCTCTGCGTTGTGATAATTTGAATGACGTGCAGAATATAGTATAATATAAAGCAAAAACACCTGCTATATTTAAGGATTTATGTGTTCATTGTCTCTGCACACATATTCTTTCCTTTATGGTACAATAGGCTGGAAATAAACTGTCTGTCCTGCAGCACTGTCATTTTATTCTCTGAAACAATACACTCCTTGCGCAATTCAAAGGCCCTCTGCTGTCTTGAATCTATATACAAGAAAGCAACTAAAACACTACCTTCAAGACTGAGTGCGCATCTATTTAGACAATGCTTCAGGATAGAACAATGGGGCGGAGTCAGTTTCAAGGAGAGCAGTTTTTTTGTAATTTTCAGCTGTCAGCAGACCACGCACGTGATGGCGTTGATACTCCTAACCCCACTTCGCTCAGCTCTGCCGTCTCAGTCACTTCGTAGTGAAATAATCGTCTCACCATGACATGAATATCTATAACACTTTCCCCCCTCCGCATCACATATTACCTTCACCGAGAGCCCAACATGGGCCGTGTAACATCATATAAGAAATGGTGAATATTTCCTTTTATAAAAAAACATGAGTAAAAATGACGCGATCATAGTGTTTTGCTATGACTTAGATATTTTATTTTATTGACGTGATGTAAGGAAACGTTGGTGCACAAAGATGGTGTCGGCTACTCTTTGTCACTTGGAAGTGCCTAGTAGGTTTACATAGGATTCATGTCTGCAAGCGTAACAAGTCTAAAGCACATACAATATACAATTTAGCATAACAGTTATGATATGAGATTTCAAAGCTACGTATTCAACAATCGCATATGTGACCACATTTATTGATGTTAACGAATTGAGGAGCAACCCTTGCATACAGTCAGCTGTCACATAATTGTCAACATAACAGTCAACAGTGCCATAAATATAAGCTATCTCGTTAAAAAGATTTTAATCCACTGCTATTAGCCAAGTATGCCAATGCTTTCAGGGAAAAAAAAGTTTCAGTGCTTTTGCCGTGAACTTCTGTACACCTCATGTTGGGCACGTGGCCAAACATTTGCTTAAACTAGATGAATTGCCATCAAATGCAATTAAATAATATTTCAATCGGCGTCTTGGTGTTTCGTGTTTTGAGAATTCTGGAAGGTGGTGATAGACGTCTCCATCAACAAATTTGTAATGACATTCAGAAGTTTCAATGCAACCAGGCGTTTTTTTTTTCATCAAGAATGAACACCAGATTCAACCTGCACTAGTCAAATTCAAATATCGAAGCAGAACCAAGATTCTGTTTTTTGGTGCAGTCACTAATAACCGATGCAACTGGGTTGCGAGCCAACCAATAAGTTGAGTATTGGATTACAAGTTGTCACCTCCACTACAAGTGCGCAGGTGCTGACCTTTGTGCACAATATTATAGCTACTCTGGTTACGTGTGAGGTCCACATGCCGCTGGGGCGCGGTGTGCTGGCGCCGGCTGCAGAGCTTTTCATGACAAGAAGGCCACCGGAGCATATTTTGGTCCATACTACAGAGCAGCGTGAAACGCTTTAGAAGTGCGTGTGGTTACATGATTTAAGATACAGAAAATGAACATCTTGCCTACCGAAGACATGATTTCAGTTTAAAAAGGGTTACGAATGTATCACCTCTGTGCCAACACTAAATAATAGCCTGGGGATGTGGTGGCACCTTAATCAATTAGCCATTCAAACTGTCCTGTTTTGAGCATCTCCTTTATTTCACTAAGTGGCGTTCATTACAGGTCTATGTACGCAGCACACACATTTTCTTCAGGCTAACTCTACAAGATCATTGAGTTTACCAGCCTTAACTATAACACAATCTTGTTGGACTCATAATTAAAGATTCAAAGGTTCAAAGAACCTCATAGATTAGGTAAAGCTTCCTCTCATACAGCCATCTTACCTGGCATCTTTTTTAATGCCTTAATTATTTCTACATACTTATTTTATGAGACATGTGGTGCTTTTGCTATAATTAACCCGATGTCTATCTAGTATAGTACGTAGGATGCATATTTCTTTAGCACTGCCAAACAGTGGAGGTTCTGACATGTGCGCACAAATGCAAGTTGTGCGCATCGAGGGTCAATATCTATCGGTGCCGAACAACTTAATGGATGAACTACCTGTCACTCAATACTCAGCCGCACACTTTGATGCTTGAAAATTCTTCCCTTCTTTATGTTCACTGTTATACTCTAGGAGAATGCAACATTTATTTTAAGGCAGATGTATTGGTTGGTAGGCATCTCACACAAATTTTCTGTCTGTCTTTTCAAGGAACATTACTTCCCAATAGGGCACGTAAATTCGGTGCCGCAAATACATTACAACGGAGATAGAAAAGATATCAATGTTTCTCACACTCAAATACAACAGTGAATTTCTATGGTTTTTATAAGCTGCCATTCTTTCGTTCTCATAAAGTTCATATACCCAGATCGTCAGTAAGCACCCTATTTCTTCAAGGTTCCATTTATGCTTAAGGTATGATGTCCACAGATGGAAAATGGTCTCTGGTAGCTAATTTACCACTCTCAACGTAGCAAGCTAGGCAATATATAAATCAAGCAGGAGTAAATACGATGGTTTGTTCATTGATATTCTACATTAGGGGCAATGTGTAGAAACGAATCGCATAGGAAGCATGGACGCTATGCCAAAGGAAGTATCGAAAACTTCAAAACATGCTATTTTGCATGAACAGCAACCATATATAAACCAGTATACTTACGATATGTGATCTATAGATCCCTGTTCTTTGGCTAATCCATAGACACTGTTACATTTGGTCGGAAGAAAGAACGTTAGAAAAATAAGACGCATCATGGTGATTATATCTTTAATGTCAAGCTTTTGCACGCAACTACCGCAGTCGTCACACTTCGACAATCTCCAAAAATCACTAAATATTCGAGCGCTAGTTGAGCTGCCCACGAAAAAATGGGCACGGAAACATGCGCTTGAAAGTAACTTATTTTCTTTTTTGAGAACACATTAGTGGGTATGCACCAATAGGGGTGAATGTTCATTACCCAGAGTTCATTTAATGGCTACCTGCCTGCCATATAGATAATTATAAGCATTGTATGCTTCCATTATGAGATCTTATCGGCCATTCAGTTCCTAATTACAAATTGTGAAAGCTTTTCTACCGATTCACAATGAAACTTTCTTAGCATTTTATTAGTAAGCTCGTCCGGCCCCACGGCTATAACGTGAGACAAAGTTGCCCCATGCCATCCCCAAGCTCCACTACCCACATCACCATAATCTACATTCCGCGCCAAATTAGCCCGCTGAGCAGTTACTGTCTTATTTATCAGTTATATAGTGATCCCGGAATTTCTGTATCAGTTTTCTAATCGTGCCTTGAATCTATTCAATTGCACAGCTATTTGCCTCTTCAAAAATTGTGTGCTGATATTAAGTGATTGTGCAGAATGAATGAACCTGGTAACCCTATCTTGAAGTGATTCGAGTACGCTTATGAAATATGTTTGATAAGAACTCGACAATGAAAATTTATAATCAATATTTGATCTGAGGATTGATTCATAGGCAATAATTTTACATGTGCTGAAGTATTGTGCAAGTTTTTTTTTTTAAATTTCATGTTCTTATTGGCAGCCGAAATAATGTTATTACTTTAATTACGCCAACACAGCTCGTGAGACAGCGTGATGTCGAGGTATTGCAATGACTGACCTTACTGTACTGCAACATTAGTGACTTAATGCGTAAACCTGTATGGGTTATGGGGGCGGGATCAGGAAACATGCTTACATTTATTAGGATTTGTGTTGATTAGCCAATGATTACTTTATGTTGGTATGTTGATTGATTGATCGATATGTGGGGTTTAACGTCTCAAAACCACCATATAAATATGGCAGACGCCGTAGTGGAGGGCTCCGGAAATTTCGACCACCTGGTGTTCTTTAACAAGCACCCAAATCTGAGCACACGGGCCTACAACATTTCTGCCTCCATCGAAAATGCAGCCACTGCAGCCGGTATTCCAACCCACGACTTGCGGGCCAGCAGCCGAGTACTTTAGCCACTAGACGAACGGGGCGGGGCATGTTGGTATGTTGTTAAGCTCATGCTGAGTTAGCGTTTTTTAATGGAGGGTGGCTGCTGAATGGTAGATTACCCAATCATCCTCACACATGTTAAAGTTACATGAAACATGCTGCGGTAACTTTTTAACGTAAATAAAAGGAGAGGTCCTAAGGCAGATCCTTGTTGCACACCTGACATTACAGGTAGTAGGTTCAAAGAGTGATTATAACAAACACAATAGGAAGTGATTATTCAAGAAAGATGTTACCAATCCAAGAACATTATGATCTAGATTTACAAGAGATAATTTTATACTTGAGTGTTTATCAAGGACAATAATAAATCGTTTTGGTTTGACAAACTCAGGAATATTGCGTAAGTGCGAATGTTACAGCCAAGTTTAGAATGAAGGTCGCAAAGAAAATTGGCCAGCTAGGTTTTGATAAACAGCCCTTGCAAAATTCACATTGGTAAGACTAAAAAAAGCGCAATGAGTCTAAGAAGTTCATATGGGAGTATATGGCAGGCTTCATGATTTTTCTGGCAACTCTTGTTAAAAATACTCGATGGTAATTCAGTGTCCATTCCATATTATCTCATTTAAAAACTGAAATGAGCTTACCGACTTTCTGAAGGCAGAATGCTTCACAATTACATTGAAAATAACAATGAGAAGAATGCAGCACACACTTGTTTATGTTTTAGGTTCGTTTAGTTAATATCTTTCACGCCCGCGGCTGAAGAAATCCTAATGCACGTTTTCAAGCAATCTGTTTCACATGTGTGAGCACTGATAGGGCGAAATTTCTTACGTCAAGTGACATAAAGGTGACTAAACATACACGTGGTAAAGTACACGAAAAGAAGCGATGATGTGTTTCCTCTGTCTCTTCTTGGTTCACGTGCTGTTTTGTGAGCACTGACAAGGTAGAACGAACCAAGTATCCGCACTTTTCAATTTCAGAGCTATAACACTTGGGATGATGTTCGGCGCATAACAGAAAGGACGTAGTTTATTAGGTTCTGCCGCACTGCATCAAGTTTGTCTTTCAGCAAAGCTGTTCAAACTGGCGGTATGGCTCTTTAGGTCCGCACTAAACTCCGTTGGTGTGCGACGCAGACTGCGCATAAATGCCATACAGCTCCCAAAATACCACAGCCGCTGATTGTATAATCTAGCAAGGAAGCAGGAAAGCGAGTAAAGGTTACTGGCATAGAGTGTGAGTGAGGAGGACGGCAAAGAGCAGAGGGGGTAAAGTGCATATGTGCCACCAATCTCTTAGCGTAGCATAGCCAAGCAGAGCAATCGAGTGAACAGGTGAGTGAGGGTGAAGAATAGGAATTCGAAAGTTATCTTGAAACAGAGATAGAGGGCAAATCGTGGTATAGTATTTTATATTATAGTTTAGCATGGGATAGGAAAGGAAAGTGGATGGAGGAGACTGATATTAGCTTGATGATGAGGATACAGAGGAGGTGAAGGGGTCAACAATAGAACAGTCATATATAGTAAAAACAGCAGGAAATCGAAAGAGGGTTCCGGGGCAGAATTATTGGTGTGAAAGTTTGATTACGGGAGAGTATGAGAAAATATAATACATAGAAACGCAGAAAGAAAAAAACAAAAGAAAACGGGCTATGCCAAAATATTTCAAGAAAAGAAGTGAGCAAGCAAAAAGAAAAACTTGAGGAACTAAATGTGGTTTTTTCGGGTACTTGCACTTGCTTGGCAGCTGCGCTCTTCGCTCACGTTCTACAGTCATTGTACTAAGTTCAACTTTTTTCGATGCTTTCTCAAACAGCAGATTATCAGAGCTTTTTTTTTCCTTGTACCTTTACCCTACCTAAACATGCTAACATTTCGCAAGTAAGAATATTCAACCAATGAATACTACTCCTGTTTTCTCATGTATTGAGGCACCACATAAATCTTCCTCATGAAAGGCTGTCATGCCTGTGTCGGCTAGCTTGACAGTCTTTGCAAATGCTTTCCTTTTTTAGGTCCTTAAGGCAGGTATTACAAACCGTGCTGGAGACATGCAGTTGTCTCGCAGCGCACACTGACGGAGGAAGCGAACCCAGCAGTGATGCAAGATTGTTTCTTTGGGAAAAGCATTCTAAACAGCATTGGGTAGGAATGAGAATCCCCCTGATACCTTTCTTTGCCTGCTACAATGTTTTGTACTTGGCACCTGTTAAAGGTATGTACTCGCAAACACCGCACCTGCATCCATAACTATCTAGTGTTTCAACATTTCTCGATCTTTACCCGTCATGTTTCACATTTGCGTAATCTCACATCTCAAAATTTGAAGTCGCATATCAAAATTATTTTCCTTGAAGTAACGCTGGATGTAGAAAAAAAACACAGCCCAGTTGTTGACTCTCAAATGGCCATTTATTGCAACAAATAAATGAGATATACACAGGATAATTAATTCCCCTCACACTTAACGATGCCGTCCCCGACGCCGACACTGCAACTCTTTAACGCAGTCGCGTTGAAACTAATAGCGATCTGTTTAAACCTATAACAATAAGAGAGCGAGGACATGCGACTATGAACTGTAATCTGTACTACGGAAGCCATATTGACACAATGTTGCGGATGCCTTTGGGCTTCTCTAACCATGCAGGACGACGACAAAACGCCAGGCCTGCGCGGAAGGCGCAGCACAGTCACAGCGAAAGCTAGAAGAGCAGCTTTTCAGAACTTTTCGAAACAATCATTGAGTAACTAGTGCAAGTCCACCTACTTCATGCCTACTGGGGCATTAATAGTGAATTTTTTGGGGTATAGTAGGCCGCCATTCGCTACGCTATGTTTCGTCATTCCTCTGAGAAGTGTGGTATCCGCTAAACACTCGAAAGGAATTTTGTGCCAATTGTTCATGCAGTGGCTGACGACAATGAGAAATTATGACTGAAGTGGGTATGCGCACAGTTCATAACAGAACAAGAACAAGCTTTCTTATTGGGTTGGAGCATTGGACGACCCACTCGTTACGCTATTCGCATTGTGTAATGACTGGTTGTTCTTTCGTTTTTTTTAACTTTATAAGTGATAAAAACACAATTACTTCCCCGACATCAAGCCTGCCTAAGACGCGTTTGCTAGAAAGTCCCAGGCGCTGGTGTGGCTTAGTGGTACTTATATTGGACTGGTACTCAGCGAACCCGGGTTCAAGCCCCACTATGCCGTTTTTTTTTCTAATTTCGCGTGATGTGATTATGGACACTGGCGGCGGCGGCGGACAACTGTGCGTGACCCCAGTTGTGAAATATAACAGCTTTCACTGCAAAATAAGCGTGGTGATGCCCTTTAAAGAGCGGCCTTTAAGCCATCTTGCTAGTGAAGAAGTATGTATCATGCTTGTTAAGCAGGGAAGCATTAGCACAAAGAGCGGAAACTAGATCTGGGTATACCTTTATGACTCGCAGTGCTGTCGCTCACGAACATGCCAATAGCGAGGTTACCATCCACAATCTATTTGCAAAAGCTAGAGTTAGACCTGTTGAAGGTAGCCCATCTAGCTGTTTCGCCATCCGGCCTACCACACCTTAAATATTTAAAATTGCTTATCGGCACATGTGGCTATGCGCACAATATCCTATAGTTTTTTATATTTTTTTGCTGAAGTAGTGGGTTATCGTATTTTTATCGCTGTTATGAGTGCAGCGGACCAATAAGACACACTCAAGTAGATAGCAATATGAGTTAACGCATTCGAAGCACACGACACGATTGGGCCCAATGAATTCATGAATCTGTGTATGGGTACATATGAATATTATCTAAGCGCGTCGCAATCCACCAGGTAGCCAAACGCACAACGATTTGGCACCAAAATGCTCGGCACACATGCGGTAGGTTTTAAGCAAAGGTGTGTTCTGTCCTCAGGACGTCATTCTGGCGTAACAGTAAGACACACAGTAGAAATTGTATTTATTAACGTGCAAACTGACTATCAATACCATGTATACACAAATTATTTTTATTCCTTGAATAATTGTAAAAAAAGGAGGAACAACGTTATTTCTCACTGTATGATGCGTTACGTCACAGGGCGGACAACTTCGCACTGTTGTATATTGCATTTCGCTCTTGTAAATTACAACTTGCACCGCATTTCTATTGATGAATAATTGTGAACGAGTTGTTTTGAGCATCTAGACTAAGCACCACCAAATAGCTCTGTTAACACCCCTTACATGTATAAAGTTGTTTATTCCAGTGCGAGCAGCAGCGCAAGGCTGCTTCAGGATGCCGTCAGAAGGTGACGACTGTGACACACATACAGATAGATGGTATTACAATAAAGAAGAACTGACGTGCTTGAATTTTATGTACGGAGATTGTCCGCAACCCGGCAACGACTTTGCATCTGTGCAGGAATGTGAGAATGCTTGCAAGGGTAAGCGTGCTTATGTTACCGCCAGAATGTTGCTTTTCTCAGTCGTTCCGTGCACTTCAAAACGTGTGTGGCTGCTCTTATTGCTGTTACACAGATCTCTTTGTTGTGATCATCATCTCATACTATTTAGAGAATTCATTACACATGATAACCGAAAGGATACAATACAAAGAGCAACAAAACGCACACAGTCTTTTTATGTGTATACCCTTTCACGTCTTTGCATTTCTTCAATGTTTTTAGTGTGGTATCATACATTAAGCCAACCTTCTGTGTGGTTATAGGGGAAAGCAGTTGCGGGTAATCAGTGATTAAGCTACAGCTTCAATAAATAGCCAAGTTATGAAACGAAAACGCGTCAGTGCTTGATGACGCGCTTCGCTATTTATAGGCCTACATTTTCTTTCTTCATTTGTGTCAGTGCCTTTAGGTGAAATTCGTGACTATGAGGAAAATTCGCGTAGAAGAACATGATGAATAAACTTTACATTGTGTATAATGTTTGCGAAACATAACGCCCGCAGAACAAATCACTTTGCAACATTGCGACACCCTAGCAGCGTCTGTAACAAGCACCCTTCCAACCTAGGAAAGAATAAGTTTTCAGGAATACTCCATTCATTCAGTGCGGTCTTTATTGACACCCTCATCACTCAATAATAATACTGTATTTGTGATAAAATCTCCTACTGCATCGGCGTCGCAGGACAGCATATCCGATGTACACACGACACTATGCATGCAAATACAGAAAACTAATACCACGTAGAGAGTGTCCATTCCCGCTACAGGACCATACACAACCTATATGGTATATACAGCTCTTATATAGTGACCTACAAGTTACTGCGGGCGGATCTTCTTGTGGTATGCATTGTAAAGGTATACGCACTCCCAGAAATCATGTAAACTGCACATAACAAGGAACCAATACAAACTAATGAGTTAGTTTTAGCACACAAATATCTTTTTTCGAACCATTAGGTACACCTAAATAATTTCTAGAAAACCTTGTCAATAGATATCTCACTTATTGTTCATAACCGTTTTCTTCACTTGTGCATTATATATTGTAATTAACGCATCCCAAGAATCCTTCACGTGGCAAGGATTGATGAAAGCCTTCAATGTAAAGGTAAAATCAAACTGGTTTCTAAGGGTTATCTGATTTCTAGCGGTTTTTAGCGTAGCATGACTGACAAACGTTTAGACGACACCTTAGGCAATTACATTGCTCTTCTTTTTCGCTATGTGAGTAGTTACACGACTTTTTGTAGTAGTGACAATGTTTAAACCATGGTTACCTCATTTAGCAAGAGGTTTTAAAGATACGGAGGATGTTTGGAACGAAACAACAAAAGTCTAACCTTGAAATCTTTGTAGAGAAGCATCCGTGCTTGAACAAGTTTTCAGTGTTTAGAACAGACTTATGGACTTTCTAAGATGTCCTTAGTTTATCCTGACCACAATACACATGTCAACTATACGGGGTTGTTAAACAGGCTGAAATCGAACGGCAACACGCAAGGTGAGATCTACGTTGAGTGTGTACTGCAGAACAAGAACATAACAAAGGACAGATGACATATTCGCGTTTCTAATCGCATAGTATAGTAATGCCACCGCAACTTCCATAGTACATGAAATATTTCTCAGGCATTGCTCTAACGTACGAAAGCCGCAGTTCACGCGAAAGACCGCAATCCTAGCACATCTCATCTAAAATAATCTAATTGGCTATTTATTTGCAGGCGCAGGAAAAGGACCACCGCAGGTCCCCTTGCCTCCTTCAAGGCCACCACAAAGAGGCGGTAAGGGAACAGCGAAACTCAAACAGCTAGAAATAAAATTTAAAAATTCGAGTCAGCTTGTAACAGCACCATAGAATCAGTAAAAAATGAAAGGCTCCGAAAAACTTCATACTGCTCACATCATGTAAAGCCACTTATGTAAACATTCGTTTGTAAAGCCACTTATGTAAAGCCACTCATGTAAAGCCACTTATGTAAACATTCCTCATGATGGATGCTCAGCATCCATCATGAGGAAATGAACACTTTTTCTTATTCCTCAAGAACTCGCAGGCTGGAGATAAACTGATTGTGGATGAAAAGTGGTCATGTGACCCACCTACTGAATTTCATATTACAGAAGAACGTACGTAATGTACACAGGTAGGGAAGCATCTGTGTAGATGTACAAAAAGAATAATAATTTAGACGGTCAAAAAACATGTATTTTTAAGCGGCTTTTCATTTTGAACCCATGACGAAATTGGTGCATGAAAAGTTGGAAAGGATAAAATTCATAATAATAATTGTTAGGCTTCAACGTCCCAAAGCCAGCTGTGAAAATAAAAGACGCCGTCATGGAGGTCTCCGGAAACTTCAACCACCCGGGGTTTTTTTAACCTACAGTGCAATCTAAGCACAAGGGCCCCAAGCATTTTCTCTTAAATTGAATGTGCGGCCGCTGCAGCTGGGATTCTATATCACGACTTTGGGGTCAGCAGCTAGACTGCCGTGACGGTTGAAGGGATGATCTTTCGCAAGTGCATGTGGCTTGTGGAAGTTTTACCACGAGCGGTGGTATTCTTAATTTAAAAACTCTGAGTACTAATATGAGATATGAACACAGTATTCTTGCAGTAGGTTCGTCAGGTCTTTTACCCTAGTAAAAATAGTAGGGCTCCAAAAAAGCGTTAAGAAGCTATTACTTAATATATTAACACTGCATAAAAAATCTTTCTTAATAATTCATGGCGTTTCGACCACTTATTCAAGATGCGCCTTCTATTGATTTATATGTGGGGTTTAACGTCCAAAAACTATAATATTACTATGAGAGACGTAAGAGGCGCTTCAAGTCACAATAACCAACTTTTCACGTAAACTCGTGGCTGATTCATTTATTAGGAAAAAAAACGATTCTTTCGATCACCAATGATATTTTCCTGAAGTCACTGGCACCCCCCCCCCCCCCCACGGTGCTATAGAAATTACATTGCTCGATTGCTGACCGATAGGTCCCGGGAACAAATCCCTGCCCCGGTGGGCCATTTTCAGTTGAGGCGAAAGTTGTTGAGACCCACTTACCTGAATTCAGGTGAATGTTCCATTTAGTAGGACAGCGGGACACATTCAGTTTTTGCATCTGTGGAAAAATTTATCTCCCACATCACTCGTTGCAACACACACAACGTAACGTTAGACACATCTCACCAAAGTCTTCACGTGATTGAGATTAAACTATTTTACCACGCTCTCGGAGGGTGGATGTAGCGTGAAAAAGCCGTTGAGTATTGGTAAAGTTTTATATGATAGCTTCTGAATTTTCCTCTTCTTATGATGGAATCTGTCAATCAAAATGCCAGACAAATTCTCCTTTTCCTGTTTTTAAGGAGGTGAATTTAGCTTGCAGCTATGACGCGTTTTTTGTAAATTTGCCTAATAAATTGACTATTACCATCATTGGGACAATTCCCTAAGTAATTGCCCCACTTGTCCCGCTCGTTCTATTGCTTGCAATAATGGGTGTTAACGCTTTCCTAATATTATGTACCTCTTGAAAGTAGGCAAATGTTCAGGGACAACATCTTTACTCGATGATAGCGACATAAATAACAAGGAGAGCCAAATGTACAAAAATAAATGGTTGATGTCTGCGGTGAAGTGAGCTTCAAAGGAACTCACTACAACGCTATGAAGGCCATAAAAGACACAATTTCAGGTGGTGTCCTGCTGACGCGAGGTTCACAATGTTTTCTTCTTCAAAAATTAAGAAATAATACTCTGTGCCACATGGTTTTGCCATTAAATCCCAAATACCAGTTGACAAGATCTGGAGATAGTGAGAAAAAGGAAAGAATCACCTTACTTTATCATGCCTAATTCCCTTCCCCACTGCAGGGTAGCAAACCAGAAATTTTCATTTTGTTCACCTCCCTGCTTTTCACTTAACCTGATTCTCACTCGTTTTCGGGAGATAGTGCCTTCATACCACAGTGCGACACCATTACCCCACTTTTCAAAAAGTCAGTGCGTTATAATGTCCCACTTTTTAAGTAAAGCAGTGTTTCATTCTAATAAAATTTGTTTCTTACACACTTTGCAGTGATTATCAGTATGCCATAGCTTGTTTTTATATTACCGCATAAAAAGGCGAATCTACAAAGCGTTAAAGAACACCAGGTAGTAAAAACACCTGGGACTCTCCAATACAGCTTCTCTGATAATCATGTCCTGGTTTTCGATTGATAAAATCCAGGAAATATTATTTTTTCCGCAGTCGTTGGCAACCCTTCACAGGGAAACATTTGCAAGTTTATGTTAGTTTATCTGTGGTTGTGTAAGCACATGAGAGCAGCTCCAAAAATGATTGACATTCAGAGTGTCCACATATTCACGTTATTTTTCTCTACTTAGCTTATTCCGGGGGAAGCACCATGTATCTGTTCTTACATATCGGCACATCGAAAGTGAGATTTGAAAAATAATTGTGTTAAAACAAGCAACGTGGCTCATTTATGCATAACGCAGTGCTCACCACACCATGCTGCTTCATTGCACCTATGGAATGTATCAAAAGAAAGTGCTGGCGCAATCAATATTTAGCAAAGTATCTCTAAATACACAAAGAGATTAAATATTTATAATGATATACCTATGGCGTATTTATATAGATTTTTAGGTTCATGACGCTTTCATAGATAAAACAATCAGACTAGATACAGCCCAGTCCCTGCAACACCTCACTACAATGTTTTAGCCAAGAAATACATTACTTTTGTTGATATATTTGTGGACATGTAATTAATGATCCAGCCTGTCTGACTACACTTGCCACATTAAACATTTGCACACTTAAAACAAAAAGATGACCGTACAGAGTAGATCGATGTCGCAAACCAAAAATAGCGCTAACTTAACTGTCGGGAATAGCAATGTGTTGATGTAGCAACCACGAGAACAACAATCTTGCTTCTAAGTGGTTACGTGAGTCGAGAAATACGAGGACGAGCTCTACCTGTGAAATGTCCATAGTTTAAGGAGCGTGCTTTTACACAAGTGGCAATATTCTAAAACTGACACAAACACGCAGGAACCAAGCCACCAAAAGGGAAATGGCCACCTGGTGGCGGTGGTCAGCCGCAAAAGCCTTGGAGGCCATCGGGAAGACCAGTTCGTCCTCCGAAGAAACGGCCATCATCCAAGGGTATGTGGGAGCGCCTGCTGGAAGCAAAAGAGGCGAAATAAAACGGCGCATAGTGCAGCCAAACACTTGTTCATTATTGATGCGACACATATGCACAGGGCCTGAAGAAGAAAATGAGACCGTGGCGAAACGACCTGGAGGGGGTAGATGGCCACGGCCGAGACCACGTCCGAGACCTCGTCCGCCAAAGCCGCGTGAGTACAGTAGTAAAGCATTCTGGCACTAATCTTGTGAGGGGACTAGGTCATAGAAACTTCTTGTAAAAAAGGGCGGATCCATGCAGTGGTCAAGCTCGAGAAAAGCTAATTTTAGTTTTACAGGCATGATTGACATGACGCATTTACTGACATCGACAATGGCACAACCTCAGAACACCGTAATATTTGTGGTGACGATGCGTACTGATAGTTTTTATGACGTGTGGTGCCAATGTACGTAAAATTGCCGCTTGTGAGTCGCCAACGGAGTCACAGAGCGGAGCAGCTGTGGAAACATCTTGAAGGTTTACAAGAGGACGTACCGGAAAGACGATACCATATCGTGCAGTCAAGGAAAAGTAGGAAGCGCAACTAGCTTTCAAAATGGTTTGTTTTATTTTTTCAGGGTGCACTCATGCCTACCTGTATACTTTATAGAGTCTTGTGTGCTTGACACTTTATTTCAGGAAAATCAAACTATTGAAACATTTATGTGTCAGTGTCTTTTCAACTGTGGTGGCATATGTTTGTTATTATTATCTTGAAGAGTAATAAATGCACGCATACGACTCAATAACCTCTTAGTGGCCCTCCTGTATGATAAGAAAAAAAGTGATTTTGAGGAGCCCCTTGTCCCCACCTACATCTGAAAAATTAAAAAAAAACGAAGGCTGCTTAATAGTGCCAAGCCTAAATAAGCAGTGTGGAGCTGGAGGGTGCTCTCAGTTTTCCATTACTTTTTTCTTTCTTAATTCATCTCAGTCTCACAGTTTGTCTCTCAGTTCATTTTTTTGTATGTCCTTTTTTGCTCCATACATTTAGATTTCTATCTTTCTCTCCACACAATTATATTTAAACCTAGCCTTTTCTTTTCACACGCTCTAGCTATTTCTCAATTCTTCTCTTTCTCTCTCTCTGCACTTTCCCTTTTCTTTCTGTGTGATACTTTACAGTCTTCTCTCAATTCCTCAACATTTCTCTCACTGCTCTTTCCCGCCCCCTAGCTGCACAACGTATAAATCAGGCTATCAGCTGCACTCTGCTAGCGTACCTGAATAGCCGAGTTCTTGCGATGCTTGCCTTCGATCGTGGGTACAAGCATTCGAATTTCACCCGAAGACCCCCTTTTCTCTTAGAATTTTCTTTTTTTCTATTTCTTCCTTTATTTCTTTATCTCGCTTCTCACTCTTTCACCCATCCGAAAGCACTTGCCGGGTGCATATAATCAGTGATCGAAGAAGTTCACGACGAGTGTGCAGAGAGAACCTACCGTGTTACTGGGATGCACGCACGATAAAGGCCAATGCCATTCTCACTGATGATAGTTTGTGGAAGCGCGTAATGGTCGGTCGAAAATCATAGCAGCTCCCCTGTAAAGAGAGCTCGTTAACCTTATGCGACACACACAACGTACCATTGTTTCTCAATGCCTTAAATTTCTATAGTGTTTGGCTATAAATCCAGAGACAGTATTTGAAATATTGAGAAATATAGAATAAATGATGGATATTTATTCCGATAAATTTTAGGTGACCAATAATATTCATGCAGGTACTGGACCACGAGTAATGATTTATTTCTTTAAAAATCATATTCCACGACTCACTGAAACCAAATAAAAAATATATCTATTGGTAGCAAGCACTTTTTAAAAATTCCTACTGAAATGGTAAACACTCGATGTCTTGTTAAATGCGCCTAAGTATTTCGTTACATCCGACGTCATCTTCAACCAGTCGGGGTATATAACTTTAGGCTACAAGAGTGCTCAATTTGACATTAGTTAAATGCTTCGTAGCCTCCGTACTGCCTATTGCGCACAGAAATGGCAAAGGAAGTATCTTGTCTAAATGAGGGCGCCATGTCTTTGAGCGATAATTTACTCTGAGGCGATAACTGTCTCAGCAAAAGCAGCGTGGAGAAACGGTGTGAAAAAAGATTGCCTGCGGTGATATAAATTGTCACAGCAGGTGCAACAAACAACCGGCATAAAGCACTCCACTACATGGCTCGGGCTACAACTTGAGTAAGAATGATAGCGGAGATGGTGGCAACTTGTGACTGAGCAGTTTTGTTTATACTTCAGCTTCAAACATCCAGGAAAGGGAAGCTGCGCTGCAAGACTGAGGAGGAAAAAGGGCTGCTCCGGTTACGAAGGCATGTGGTTCAATAATGGTGCTTTCATGAGTTGCTCTCGTGTGAAAGAAGGGTACTGCCCAACTGTCGGAGAATTTTTTGCATCATGCGAAGAATGCATGAGTAAATGTCGACGTAAGTATATCACAACATTTTTTTCTTCATCTTACTCCAATTGAGCTTTTAAAAATCCGTTCACATTGCGCAATGGTGTCCTTTTCTTGACACCCCCCCCCCTCTAAACGAACCCTGTATATTGCCTCAACGTAGAGGATAGCAGTTGTGAACAAGAGATCTGCAGTTTCTTAACTGACATTGTCATTGAAAAATAACAAATTGTAACAACCGTGTAGGAGGCGTAATGCGACATATTGCCATTTTAATAGTTTCGATCGTGTAATACAGCCAATCATTACAATCTCGTTATTCGCTGTATGACGGCGCTACCAAATGAACGTTTAACAAATATTGCATATACTAATACATACTATTTGTTTTATTTTCTGCTTAACAGCACAAGTATTCGTTTCTTTACTTTTTCAACAAGGTTTGGCAAGAAACTCGAACGAAATTGTTGTAGACCGCTTCGAAAACACCCTGTAGGGGAGTTTCTAACGCTCTATGTAGTACGCGTAAGCGTTTTTTCGGCTTACTGAATATGCACATCAAATGAAAAAAAATAGTAACACTTTGTATATTTCAAAGTGTTTAAGGCAAAAGACTGTGCCCGTTGAGACAGGGTCGATCAGAATGGAAACGAAGCGCGCGTCTCCATTTATCAATGAATGATTGTGGCTAAGCCAAAGGAGGGAGGAACGCATGCACGTGCAAGCCACCTCACTAAGTTGCCTGCCGCAATGAGACGCCGGACGAAGGAGCGTCGCCGCATGCCACCGTACATTCACGTTGTGTTTGAGAGATGAATGCCTTAATACAGCACGTAAAGGTGGCGCTTTGTGAAGGCTCTCTCCCCTTACTTTCTCGGTGAAGGTAATAGGCATACTTGAGTGGTGAAATGCTTGAGCATTTGAGCTATTGGGCAACGCCAACTGAAAGTGTCGTTGCTTAGTACTTTTCCTCTCAAGTATTTCGGACAGTAGGTTGAGCAGCGAAGGTGAAACATGCGGCCGCGGTTCTCACGGGCTGTGTATCGAAGTGCCCTCTGTTGTAGCTTTTGGTTTTTCGGTCAGCAATTTCAAGAAATGTGCTCTTCTTGCTTCAAATTTGGTGACGTTAGTTTACGGGATATTAAGCACACCTAAGGGTTTATTCGGGGTAGAGCTTCATGAAGTTGTTAGTATTATCGCACGCTATGTGTGCGGATAAAACCTAAAGTGAAGCTAGTGCAAGTGCGGAGACACTTCGAGGTAATGATCTCTAGCATCTGATTTACGCCCAGACTTTGCTAGTCACTAAAAGTAAGAGGCATCAAAAGATTTCATCTGTGCGAGCCGCGATTGCAGTGTTTCCCATGGTTCCGCGTGCAAATGACCACAGAACTTACCCGGCTGCTGCCTCGACTGGACAGTGAAGAGGATGGGTGCTGTGTGATGAAGCATGTTTTGCTAACGTCCACACATAAGTGCTACATTTAAGCAATGGTTAAACAGATAGCAGGGCTTCCGAGCTTCACCTTCTAGGAACCCCGTCAGCAAAGATAAAAAAGCACTGTATAGTTCTGTTATAAGTTCATGAATTTTCTCACGGATTGTTGCCAAGAAGTTCAAAACAAAGGAAGGAAAATGTAGCTCTTGCCTAAAAGAAGAGTCTAAGTTCACCAATTGCCATAAAGTTGTGGTAGATCGCATAACGCTAACCTGTTCAAATATGCACACAGGACTGAGTGGCCACTTATACAAGTAAAAGAGCATGCTATCTCTCTAGGAAAAGAAAAAAAAACTTTTGAAACTTGTGTGATTGTTGTAAGTAACGACACTGTAATCCCGTGTTTCGTGATACAGATTTTTGTTTGTAGACAAAGACAAACTAAGACGTGAGCTTACGGAAGCCTTCAATATGAATTGGTATGCAGAAAAATCATCAGACAAACAGATGAGAAGTTCATTTTTTTAAGTTCTGTTTGACCCAATCTTTTCTATTCGCGTGTCATATGACTTACGCTGCAGATGCTTCGTGCTTGTTCTCGCGTGTTTAGATGTACACTTCCCTTCAACATAAATAGCTTAGAGTTAGCGCTCACTTGTCTCTTTCTTCTGTGGACGACAAATGCATTAGCATATAGGTAAATACTACGTCTGCGTATTACTGTCATGAGACGCCGTGAGGGAAGAATATTGTTTGTTTGCGAGCATAAAAGCGCACTGCTATCCCAGAAAGAAGAGGTCACCTCACGTACTTTTTGGACTACGTGGGCACAAAGCCGAGAAACGCTACTACTTACCCGACCTAGTTATAAAGTTCCCATTTAGATGCTTTACAAACCAATTTCTAACTTTCATTATTGGGATTTTCTAGCCTGTTACCTAATTTACCATGCATAATTAGCCAATTAGCCAGAAAATAAAAAAATAAAAAATGTTTTTCTTGAGAGAATTACGTTTGCTAAAACAGCAGCTGATTTTTTACTTTGCACTTCCAAACGAGCCAGCTTTTAAATAAATCTTATTAAGGGGAGATTCTCGCTAAAGCCTTCTTAACCGTGATTGATGGCCTGTGTAATTGAAAGTTATTACTTGCTTTTTCTAAGTTGGCGATTTTCTAGTCAAGCGATTTTGTGTACATCAAGTGGATGTGACTAAAATGAGTGCTTTTTTTCTATCAAACCTGCAAAACACACAGCGCGACAACTCAAGCAATGCCAGTACATGACCTGAACTTGCCCAACGAGACAGCGGCAACATGGATGCAATGCCTACCACGTATTTGCCAGTACAATAACCAAAACTAGACAAAAAACAATAAATAAAACATGTACAACGAAGAGGTGCTGTTATACCTCGCGCTTTTTTTCAGTTTATTTATAATCTCTGAAACACTCACAAAAACGTTAGAAAAGTCAGTTCCCACTGTTCTATATTGGTCTCGTGTTTCAAAGCCAGCCCTGAAGCGGAAAAGAGACTATCACAAACTTTCTAAGGACAGTTGCACATAATTTGCGAGGTCGCAGTGACTACAAAGCGGTAAGTGAACGTTGGATATCCGAAATAAGTGGTGAATGCAGTTTTATTTTGCGTGGTACTATACAAGTCCCATTCGCTAGAAACGAGTTGATGTGTGCGGAACGACACGCGTTATTATGAGTGATTCGTTAAATGGAAGGAGTGTCCTACATTTCGAGTTTTTTTTTTACATCTTAGCTGTTTGCCTCATGCGTGTTTATATTTAAGGTATTTAGCTCTACGCTCCAGTGAGTATGTAACTTCCGGTGGCAACCGCTGCGGAAGAGCCAATGCAACACCCGCCAAATGCACCTCGCCCTTCTTAGCAGCATTAACGAATCGCGCTTTGCTTCGATTGTCTGTGAAAGCAGCCACATCGACCGTTCAATAAGGAAAAACAAAATGGCAGCATATCCACGAGGTGAATGATGGAGAGTGGGGCGAAGCATTCATCCGTCCATTCGTTCTTGCTTCCGTCCATTCCTGCGTACGTCTGTGTAACCGTCCATGCGTCCATCCACCCGTCCGTGCGTGCGTCTGTTCATGCGTCCGTCCCTGCGTTCGTCCATGCATCCGCGCCTGCGTCCGTTCATGCGTCCATCCATGCATCTGTCTGTGTGTCCGTTCGTCCATCTATTCAGCACTCCAAGTACCACCATCTCGCATCTTTTCATCATATATTCTCCATATAGAAGCACCGCCATCCAGCGGATATTTCAAGGACTAAACGGGAGGTGGCACATGCACACTTTCTTACGGCTTGCGCTTCGGGTTTACTTCCCACCTTTAACCACCTCGAGTTCATGGTATATACTAGATCACTTTATTCATGGCTATGCGGCCTAACACTCGCTAAACCTTTCTAAAACCAAGGAGGTTACACCCAGCGAGTATAACGTAGCAACCCTTTCTTGTCAGATCGTGTTCAATGTACAGGCCAATAGCTGCTAATGGGGATCGCAGCATGCGCGTTACCTAAAGGCCGAATGCTCCTGTCTCTCATTCCCCTTAGCAGCCATTAATATGTGCACTGAGCACTATATTTTATTGTTCAACAACGCACAGTAGAAATCTCACACCGGAACCACCTTGGAGGTCAAAATCGTAAGGACCGCTATCTCGGGTATGTGCCACTGGTGGTTACGTACTACGAGGGATGCACAAGCCACGCCATAAGGAGCTTCGCCCCTAAAACACCAATGGGAATTGCCATCATTCATTGTCCTTGTAACAAGTTCAGCCCAGTAAAATACGTTTGAATAAACAGCACTTTCAGTAGTGTGTTAGCTGTAGCACACGATTGATGAGATGCAAAGATTCATATACCAAGCTTTTATGCAACCTACTTCAAGCATATCCTTTAATTAAGAACGAAAAATATTGATATTTGTCAAAGGGACCGCGAAACAGTCGTGCATGTCGTTAAAAAGTTACCATAACACAATGCAGGATGCAAGTCAACAACATTGGCTTGTTTTCTCTGTCTGACATACTCTACTGAAAACCAGCAGATAATGACGTAGAGTACATGAGATGTTTATCGGGCAGCTGACCAATAGGTCTTCGAATACCATCGGATGCCACCAAGATTACCATTACAAGAACCTTATTGTGAATGAATGAGTGAATGTAAGATTAGAACGGAGGACTTTGGTTTTTCTGCGTGTTGACCCAATTAACCTTTCTAATTTTCAGCTCATGATGAATTAACAGTTGTGTGTGATAAGTACGTACTGGACGTTAATGTACTATTTGAGGTGAACTAAACATATTGCGACACACATTGTACCAATGTAAGGCGGACGAAAAAAGAACTTGCCACTTGCGGGAACACAAGCAGCTATTTTCAGATTAGGCGCATGATGCTCGACCAAACAAGCCCTCACACCTCTCATCTTTGGTTCATTCAGTAGTTCATAAGGAGAGTCTCATTCCAGAAGACTACATGCGTTTATGAGCTATGCAAGGACGTATTGGTCTGCTGCATGCTCGTTATAGGTTGTTTCTCAGTGTTATTTATTTACTTATCCATTTCTTTATATGCTCATTTTTTTCTGTACCATCAGGGTGTACCGGCATTACAAAGACAAGCGCATAACGTTTTTATTACGGCATCATTTAAAAAGCAAAAAAAATATTGGGTGAGTTACATAGATATACAAATAAAATTGGCAATGACAGCGTATAGTATAACAAAAAAGGTAACTAAGAATGCAAATCACCTCCACCGCGTTGGTCAAGTGACTATGGTACTCGGCTGCTGACCCACAGGTTGCGAAAGTGA
Source organism: Rhipicephalus annulatus (assembly GCA_013436015.1). Lineage (NCBI taxonomy): Eukaryota > Metazoa > Arthropoda > Arachnida > Ixodida > Ixodidae > Rhipicephalus > Rhipicephalus annulatus. Next base: position 159,268 of record WOVY01001487.1, read on the forward strand.
GTACCTGCTGTGGCGGCCGCATTTTTGATAGAGGCAAGAATGTTGTAGTCCCGTGTGCTCAGATTTGGGTGCTCGTTGAACAAACCCGGGGGGTCAAAATTTCCGGAACCCTCCACTACGGCGTCTTTTTTCATTGTTTGATTATTTCTGGACGTTAAACACTATATATCGATCAAATCGGAATGCAAAGCACAGAAGGATCTCTTACAACAAGCAATCAACGCGAACTAAATAACACTCATACCACAAGCACGTGCCTACGAACCAAAAATGCAGGGTTCCAGCAGCATGACAAAATACTGGCGTGTTCAGAAAGACAAAAAACCAAAGAGATAGCACTACTCAAAAACGAAAATACTATAGCCCCACAAAAATAATACCGTTATGGCAACAGGTAATGATCACAACAGCCATAAACTTAGAATAATCAGTAATCTTGAGGGCTGATCGGGGAAGGTGATTCCAACCTATTCATGTATGAAAGATAAACAAATTGTAAGAATGGTTGATTTGGTGTGAGGGTATACCAACTCTATAATGATGCAGATGCAAGCAGCTACTTAAATGGAACAGATAATTTATTGAGTACTATAGTGACGTATTATACCATGTGGAGCCGGTAGAGGTGAGATGTTTCCCGACGTTATTAAAGGAGAGATAATGACAAACTTGTTTTCATGGAAGCGACGTTTGGGTGCAATGTTAATTAGGAAAAAGAATGGACGTAAAATAAGCGAGCACAGACACAAGGCAACCCATGAAAAAGAGGAGGTAGACGAGAAGATGTATGACATGTCCCAACTCGTCTAACGAGCTACGTTGTTGAGTTTATAGTTCACGAGCTACATTACGCCAATTGACGAAAAAAGAATGCCACAGTCGTCACCAAGGTTAAAAGCAGCGCTGACAGTTTGCAGGCACATAAAACACTATAAAGTAGACGAGGAGACGACCACCGCCATTGCTCAACCGGTAGCCGGTGCTTAATCGGGTGTGAAATCCGAAGGTGGCTTCTTCGGTGCCTGACTACAGAAGTTGTCTATTCAGCCGCCTTACTCTTCACACCTCTATAAATCAAGAACTTTAACCCAATTCCAGCAGTCTAGTCAACGTCCTCTATACATTTTACTTGGTTCAATTATGTGCTGGTTCCCATCGAGATTTCGATGTGATTGCTTCTGAGGTGCATTTCGTTCGTTTTTCTTAGTTTCATTCTTCGTTGATCCACGAAATAGCAACACAAGCTAAGTCGCTTTGCGTTTGGGCACCTTGAGCTGCCAACTAGGCACAATCCATATAACTTGTGTGAGGTGGACTATTTCAAGTTATCTAGGCGTTATAGGTGTTGCGGAGAACTTTGTAGTGAAGGAAGTTTTACAATGAGATTTTTTTAAAAAAAATTATCACATGACAGAAGTTTTATGTTTATGATTTGGATTGCAGCTCGTGGCTTCGCCATGAGGTAACATACTGAGTCTGTGTCCCCCCCCGAATTTTTTTTCTTTCATCAAGTACAGAGCCCAGTATTTCTTTAGACCACAATCACCAGCCCCTCGAAACAAACTTCTGCCAGTGCTATTGGTAAAAGACACTGTCAGTATTGTATGCCACTATACCCCCATTCCAGAAAATAAAAAAAAGCCGTCACGTCTTCGAATAACCGTCTTATTTCCCACATAAAGAATGCAACAAGCATCAATGCTGCAATAAATTGGTCGCCGCGGAATTACGTTTTGGTGCGTAATGCTTTCGGAGTACTGCGAGATGTTCAACTCTACTATCTCTCGTGACAGTTTTCTGGAGTAGTTCAAACCAATGCAAAAGACATAAAAAAGCTTCTAAATATTGTACACTAGAGTATTTATCGAGTAATAATAACAATCATCAACCTCAAATCACAAAAAAGACACTTTGGCAACTTTTGGTTGTTAACTTTGCCACTCAAAACCAGGCACTGCCACCTGGCCAAGCGCATGAGAGCGAAGTGAATCACTGGGCTAGCCCATAGTATGCAATGCTTCACGCCTCATTGTCATGAAGCTGAAACAAAGAAAAAAAGAAAGAAAACGAAAGATCCCACTCAATCCTGGAGTTGAGGATTTGCAAAGCAGTAGGAGAGTTGTAGTTTCTACTGTGCTTTGTTTCGCTATGGGGCAATCGTTGTGAGTTGTACCGAACTTTTTGTGCATGTTCAGTGGTTATCGACTTGCCATCGGTGTGCCATGCGCAAGCCCGTGAAAAAATATTTTTTTTCAAAAATGACGAGAGGCAATGGCCGAATACCTAAACAATTTCAGGAAAACACCTATTTTGAGAATGGTACTTATTTCAGGAAAGAACATTCTTCAAGGGTCGCTTTTTTTTGGTTTCCATATCGAAGGTGCGATGGCCACAGTTGGCGAATATACTGACGATAAAGCACCGATATTAGTTTTATTGAAGAGAACTGCGTGTGGTTGTGCGGTGACGTGCATATCAAGAGAAGTGCCATCTGTCGTGTTCCTCCGAATGTAGCAGGAATCATATCACTTATAAGGGAATGTTTCTAAGATAGTAATGAAAGCTCATACTAATCACTGTCACCACACCTGACGTTGTTACGACTGGCCACCCCTGTAGGGCCTTTGCGTAGGCAGTTGCAAGCACAGGCGTACTCTGTGTTAACACAGAATACGCCAGTAGTACATCCTCCACATGAGCTTACTCAGTGCTTGTGTACATTGAAATTAGCGCCCTAATCGCATCAGATGCAACATGTCTTGGTTTGACTTTGGCTCCGATCACGATCTTCAATTTTTCGTCCCTCTGATTTTTTTCCTCACCAACCACACTACCGATGCCTTCGTCACATTTTCTACGGCACAATCTGCATCAGGCGATCACATAAAAGTCTAGAAAGTTCTTATCCGTGTTCCTGAGTTGATACTAACTGTCAATCACCTGTGGCTCAAACCCGCATACTTAGTGCCGTGGTATGCGCGTATGCACCACGCTACATTGAAGGAAAGGGTTTCATCATGTATGCGACAAGCACCTTGCGCTATTCATCTGATGTGTTTCATCTAGCATAAAAAGGATGAGCTATGTACAAAATTGCTATATATTCGTTTGTCGTTATTTTTTTTTTCTTCTCAATGCGACCTGAATCCGCTTTGTGGCAAGATGAAGTTCAACAAAAACTTCGCAGTTACGCTTATCATCTTGACTTTTTGAAGCTCACCGATTCACATCGACTCTCGAAATTCCCAAGGGCCCATTCATTCGAAACAAAATCAAAACACAGAAAAGAAAACAAACCCTCTATTGCGCGCCAAGCGCACAATCACGAAATCTAGGCAAATTTGTGTAGTACCAGTTGTTCACATTGTGGATGAACGAACGCAGTGCGAGAGACATCTCTAGTCAATTGGAGCTAACTCTCTGGGCACGTGAGATGCTTCGTCGACGAAGAACAGATCCCCACATAAATTGTAGTATTTTTTATTAGGATGGTTCATTATTGATTGTTTATTAGCGCTCTCATGGTGAAAAGCACCTTGTATACCCTGCCGTCGAATTATCACCGCTGTCACTCAGTGGCAGAAAAACAGACTCGTTACTGGAAGGTCACATGCTTGGTTCCTTCCTGCGGCAAGTTACTTTTCGTCCACTTTTATTTCCTCGAATTTACTTTAGAATTAGTCCTAATACTATACCCTATAGTTTCTGTAAAGTTATTGATATATATATATATATATATATATATATATATGTGTGTGTGTGTGTGTGTGTAAGAAAAAAGTGTATACTTAAGGGCTCTTTTTTCGTGTTTTACCCAATATTAATGACATCTAACAGACAATAATGCCAAGGAAGGTATAGGGGTTGTTATTAGGCCAATTGTAATGAAAATGAGAAGAAAGAAAAGTGGGTGAAAAGATAACTTGTCGTGGGCAGGATCCGAACCTGCGACCTTCGAATAACGCGTTCGATGCTCTAACACTGAGCTACCACGACAGCCTTCCCCTCAGCCACTTTATTGGGTATCTATGTATTTTAAACGTGGGAGTGTCAGTCAGCGCCGCTAGCAGCCATGACGGCGAGTGTGGCACACTCTTTATGAGCCTGTTTGGCGTCACGTAGCACGTGAACTTATTACTAACTGGCAGCTGACTAATAGTCCCCCGTATACAACCTAAAGGCACCAAGTCTGCCTGTACGAGACCCTCGTTAATGAATAAGGGAAACAAGTGTATACTTAAGGGCTCGTTTTTCGTGTTTTACACAATACTAATGAGATCTAACAGACAATAATGCCAAGGAAAGTATAGGGGAAGTTATTAGGCCAATTGTAATGAAAATGAGAAGAATAATTGATATGTGGGGTTTAACGTCCCAAAACCACTCTATGATTATGAGAGACGCCGTAGTGGAGGGCTCCGGAAATTTAGACCACCTGGGGTTCTTTAACGTGCACCCAAATCTGAGCACACGAGCCTACAACATTTCCGCCTCCATCGGAAATGCAGCTGCCGCAGCCGGGATTCGAACCCGCGCCCTGCGGGTCAGCAGCCGAGTGCCTTAGCCACTAGACCACCGCGGCGGGGCGAAAAAGAGAAGAAAGAAAAGTGGGTGAAAAGATAACTTGCCGTGGGCAGGATCCGAACCTGCGACCATCCGTATATATATATATAAAGTTCCACATTAGCACAATTTCTTATTTTATTTAACAAAACGTTTGTCTAATTATAATTTTCGTGTTGCATTTTTGCATTTTGAGCTACAAAATACAATTCAGGTTACATAAAAGCCAATGAGTTCGACTCCTAATGGAGCCTCCGTAGTGCTAAAAACCACGGTTTTTCACCTTCTCCCTTATCCAGAGGGTCAGGGGACGGGGCAAGCTTAAAAGCTCAGCTTCCAACTGTAAGGTCACTGATTCATTCGTCACCACTTTTCAGACTGCCGCAAGCGCTCTAAGTAACCCTAAGCAAGGGTGATCAGGTGTCTCGGAGACTAGAGCGGACACCTTTTTTTGGCGCTTCCAAACGACAAAATTCAAACATTGAAAAAAAATTCGTCACAATCAACTTCTCAGAGCAGCTTTGGCAAAGCAGCGATGATGCTATTCATTTTCGATGAAAGAAAACGAATTTTCTGAAGCATCAACTGCCTGGACCCATCCATAAAAAGTTTGCTCGTTCTCATACATACCTGCATCAGCCAGTCACAAAAGAACATAAGCAAGAACAAGTAAAGTAATGCTATGGGAATCTAGTCCCATAGCGCCTATTTGGAGCAAGCTTGCTTTGCAAGGCTACAGTACAACTAGGGCGCGAAAGCGTCGCATAGACGGCCCACTCCACAAAAGCCCTTCAAAAATAATCAGAACTAAAATGTTGAAAACATTTTCCTATACGAGAACACTCCCTGGTACCATTTTGATATCTCCTTAACTATATCATTTAATAATTACTCGGAAGTAAAACGTAACCTGATCTGTTCTCCCTAACGTGCAGTCGACATTGATCACTGTAGAAAGGGGGGGTCTCAGTGAAAAGGGTTGCTCGCGTCCCTATTACCCACCAGCTGATACGCCAATGAATGGTTGCCATAACATAGAACAAGTGCATGGGTCAAGGTATCTGGTGATTTAGTATTCCGGCATGGATGCTTGTGCCCGGCCGATTCAACGACGAAGCGGCGGAGTGTAACGCAGATATTCACACAATTATTCGCATTACTGGTTGTCAAATATAACAATCGGGGGATGTCACATGAGGACTCACATACTTCATAATTGCGATGTGGTGTGAGCACTGCTACCAGCTGCTCGATAACGTAATAGGAAATATGTATTTCGCTTTGGATTTCCTTATTACTTGAACAGTGGAGAAGTTCAGATCGTTCGGCCCCGAGGAAAAGATGATATATTCTTTCTGCATCCAGTGTTGTACTGCACGCTACACTTTTGATGTGTCTTCGTTATCTGGAGGTGGTTTATGTGTTCTCACCTTGTTTGCTCACACGGGTGCCAGAAAGAGGGCGCGCGCATTGTTCCTAAATATTCTTTTATATATGAATGTTTCAATCACAAGACATCTGTGTCAAGACATTTCATTTGAACATCTATTTTAGAATCACTGCCATTTGTGCATTTCTGTATATAAAGTATGACAAAAGCGCAACTATAAAACAGAATTTTCGTTATGGTAGTACTTCTGCCATTCCCAGCGGCTGTGTTCTTTACAAATTCTTCCTCTTGGTATTGCAATAATTTGATCCTTCTTTTGATTTCCTGACTCAAACTTTATTAGTAATGCCGGAGAGCAAGAATCTGGTAAGTATTATTATGAAAGTGATGTTAAATACCGACAGTTAAAGTAAATGTTTTCTCAGGACTTTGGGTCTCTTTACAGGCCTTTTTATATATTCTGTAATTATTTGCTGTGTTTATCACTTTTCTGTATGTTGATCTGCAGTCGTCCGGCACATGTCCTTTTTTCGTGTTGTCAAAAACCATTCTGTAATCAACACCTGAAAAATATAACAAAGCAGTGCGCGCTCAACGTAATCATCTGATTTTTCTAACGTGAACCACAAGAGTGCTAAATAAATCATACGAGTTATGTTTGAAAAAAAAAAACATGTAGTGAATCTCTCCACGATGAACGGTTCGTATATTTAATTCTATGCAACATTGTTCGTAAGCTACTAGCCTAACTAAATTACGAAACAACAAGTCTAAATTATTTTCCCAAAGTAAGAGATGCGTCTTTACATGCGAATGGAAGAGTACTTGTGGTATGAGTGTGTTTTCCTGAAAATTTTTAAATATTAAGCAGTTTCACGCTGACTCAAGGAGAAATATTTTCGTTCAGCGTTTTGTGAAGTAGCACAATCAGGGCTATAAAAAAGAAATCCCTTACTTTGACAGTGCCTGTTTGCGAACAAGAACCCTATGCTCCAACGAGAGATTCTCTAACGTGCTAGTAAAATCAATCTTGATTTCTTTATTTACTGTCATTGTTATATTCAAGTGCTTCGCTGAAATGCACGCCGATTATCACACAAGAGACACAGCTTGCTCAAATGTCATGCCACCAAATACGCCTCGTCAATCCATGCTCAGTCTTGCTACTGGACCATACATATAGATGCAATACAACTACAAAAAAAGTGGCTCGCTATTACCTGATAGTATGCAAATGTGAAAGGTAACGTGCTCTGTTTTTTTTTTATTTTTTTTATTTACATAGTTCCTGCAACGCCGTAGTGGCATTACTGCAGGGGGGTATACATAAGAAGTCATAGAAAACATTTCTGCGATAAGACGCCAAACATAGTGAAAAATTCAATTATAACAACATATAAAAATAAAGAATATTTTAGTACAATATTACACATGACAACAGGTACCAAAAGAGAAGTACCTATGTCACAATTTCACAACGATGAGAAAAAAGCACTGTTGTCACTCAAGTTCACTATACCTTCGGGAAGTTCATTCCAGTCTCTAATTGTTTTTAAAAAGAAGGAGTTGGCAAAAGTAGTGGTTTTGTATGCGTATTCTTGTATTTTATGTGAGTGTTGGCATCTTGTGGAACGATATGTTGGTGCTAGTAGGTATTCAGACTTATTAATTCCTGTTAGGTTATAATATATGCTATGCAGAAGTTTTAATCGAAGTTTCCGTCTTCTAGATTTTAGAGTTTCCCAGCCTAATATGGCCTTTATTTCTGACATACTAGCGAATGGGTCGTAGTTGTTGCTGACGAAACGGGCTGCCTGGTTTTGGACTTTTTCTATTGTTTTTGCAAGATACTTTTGAGCCGGGTCCCAGATAACACAGGCATATTCCAGTATAGACCTGACAAGAAGGAAGTAAAGAGTTTCTTTCACCTCTTTTGTTGCACAGTGAAAGTTTCTACGAATAAAAAACAACATTCTACTAGCCTTTGAGATCATTTGGTCTATGTGTCTGTTCCAATGGAATGATTCTGTCAAGTAAATTCCTAAATATTTACACTCGGGCACTTTTTTGACTGCCTCGCCATTAATACTGTATGTGCACTGGATTTTTGAAATGTTCTTTGCAAAGCTGATGTGGTTGCACTTCGAGATATTTAAGCACATATTCCACGTGGAGCACCAATGTGTTACCGTGTTTAAGTCATCTTGCAATAATTCAGTGTCTGTGATTGAAGTAATGTGACGGTAGATGACACAATCGTCTGCGAATAATTTTATGCAAGATTTTATGTTATATGCTATATCATTTACATAAACCAAAAATAACAGCGGACCTAGAACGCTACCTTGTGGCACGCCTGAAGTCACGTTTACATATGAAGACGTTTTAGAATTTAAAACAACACACTGTTTACGACCACTTAAGTAATTCCGTAGCCAGGTTTGCAGCTTAGCATTAATATTCAGTGAAGCCAGTTTAATATCTAACAGATTATGTGGGACCGTATCAAATGCCTTGCGAAAGTCGAGAAATAATGCATCAACAATGTTGTTACGGTCAAGCGCAGTCAGTACGTCATGCTGAAATTCAGTTAGTTGTGTGACGCATGAACGACCCTGCCGAAATCCATGCTGGGAGCGGGCAAAGAAATGAGTAGATTCGAGATATTTGAACAATGCGCTATAAATAACGTGTTCTAATAATTTGCAACAGGTTGAAATTAATGATATGGGACGATAATTTTGTACATGTTTTTTGCTTCCTGCCTTGTGCACAGGAACCACATTGGCTGTTTTCCAATCCCTTGGAATAACGCCGGTGTCTAGAGACAACTTGTACATTATGCATAAATATTGTGCAATAATAACGTGACACTTTTTAAGTACATGAGATGATATACCGTCAGGCCCTGTAGCCTTAGAGGTGTCCAGAGTACGCAGCAGACTATCCAAACCAGCGTAATCGATTTCAATTTCCGCCATTTCATTACCAATATTTTTTGAAGGTAGCATTGGAGAGTGTTCAGTTCTTTTTGAAAACACTGACTGAAAATAGGCGTTAAATGCTTCAGGTTTCTCCAAGTCATCCGTTATAGTTTTTTCCTGGGTTAAAAGGTCAGGGATAGCTGTATCATCTTTTCTGTTGCTCTTGACATACTTCCAAAAGAATTTTGGATTACACTTCAAGTCTGTGTTTAGCTTGTCAAAGAAGACACGCTTTGCCTGTTTTAGTTTTAACTTAAGCTCTTTGTTTACACTTTTGAGCTTTGTTTTATTTAGTGCTGTTCTCTTTTTAAGAAACCTTTTATGGGCATTCGCTGCTTTTCTAACAAGTTTGCGTATCTCAGAGTTGAACCAGGGTTTGTGCCTCTTTCTGCATCTTAGACACCTCTGAGGTACGTACATATTCACTAGCTCTGTAACCTTGTCACGGAAAATTTGCCACAATTCATCCATGCCGCATGACTCCGATATGCATAAAAAAGTGGGATAATACAAGACCAGCTCTTCGGAAATGGCATTAAAGTCCCCTCTGTCGTACATGAAAACATTTCGAGGGGTTTGCTTACACGCAGGTATTCTAGAGACGTTTAACTCTGCAACAACGCAACTATGATCACTAATTCCTGGACATACATTTGTGTGAACAATAACATTTTCGTCATTGCTTAGTAAAAGATCTAGTAAAGCGTTAAACCGAGTTGGTTCGTTCACATATTGTTGTAGCCCATAGACGCTCATTAGTTCTGAAAAGGCAGAACAATTTCGATTTTTTTGTGGGGCTACACAGTCGGAATCCCATTTCATATCGGGCAGATTGAAATCCCCTCCCAGTATTACGCAGTGAGATATTTGTGATAGTATGTCGGAAAGTTGAATCAGAGACTCATTGTTGTGGTCAGGTGGGCGGTAAAACGATCCAAAAACGATGTTGTTTCCCTGGGGAAATTGGACGCGGCACCATACTGATTCAGTTTCATTATCAAAAACAACTTCTTCGCTGGCAAGGCTACTTGAAATTAAAAGAAACACGCCACCACCATGCCTGTTTCTATCTTTACGGTACACTGTAAAACCTGGCGGAAATATTTCTACATCCGAAACTGTGTCGTCAAGCCATGATTCGGTACCCATAACGATTTGCGCTTTCACCGTTTCAAGTAAGATTGTAAAATCATCAATTTTGTTTTTTAGGCTTCGACAATTGACCACCAACAATACTGGTGTAAAGCTTTTTGTGATGGTATATTTCCCATTTGTTCTTAAGCTAGAATGATCATGTCATTTTCGCCCCAATATCTGAGCATGCGCCCGAAGAGGAACTGGTTGGTGCATGTCAGTATCCCAGGCAAATGCTTGTCCATTGATTACCAGCTTATCGTAACTTAAATGTACACGATTTTTCTTGTCGAGCTGTTTTTCTTTACCGTACTTCCAAAGCTGCCGGCGTTTTTCTTGAACTGCCTTGCTGAAGTCTTCTGATACGCTGTATGACATCCCCTTGAATCTGTATGCGTTTCGCAGAACAGATTCTCTTGTTTTCGACCCTGAAAAGCTAGCAATTATTGGACGAATTCTTTCTGTTTTGTAGGCCCCGAGACGATGAGCCCTTTCTATTGCTATATTTTCCAGCTTTAATACATCCGTACAGACAGACTTAACTAGATTTTCGGATTCTTCCCAAGTTTCCTTTGGATGACTATCTGGTATTCCAAAGAATACCAAGTTTGATCTCCGGCTTCTGTTTTCTAAGTCGTCTAGTTTGTCAGCGAACTTCTTTTCTGTTTCCTCTAGTGTAGTAAGGCGCTTTTCAATTACATTAGTTTTAGTAATCACGTCGTCCAGCTTTTTCCGAAGCTCATCCTGAGTTTTAGCAATGCCCGACAGCTTTTCCAACACGGTTACCTGCCCTGACTGTAGAACCTTTAGCATTTCTTCGATTTTACTTATCTGTTCTCGCTCAGGCACAGACATAGGGCCAGGGTTTTGTTCTATGTCACCAGCCAAGAGTAGTAATGTCTGAGAGGCCACATCGTAACCCTCCAAGACAGACCAATTCAATGCGGCAGCCATACACTCGCGAGAAACAGCATAGCATGTCCAGATAAGCCATTTACTGTTAATGGGACACGACACTCTAAAAAGCATGGCATCACTGCTTCTAAAGCAATTACAACGGCCTAAATAACTAACCTGATACATTGAACAGAGTGAGTGACGGCCGAGAAGAGCGCCGTGTCCCAGTGGGCATTGGTTCAGGGGCTCCCTTTTGTAGCCAGCAGTAGGCGGATCCGGAAGCGTACCACGATGCTTTGTCATCCAGCTCGTTTCGATGCGCAGATGGCACCGCTCCGAGGTGCTTGGTGAATCTAGTAGACCATGCGTAGTCGCTTGTGGAATGCCAAGAGCCGCTGGCCATGTGTCGATCGGTCGAAATGCCACGGGTGTAGCATACGTCGCCGCCGCTGCCATGAGCCCGATCAGCACCTGATACATTGAACAGAGTGAGTGACGGCCGAGAAGAGCGCCGTGTCCCAGTGGGCATTGGTTCAGGGGCTCCCTTTTGTAGCCAGCAGTAGGCGGATCCGGAAGCGTACCACGATGCTTTGTCATCCAGCTCGTTTCGATGCGCAGATGGCACCGCTCCGAGGTGCTTGGTGAATCTAGTAGACCATGCGTAGTCGCTTGTGGAATGCCAAGAGCCGCTGGCCATGTGTCGATCGGTCGAAATGCCACGGGTGTAGCATACGTCGCCGCCGCTGCCATGAGCCCGATCAGCACCTGATACATTGAACAGAGTGAGTGACGGCCGAGAAGAGCGCCGTGTCCCCTCAGCAACATTCGGAAAAATGACAAATTCCGTGCTGACTTGCTAGACATAAACTCATGGCTTTTATTACTCTGAGAATTTTATTAAACGAATCATCTTTTAGCGAACTTCAGCAAGCCGTATCTATCTATCTATCTATCTATCTATCTATCTATCTATCTATCTATCTATCTATCTATCTATCTATCTATCTATCTATCTATCTATCTATCTATCTATCTATCTATCTATCTATCTATCTATCTATCTATCTATCTATCTATCTGTCTGTCTGTCTTTCTATCTATCTTGCTCGTTACGATTATCGGATTTATACCGAATTTGATATGACATAACATGACTGTATGAAAACCATGGCTCACTAGTCCTAACATGAAGATCATCACATGTTTGTCGTTGATGTCATAATTTGTATGTTAGGGTTTTCCCGCTCTTGTGGTGGTTTCGTCCATAGACTTATCGCAAAACTGGTATGGTGTGACATTACCTATGGCGAGATCGTCTGTACAAATTCACGTCCAACCTAATTGATAATTTTTCGAATTTTTCATCTCAAATTTGTTTTAGAATGCATTTTTGCGTAAACATCGCAATAAGTTGTGAGAGCGTTTCAAACATTCTTTTAACTGTAAATATAATGAGTACGGTTTATTAAAAGTCTGGCACTTTTCTTTGGGCTAGGCCATCATGTTGCGTTTTTCTGATGGTCAGTTTTTAAAAGTTTTTCAAACTGTTTACACTTTTTAAAAGCATTCCGTGAAATAGGACCAAATTTTCACAAATGCTCATGCTTGAACATAAAACTCTAATATATATATATATATATATATATATATATATAAGAGAAACAAGTGAATACTAAGGGCTCGTATTTCGTGTTCTACACAATATTAATGACATCTAACAGACAATAATGCCAAGGAAGGTATAGGGGAAGTTATTAGGCCAATTGTAATGTAAATGAGAAGAAAGAAAAGTGGGTGAAAAGATAACTTGCCTTGGGCAGGATACAAACCTGCAATCTTCGAATAATGCGTTCGATGCTCTACCACTGAGCTACCACGACAGCTATCTCCCCAGCCGCTTTTGTTGGGTATCTATGTCAATTTAAACGTGGGAGTGTCCGTCAGCACCAGAAGTAGCCATGGCGGCGAGTGTGGTACACTCTTTATGAGCCTGTTTGGCGTCACGTAGCACGTGAACTTATTGCTAACTGGCAGCTGACCAATAGTAACCTCTATACAACCTAGAGGCACCAAGTCTGCCATTACGAGACTCTCGTTAATGAATAAGAGAAACAAGTGTATACTTAAGGGCTCGTTTTTCGTGTTTTGCACAATATTAATGAAATCTAACAGACAATAATGCCAAGGAAGGTATGGGGCAAGTTATTAGGCCAATTCTAATGTAAATGAGAAGAAAGAAAAGTGGGTGAAAAGATAACTTGCCGTGCCGTGGGCAGGATATATATATATATATATATATATATATATATATATATATATATATATATTTGGGAGTAATATTTCAATGGGCAAATTAGTCTTCGTGAAGGTATGGGATATGGCACAACAGGAGCGTTGTCAACAAGGATAAATATATTTCCCAACAGTTTCTGGAGGGGTCTTCCCTTAATCAGGGGATGAGTTATACTGACATGTACTTCCAAGCTTCGTTGCTGCCACGTCCCTCTCGCCTTGAAAGATGTTTGCGAGATTGAGAGGGAACTAAAAAAAAGAAAGAAAGGGAAAAAAGAAAAAGGGGGAAGAAAAAAAGTAAAAAAGGGAAAGAACCACTGTCAACAATGAGAACGAAACCAACTGTCCGTGTACGTCCACATCCGGTTCTTATCACGTGCTGTTCAGTTCTCGACGTGTGTCGGGCCACCCAAAATTGTCGCCGCAGTGGCGGGAGGGGTCCGTGACGGCGTGCGTAAAGATAGGGTTCCCCTTAAAAGATCGGTCGGCTCTTTACCTTTAATCTTCTTCCATTTCCCTTCAATGGCTATCAAGTGGTAGGCGAACATAAACAATTTGTATGTGCATGTGGAAAAAAAAAAAAAGAAAGAAAGAAGAAAAACTAAAAATAAGAAAGGACAGCGTACACGTACGAGTCAGTCAGAAAAAACAAGCATGGTCTCCAGCTATCAATATTTGTCACCAATTTCCTCGTGGCTTACTTCTCGGAGGCAGGAGAGTTTTTCGGGGTCCTCGTTGATGCCGGCTACTAATGTTCGAAATTTGAAAATAAAATATGCCTCACGCTGTTCGCGCTCACACCTGTTTGAGAAACCGGACTGCAAAAGAGTTACGCTGATTATTTTCAAAACTGTCGTTTGGCAGGTGCAGATAGCTAGATAAAGATAGCTTCGGCAGTGAAGTGGCGTGGTACCGGTGATTAGGGTGCAGGGTGCCATCCGCAGGGTGCCAAATCTGCGGAAAAGGTCGATGCAAGGTATGCCCACAGATGATCACAACACGTGAATCCAAAGCGAACTTCTCGGATTTCAAATTCTGCATAACTGAAAGCCTTAATTGTGACTCCAGTAACGTAATATACATGCTACATTGCAACATCTGTGGACAAGAATATATCGGCCAAAAAGACACGCCATTTCGGCTGCGGCTCAATAATCACAGGTACCACGCCACTTCTCTGCTTAAGCTACCTTTATCTAAACATCTGCGCCTGCCAGGAGCCAGGAGGAAATTGGTGACAAAGATTGATAGCTGGAGACCATGCTTGTTTTTTCTGACTGACTCGTACGTGTACACTGTCCTTTCTTATTTTTTGTTTTTCATCTTTTTTCTTTTTTTTTCTTTTTTTCACATGCACATACAAAGTGTTTATGTTCGCCTACCATTGAAGGGAAACGGACGAAGATTAAAGGTAAAGAGCCGACCGACCCATTAAGGGGAAACCCTATCATTACGCACGCTGTCACGGACCCCTCCCGCCACCGCGGCGACAATCTTGGGTGGCCCGACACACGTCGAGAACTGAACAGCACGTGATAAGAACCGGATGTGGACGTACACGGACAGTTGGTTTCGTTCTCGGTGTTGACAGTGGTTCTTTCCCTTTATTAGTTTTTTTCTTGCCCCTTTTTCTTTTTTTCCTTTCTTTCCTTTTTTTAGTTCCCTCTCAATCTCGCAAACATCTTTCAAGGCGAGAGGGACGCGGCAGCAATGAAGTTTGGAAGTACATGTCAGTATAACTCATCCCCTGATGAAGGGAGGACCCCTCCCGAAACTGTTGGGAAATGAATATATTTATCCTTGTTGACAACGCTCCCGTTGTGCCATATTCCATATATATATATATATATATATATATATATATATATATATATATATATATATATATATATATATATATATATATAGTGTTATGACCAAGAAAGACGCTGGCGCTTCGGCGCGTGGGTAGCTAGAGCAAAGAGAAGAACGAAGTCAGAATAAGAACAGCTGGCCCAGGATCGGGTGTTGTCTCTTGTTCTCTGTCTAGTACATTACAAATGGCGCAGTCGACGAAGAAGAACTCTTAAGTCCCGGCTTCGTCATCCAGGACAGCCACGATAAGCGCCGTTTGAGGACGGCGTCAAGGCCTCCTCGGCAGCTGTTCACCTGCCACCACTGCCGCCACTGCCACCCCTGTTCGTGGATGGCGTCAAGGACTCCTCGGCGGCGGCAGTACACGTTACCGGTACCACTTCTCAAGGGACGTCGTTCACGCGTCCTTGGATATGGAATCTGCTGTCAGTGCAAGCCGACAAGTGAACCCTCTGCGGGAAGTCACCGGTACGTGTTTTCGTGGTTCGTCGGCAGTGCGGGCTTCTCCATCCAGGAACGACGCGTTCACGCTTCTTTGGCGATGGAGGCCACTACCCGGCCGCCGCTTCAGCAGCCCATCGGACCATCAGTGGACGGTGCTCATGCCTCCTCTGTGGTACCAGGGCATCACCCAATGGACAATATCCTACCACTTCGCGGCCGTAATACGCACGGGATCCTGTCCTTTGGGAATGCTGTTCAAGCATCCCACCGCCTGCATTCCCTGTCCGGTACTCTTTCAACACATGAGCCGCCAAGAGACGCTGTTCATGCTTCCTTGGACGTGCGTGTCACCACCGTGAGTACTACTAGAACCCAGGTACTTCACGGACGTGAACCAAAGTGGTTCAGAAGCCTCGTGTGACAGTGCCGTGGAGCTGCGGCGTACCATCGCACTGCTCCGCGCCGAGACTAACAAACTGACAGCGTTGATCGCCGAGCGAGCTCCTACAGTGTTGCCACCATTGTGTGACATTAACGCAGTGTTGGATGTAGCTGCCTCATATGACCTTGAGGCAAGCACACCGGAGCAACGCAGGGAGCTTCGGTCTTTCTGATCAAGCTCTCACACCAGCTCGACTGCTTCGCGTCTGTGATCTCTGCGTTGTCACCTGCCACCTCACAATCAACAGCCGTCTGCGAGCTACCGGAATTCCACGGGGTCCGGAACGACGCCGACAGCTGGTTGGCAACCGTCAACGCGGTAGCAACGCGCGAGGCCTGGACGGAATCTCAGAAATGGACCGTAGCCATAGACCGTCTTCGGGAAGGTGCAGCGACGTGGCACTGGTATGAAGGGTGGAAGCAGCAGTCATGGACGGAGTGGAGCTGCTAGGTCATAGCTGCTTTTGGTCGTAATCCTCACCAGCTCTCCACCACCACCCCATCCAACCTGGCCGGTATCGAGGAGCAAGCTCCAGAGGCTTTCCACCTCGAGACTGCAGCTGTGCGCTGCAGCTTACCACACGAGAAGTTAGACACTTTGTCGATACCCGAAGCAAGTTCACTGCGGCCAGAGGCCGCTACCGAAGTCGGACCTCCTGAAGGGCGTTGCTCCAACGAAACAGCTGCAGAGAATCATCTCGACTGTGCTGCATTGCCCTTCACCGACGCACCCCCATTCGCACACCGAGCTGAAGTGGAGCAACACCTCCAAGGTTCCTCGGAGCCCTCCAGCCGCGCGGCAGAAAGCTTCTCCACCTGTCCTACGAATGACGTCAGACGCAGGTGCGACACGCCACTGCTGCTCTCAGTACCCGCGCCGGTACGCGACGCCATCATGTCAGTGGAAGAGGTTGATACCAGTCCTCATACAGCTCAGTTAGAGAAGCCAGCCCCAATATCACCTTTACTGAGGCAAGTGGAGACACCAGCATCGCCTACGCTTGAACCGCCTATGGTCATGGCGCCGGTAGAACCCAACGTAAGCACTGCTGGTCTCACTGACCAAGATCATGAGGAGAAAGTTGGCGCTCAAGATGCAGACAGCAGCCAATACGATGACAGCTTCATAAAATGTCTTGCCGCAGATTCCAAAACCGGCCGTAAGTTATGTTTTCTGCCACACATCTCAGAAGTTTCGTACCCATTCTCGACACAAGCCAAGGTACCCCACGCATCTTTTGGGATACTCTTTCGGCTACCCTCGTCCGGAGTTCAACGTCTGCCGCTGATTTTGCGGCCCGTCCGAAGCGCACTGTCAGGTGCATGTTTAGCTGCTTCCCACAGAGAGTCTCTGCATGGCCGAGACCAACCACAACGATGCAGCCAGTCTCGACCTCCCGATAGACCTGTGGAAGATTCTGGCACCCAGTTTCAATGTGGCCAAGGCCAACCTTTGAGATGCAGCCAGTATATTGACCGCCAGATCTACCTTTGGCAGATACCGGGACCAAATCGTGGCCGAGAGCGTCGGCCGCAACGGGGCAGCCAGTGCCGGCTGCCTGAGTCCACAGCACCTTTTCAAGAGACATCGTGGCGTGCAAAAGAGCGAGCAGCTCGAGGCAGCCAGTGCCGTCCACCAGAGACGCTTCCCCCAGACCGTCGCTCCATGCTGCATTGTGGTCCGAGCTGACCACCACGATGCAGCCAATTCCGCCCACCAGAAACTTTGTCACCAGCTCCGCGCGCGCGCAGTCATGGCCAAGTGTTATGACCAAGAAAGACGCTGGCGCTTCGGCGCGCGGGTAGCTAGAGCAAATAGAAGAATGAAGTCAGAGTAAGAACAGCTGGCCCAGGATTGGGTGTTGTCTCTTGTTCTCTGTCTAGTACATTACAATAAATATATATATATATATACATATATGACGCTATGCTGAACGGGTGACGTGGCCTGGCTCATACGCCATGTTTATTCTGCTGTGACTTCTTCCTTCTCGGCTTCTACCAATCATCACTTCATACGTCACACGATTCCCCCTCCCCCCAAAAGAAGGCATGGATTACGAACAAGGAAAAGTACACAAGGAGAGGTTCAGAAGTCACAAATGTCAAAATGCACAATTGGTTTCATGGTCCCGTGGTGTTCCGTAAACTCGCAAAACTTTAGGAAAGAGTGCAGCAGTCCGGTTAACGCAGGAATTCTGGTGGGCGAGGCTGATGGTTGCGTCCTGGATAACGCAAGAATGCTTTGGACGTGGAGATAGTGGAAATCGCAGCCGACATTCTTGTGAAGAACAAACGAGGTTTGAACACCTTGCAGAATGGACAGCTCGAATATTGTGGGCATGGAATTCTTCGTCGTGGCACAGGTCGTGCAGGCAGCTTGCGTGTGCGTTTGTCGAGGTTGATTGGGCGCTGCCTGTGTTTCTGCCGAGTACAAGGGGTGCTTTTGTGGCTTTTGGAGATTTTCCTATGGCGATGTCGCAGATGGTTTGATGGAAGGCACATTCTTGATCTTTGGTAAAGAATGTATCCACGATGATGGGCCTTTTTGCAATGTTCTATGAGCTTTAAAAGTGGTTTCGATAAGGTTTCCTTTCGTCGTTGACAACGTTGAAGTATACATTGACGTTGTAGGTTCTTGGTTTCGTCGACTTGCTTGTGGTGTGACATTGATCGTGCTGTGTCAGGATTATTAGCAAGTCCTTCGCAGGCTTCTACGATGTGAACCAATGCAGATGTTTCCGGCGTAAAACAATGTGCGGGGTTTCGTGCACTTGAATCTTCTGTATTCATAAATCGTTCATTGTTGGTGGTTGCCTGAAGATTACTTGTGTGATCAGAAGTCGCACCTCTGCTTTTGTTTTCATTGTTGGAAGTGAGGTTGTATACTAGATTCACGTCACTTCGATCTTGCAATTGATTAGCACTAGACGCTTCTGCAGAAGACTTTCCTTCACAAGATGCTGGTTGTGAATGCTTCTGTCTTTGTGGCACGGCTGAGCTGAATGCCAAGTCAGTTTGCAAAGTACGCATGCGGCATGAAGTATTAAATGCATCTCGGTCATTAATAGCGGATTCAATTCTTTTATGCAGCGGTGAGTTGAGCATTGGTGATATATCCGCGGATGAGGAACCAGGTGGAAGGTTGGGAACACGACCACGTGGTCTTTCCGTGAGCATGTGGCTAGCTTCATCTGACGGTAATTGTAAATTTCTGCTCAGTACTCGAGTGCGTGAAAGCTGCTTTTGACTGCGATGACCGAGTTTGAACGCACTGAGAGTGTGTGTGCTAATCGAATCTTCATTATAGTCCTGAAACCAGGTGATCATTCCTTCTTTTATCTTTTGCCAAGATTCGTCGTTGTCGAATATGTGGGTGAGGTAAAACTTAAATGCCTCACCGGTGACATAGTTGCTGAAGTTCGTAACCATCTCCCGTTCCGACCAAGATGCAGCGGCGGCGTGGACCTCGAATAGGTTGAACCAGTCCTGTACGGGTCCGTCGTCCGCTGATCCGGTGTACTTGGGGATGTCGAGCTCAGTCGATGGTTCTGTCACGGTGCCGGTAACTGAATGCGCCTGAGATCACCTCTTCTGTGGTCGATATTCAGTTGAGGCGTACTGCAGCTGGCTTCGTGAATGATGTGAGGTTGATGAGTGGTGGCCAGGTCTTCATCCCGCCGACTTGTGTGACGCTATGCTGAACGGGTGACGTGGCCTGGCTCATACGCCATGTTTTGTTTTGTTTTGTTTTGTTTCCCTGGGAGGCTGGCTCATACCCACTCAGGGGGATTGGCCAAGAAAGTGTAGTACAGTTTTTCTGTAATCATTTTAACAATGTTTAATGAATTGGTATTATAATGAGATTATTGTAAAAATAAAAACAACATAAAAAGAGCAAACGAAAAAAAAATCAAGTTGAGCAATTTTGAGATTTGAGGTGTTATGATTAGCACTCAGCTGCGTTTACTTCACTCTGCCCTGGGAAGTAATAAATAATTTTTTTTTGATTGAAGATCACAATGGTATACGCTTGGTTGCCTGAATATAATTGCAAACGGCATTGAAAGCATCCCTGTGGCAATGTCCCAAAGCTGAGGCGCCAAAGCTTAGCGCCGTTTCCGTCGTTAATCTAAGGCCTATTGTCCCAAGTGGCATAACTAGTAACCTTTTTCTAAGTATCTCGTAGCGGCGACAATACAAAAAATAATGATCTAGTGATTCCATTTCTCCGCAGAATGCGCAGAGGGGTGATGTTGTCTGACCAGCTCTGTGTAGATACAGGTTTAGAGGGGGGACACGACATCGAAATTTAGTAATTAAGACTTCGAGCTTTCTGGACTGACTCCAGTGGTGTTGCCATGGAAACATGAGGTGGTTATAGTCTGTCCGTGTAATTACTTTTTCTATCGTATCAGTGGAGATTGCTGATTTTCGATATCTTATTGCCGTGATATATTCAACATCTGGCAGTATGGACAAAACTGGCCCATCAAGTGCGGCTCGTGCTAAGGAATCGGCCAATTCATTTAATCTTAATCCACAGTGTCCCGGAACCCATAGTAATCTCAGGAGTCTCAACTGCGGGGGTACTAATGTTTTGAATGTGCTTAGAATTCGAGAGTTCTCTGAAGCCGTCAGAGCTGCACAAACTGAAAGAGAATCTGTCATTATTACTGCGTTGTTTTGATTTGATGGAAGTTTTCGAAGAGCTAAAATAATCGCCAAGAGCTCCGCTTCAAAAACTGGAGTAAAATCAGGCAGTCTCACTGAAAAGGACCAGTCAAGCAAATCAGACGCAATGCCTACACCTGCCTTTTGATTATTTACGGAAGCATCTGTGGCTATTATATTTTTAGTTTTTGCATGCTCCAAGTAATGTAATAATATGTTATTTAAAAATTCGAGGAATTGTAATTTGGCGTTTTGGGGGAATATATCATCATACTCAATAATAACATGACAATTCGAGTCATTAGTCTCAATTACATTTCTAATGTTCACATTTATACTTTGTAGATTTTTTTGTACAAAAATTATTTGAGGTGTGTGAAACCGTGGCCAATGAGCAAGAAAGAAGGCGTCTGGGTTTGCGATAAAAGCATATTGAGATCTTCTTGCCGGTAAGCTATAAAATTTCAAAAATGCTTGTACGGTCAAAATTCGAAATCGACAAAGTAGTGTAGGCAGGCGCGCTTCCTGGTACAGTACGTTGATAGCCACAAATCTAGAGAGTCCCAGACACATTCGCAGTGCTTCTCGCTCCAAGACAACTAGAGGTTTCGTTTTATAAGCAGGGCCACCCGAGAATAATATGCAGCCGAATTCCATGATGGGGCGCATGTACATCTTGTACAACGTTATCAAGGTGTGCCTCCGTAATCCATATTTCCGGTTACTTAGCTTGTGTAGTAAGCCTGAAGCCCGCTGTGCTTTGGTAGTTATATACTCTATGTGTGGACTCCAGTTAAGTTTGTCATTATAAATGATTCCCAAATATTTTATAGAGTCTACTTGCTGGATGGGTTCCTGTTTATATAGAATTGAAATTGAAATTGGTTCTGCAAGCGGAAATGCCATGAGCGCGCTCTTGTTGACATTTAACGATAACGAAATCGACTGCAACCAAATTTCTAACATGTTAATATATCTTTGTAATTTAAGTTGTAGTGAGTAAATATCACAGTCAGCAGCAAAGAGTGCGATGTCATCAGCATAAATGTAGACAGTAACTTCTTGATCTGTTGGAATTGTGCTCATTAAAGCATTAAATAATATTGGGGATAAGACTGCTCCTTGGGGAACTCCGCGTGTTTGTTTAAATCTAGGTGAGGAACATCCATCCTTGACGCAGTATAACTCTCTTGATTTTAAGAATTCTGCCACCCACTCAATAAAATATTGTGGGAAGTTCAATCTATCTAGCGTATTTAACAATATGAAGTGCTCCACACTGTCATACGCCTTGGCTATGTCAAGCGTTACTAAAGCAGCGTATTGCCTTCTTTTACGCGCGAGCTGTATCCGGCTCTCTAAATCAGCATGGGCACACCAAATTGAGAAATCACTACGAAAGCCGATTTGGTTCGGTTTTATTACTAAATTGTCTGTCATCCAGATACTTACTCGGCTATGAAGGACCCTCTCTACTAGTTTGACCATGTTAGATGTTAGAGAGATTGGTCTGATATTATCGACTGTTAATCCTCCACCCAGATTTTTTAGTATAGGAATCACCTTTGCTATCCTTCAATCCTGCGGCACCCATGAGTTTTTTAAGGAGTAGTTAATAACATTGGCGACGTCTCGAGGCGATAAATTGAACAGAATTTTAATCATGGCTACTGTGATCCCATCTGGGCCAGGAGATGCACAGGGTAAATGTTTAATCACGTTGGATACTTCAGTCTGTGTCACTTCTTCAAAGTCAGACTTTGTCGTAGACTTGTGCCAGTTGTTTGGCACTAATGAAGTGAATCTGCTTTCCAGACCTTTACCTATTGCCTCTAAGGTAGTGGCCATTTCTTGTGCCGACAGATTATCACAAGCTACATTAACTGGTGATGGCAAGATTTTCCGAGCTCTCATATATCGGAACAGTGCTTTCATATGTTTAGGCTTCGACAGGTATTCATAATGTCTTTTGTCATAATCTTGTTTAGCTTGAGCTACCGTTCTTTTAAAGCCCGCAGCAATGAATTTATAATCGGCCCAGTTTTGTGGGGATTGATTATGTAAGAGCTGCTTCCAAGCTGCCTTACGTCGTCGGTGCTCTCTTGTACATTCATCATTCCATCAACGGCTATATACTCTTTTTGTGGATTCAACAGTAAATTCGGCTCTTTTGTAGGATCTTTTAATGACTGCGTTTATTTTCAGTGCTTTTTTATCATCGCTCTCTTCCGAGTGAATAGCCAGTGCTGACTTCAGGTCATTCCTAAATTTAGTGTAATTTACAAATACTCTTCCATTTGAACAAGATGGAATTATCGGACAAGAAATTTCAAAACTTATCGGTAAGTGGTCACTGTTGGTGCCACAGTCCAGCGCTTTCCAAGAAGAAGTAGTAATGGCTGAACTGACAAAACTTAAATCTAAGGCCGACCTGTAGTGAGTACGAATAAATGTGGGGGTTTTCACGTTGAGGCACGTCAGGTCATTAGCCATTGTCCACTCACACAAGCGTTTCCCACTAAGATCAGTTCTAAAACCCCAACTCGTGTGGTGAGAATTAAAGTCTCCAACTAAAACTTTGTCTTTGCACCATGATTTTGTAGCTAGATCTAAACTTCGTGTGTCTTGAACTCCATCCGGAAAATACATATTAACTAAAGTGAAAGGAGTGCAGTTGGGCAGTGTAATGTCTACTGCCAAAATTTCGCATTCTGGCGACATATGTTTGTATGAGCATTTGATTTTCATACTAATTCTATTATTAATAAAGAGAGCTAGACCCCCACCTCTCGATGGACGGTCTAATCGAAAGGATTGTAAGTTATTTAAATGGAACAAATTATGTACAGATAGCCATGTCTCTTGTAATGCTATAATATCAGGAGCGAATTTAGAAGTCAAGTATACCAAATCCGTAGATGCAGAATGGATTGATCGGCAATTCCAATGGAGAATCTTAAGCGACCCTATGGTTTCGAAAGAGCTGCTTCCGCTATAGCTTTCTCTAGAATGCCTTCCTTCAAGAAATCCCTCTTCGAAAGGCTCTCCTTTTCTTTCAGATACTTTTTGTTCTTAGTTTGTTTCGGTGAGTTAGTTTTCTTTGACACAGGGGATCTAGATCTCTTCAGGGACCTAGGGTCCAAATCCATGTCATCGGAATCTATTGTATATGTAGCTTTGTCCTCACTTACACTCTGTATATCTACTGCAGAGGGTGCTGTAGACGGAAAATACGAGGGTGCGGTTTCAGATTCCTCATTTTGGCTCTGGACGCCTATTGCAGAGGCTCCTGCTGGCGGATAATACGATGGCGCAGTTTCAGATTCACCGTCAGCTATTGGTCGTGAACTCTCAACATGTTGGGATACTAGGCCTGACTCTCCCGTTGTACCAAATATGCGAGTCATCTGGTTAGCCAAAATTTGAGATAGAGAATTGCAAAGGTTAGAAGTCAGTCGTTCCATGGCTTTTTCTAGAGCCTTTTCTATTGCCTCCGCTATATTCAGGGAAATCGACCCATTTATTTCCGAGAGATGTCGTGCTGCAACACTGGCATACCCCTGAGTTCTAGTCTGTATTTCCGCTAGGGCTTCTCGTCGAGAACAGTGCCTACGTCCTATAATTTCAAGAATTTGCATTTCTCGAGCCTTTGCTGAACAATCAGGATTATCTGCACAGTGTTGTTCGTTGCAGAGACAACATTTCTCTTCTTTAGCTTTGCAGTAATTTGTTTCGTGGTTGTCACCACACACTCGGCATCTGAGTTCTGACCTGCATCCTTTAATAGTGTGAACGTATCGCCAGCACTTCGTACACTGGAGTGGTCGCGGTGATAGCGGTTCCACTCTGTATATTAGTGGCCATGCCTTGATTTCGCTTGGGAGATTCGCTCCGGCAAAGGTTACAATTACCGACTCAGTCGGCGTCTTCTGCTTCTCTACTAGTCGTGCACACCTATAAACGGAAATAGCACCAGTCACGGCAAACATCTCTAATACCTCAGACGGAGTCAAGTTAACATCGACACCGCGAACAATACCTTTCACACATGCCAGATGCGGGGGAATAAAGGCGCTCACCGGATTGGTCGCGAAACTCGAGCACTTCAATAGGTCTTGGACACAGAGCTGATCAGATGAAAAACATAGAATACCACCTCTGCCGAACTGGCGGACCTCTGTGATGCTGTGGAAGTGAGACATCGCAGCTCTAAGCTCCGCCTGAATCACTTTCGGATTCTTCATCCTAATGAAGCCGTTATTGCTAGGGACGAGGGCCACAGGAACTGTGGGAATGCCGTTGCGTAGAAACTGATCCACTGGTATTTCCTGTGGCGGAAGTGAAGCAGACCAGAGGCAAGCCCCTGGTCCAGGTGAAGAAAACTGCATCTAAGTGAACTTTCTGGCGCTAAAAGCGCTTACGTAGCTGTAAAAGCACTATAGGAACACTTAATAAAGACAAAGAAACCACAGCCACTACACAAACTTAGGCCAAAACCCTAGAGCAAGCACGACCAGCTACTTGCGTGTTCGAGCGTTCCGAACTGCGTTCACGCCATGTTTATTCTGCTGTGACTTCTTCCTTCTCGGCTTCTACCAATCATCGCTTCATACGTCACATATATGTATATATGAATTGTCTAGACTTTGAGATAACAAATCTCAATCAAGGACAACCCCACGAATAAAAACGGTCAGCACTGAACCTGGTACAGTGAGCAGGTAACATTGTTGAACAGGTAACACTGGAAAGAGCCCATATGATGCGAGTCAGTTCAAAAGGATCTGAAACGATGAACAGCTTTGGGAATAAATTGAGCTCAAGGCCAGACATTCCGAAAACAATATATACGGCGGTCATTGACTAATAAACTTTGTGGTGTGGTAGTGGTAGAGAACTAAAAAAAACCTTGAAATTCTGAGGATACTTTCAAGATACCTCGTCGGCGACCCTACCGTGTCTCTTTTTGTTGTGAAAGTCTTTTTTTTTTCGTTCTAATATTCACAACGCTATGCACCATCCTGCCGATTTGCAGGGTAAGTTAAACGCAGAAAACCATCCAGGCTGTTGCGCGGTACAAGACCATTCCTACTCTTTAAAAAGAGTTTCTACCACATGACAGCTTGTGGTCACGTGGCTATTCATGTATTTCGTGGCCTACAAATAAAGGGCGTCAAAAAGACTCCTGGCACACGTTATCCGTAACCACGTGGATTCTATATACTCGGAAGAAAAGAAATCATTCTAAGTAAATTGTACCTTTTGCTAAATTCTAAAAAAATCATTACTTACGACTTTAAACTGTCACAATTGATGAAGTTATCCATACGCTTCATATTTTGTTAACTCTGCAAATGCTGTGTTATATTTCTGAGCATCTACAATTGTGCTGTACTGAAATATAAGTTCAATTCTTGACAAGCAGCGAAGCTTTTAGTCGTTTGGGTGCTAACAACATTTAATGGTCAACAATATATCAAATGCACTGGAGCGTGCAACTACGACTAAAATATTATGTATCTTATTAGTATATATGAAAATTTACTTACTTGTGAACGACAGCTTAACTTTCACTTTTGGCGCTAAACGAGAAATAAGAAAACAAACGTGCTCAGACTTTGAGAAGAAAAAAATTTAATATTATTTGTCATACTAAGTATTGCTGTCACTACCCGTACATTACTTCCGAGTTGGACGACTGCGTCAAAAAACAAGCTACGAATTTCGTGCTACGCTTCGAATGTATGGATTCGGCCTTTCGGGTAGCCAGTGAGAGACACCTATTAACTTTAGAATACCAGCACGAATAGTGGAAACAAAATCATTCATTTTTAATAATCTACATAGTAACCAAAACGCCTATACAGATCCATAGGGTAGTAATATTTGTCTAGAATTATAACTGCGCAACAACATTTCTCTCTTTCAGATTACGAGGCGTTTTCATCACTACAATTTATGTGATCACATTTCCGGTGCCTTCATTTGAGCCACAAAACAAACCCTAATGGGAAATTAATTAAACTAACTTCACTTCAGTGTGTTTTGATATTTATGTTTGGTTGTTCTGTCTTTTGCGCTAGTAAAGTATATTATCTACGTAATATACAACATTAGAACATCGAATCGATGACTATATATTCAATTAAAAAATCGTGTGATTTTTGTTTTGACAGCACAAGTTGAAACCACTGATCAGCATGTCCTGGTTTCTGTTGTATATGCATACTAGATGTTGACGTTTCACATTATCCTTATGTGAAGTATAGAGAAAGTGGCCCGGTTTCGGAAGGTCCACAACGATTGCTCAAAGTATGCCGAGTAATTCCAGCATTTTTACACGTTAGAGTGGTCCTTCTAACATGCAATTATATGATGGGAGTGTACCGTCTTTCTTTAGTTTACTTCTTGCTCTCAGTAAAGAAATCTCAGTAACACAATGCTATAGGTGGAAAGGCTGCTATTACCTTTATGAAAAAATCTTTGTATTTTACCTTCATACATGATAATTGTTAGACTACTCGCCAAAAAGATATTTGTAGAAATAATAGAATAGATTTTCTTTGTTTTTCGCCAAAAATATATATTAAAATGGTAGCTTACCTTTTGTTGGCCTTCGTTTTTTGTCTAAGAAAATAAACACACAGAAATATTGTTAGGTGTTTACGGTGATATTGTGTGCCTAACATTATTACAGATGTGCAGTAGTTACTTCACTTATTTCACATAAAACGAATCATTATGAAGAGAGCGATGCCTTTGCAGTATGCATGAGATTAACAGAACTCTAAACGGAACATTCTGCAACCACGTCGGTTACTTGTCTAGCGGTATATCTGACAAGCGAAGCAAGGCCAATGGACACACAGGCCGCTCAAATTGTGCATTAAGGACATGTACAAGTACACGCACACACATGTGTTTGATAGTCGCATACGTTTCGTATAACTAGTTGTTTACTCTTGCGGGACGATGGCAGTATATCAACATACATATTAAAAACACCAAAAGTGGTTTCCTGATATGAAGCGCTGGCGCTCACGAGGGTGGTAGCCCTAGACATTGCTACATAAACCAACTTCAGCGGATTGCGCCTAACTACTATTGACGTAAACGCGACGCGACGTCTGGGTCATAGAAGTACAATTGTAGTGTCTAGAAATTTAGATTGGCAGCACTGCAACCACAGTTAAGGCTTTGCAAACATTATTCTTGCATAACGTTTTTTTTTGGTTCCAAAAGCAGTTTTGATACCTGGCGTGGCTCGGTAAAAGAATACTTTATTGACACGCAGAATTATCGGGATTCATTCCTGCTGAGTCCCTGACATTTATACTTTGAATTCGTCGGCTCAACGCAGCCAATCTCCGTCTTTCTTTACACTCTCTCATTTACACTACCAAAGTCGGTTTTCGCCGTTTCTGAATAGATATAAACTGTCAATCGCCTGTGAGGCGTAACCGCAAGCAGCCTTTGGTATACGGATATGTGCCACGTGCCTAGAAGAATGGCATTAACGACGCATAAATTTTCACGCTGCGCATGTCATGACCAGCCCGTCCTATTTGCGAAACTTCTTACCTTCCTTTACAAATTATAGAGTACCCAAAGTTAAACAGAGGGTCACCAGAGCACCCACACGTAGGCGGCTAGATAGATAGATAGATAGATAGATAGATAGATAGATAGATAGATAGATAGATAGATAGATAGATAGATAGATAGATAGATAGATAGATAGATAGATAGATAGATAGATAGATAGATAGATAGATAGATAGATAAATAGATAGATAGATAGATAGATAGAGTTAAAAGTTTCTCTAGGTAATTAAATATTGCTTCGCATTTAACATGTTAACTTATCACAGTTCAGCGAACGCACCGAAATGTTCTTCCATTATAAATCGTTATGGAACATTTAGGTAACACCGTAAAAATGCTTTGAAGAAAAATGTTCAGCACTGTTGGTTCACTTCTTTTTCCAAGTGAAAAAATGCAATTATCCTAATGATAGGTATTAAAATATTTATAAGATTTTTAAGGGCAGTTGGTTAGAACTGTATACGCAGTGTTCACCAAGAAACATGGCTTTAAATAATGTGCTTACCTTTTTTCTTCTTTTTCTTGTTATCTAAGAAAAGAATTACGAAAGATTGTCACAGCTTTGCCACTACAGCGACACAACGAGTGCCATAGCAAGAAATTCGAATATCATTACGAAGAACTACAATCATTGCGATACTGTCACCACGCTGCTTCAGCACAAAGGAGAACGCTCTAAAAGAACGCGTAGGTATACAGAGGACAAATATGAACTAACAATTGTCATAGTTGTTACGTCTTTGGATTTGCAGACTGATTGACGGACGGAAATACATACATACATACATACATACATACATACATACATACATACATACATACATACATACATACATACATACATACATACATACATACATACATACATACATACATACATACATACATACATACATACATACATACATACATACAGACGAACGGATGTACGAACGCATGGACCCATGAACGGATGTACGGATGCACGTACTGATGTACGCATGGACGGACAGATGGACCCACAGATGGTCGCACAGATGGGCGATTGCACAGACGGACGAAAGCAAGAACGAACGGACAGACGGTAGCAGGGATGCACTGACGGACGCTTCACCCCACTCATCATCATGCACTTCGTGGGTATGCTATTTTTTAAAGACGATCGCCTTTCTTGGGGACCTTCGACGCAAAAATTTTGGTATGTCTGTCTATTTTTCTGTCTGTCTGTCTGTCTGTCTGGCTGTCTGTCTGTCCGTCTGTCTGTCTGTCTGTCTGTCTGTCTGTCTGTCTGTTTGTACGTTTGTTGGTTTGTCCGCCCTTAACGGTACCTTAAACAGTACAAAAGTGGCCAAACGATACTCCAAACGGCCGACCCCATGCGCAGCGCCTACCAATATTGTTCAAGGTTCCGCGTTCATGCTTTTGTGATTGTCAATTAAAAAGCAGTTATTGCGCATATCTGAGGCCCCATAACAATAAGCCAATAATATGTATGTGTATTTTTTACTAGAAAAGGCATACATAAGTAATTCTAAGGACCGTAGCGTTAATTACGCTGCACTGACCATGCAACGCTTGCACGAAGAGGCAAAGTTTCCAACGTTTTGCTAAGACGACACGGTAGTGGCACCTACCCGTCACCTTGCGTTCTACACCTCATCACCTCAGAGATGGGCGCGCACACCGTGCGTTTCATTTTTCAGGATAACTGCCAAGTAGCACTCATGTATCACGTGTGACGGGACTTGATGCGCTCGTTCGCCTCCACAGCATGCTCGAGGCACTCTAACGAAGCGCCGCCAGAATACCATTGATCGATTTTCTTGCGCGGGACATCAAATAAACATTTTGTTCACTCTCTCCAGACGCAAGACTAACGTCTTTCGACGACATTTGCAGTGTAACATGAAGATAAGGAGCCATTTTTTTTCTTTTAAACTGCGGCACGGGAAAAGACCCCTCTGCATTTCCTGCCACGTGGTGGTGTCTGACGTCAAGTGTGCCCCGCGGTGTTTGTTTTGTTCCTATTCTACATCATGAGTGGTACAGAAAAGGGCCACCTCATCGTGTGCAGCTCTAGGGTGGTTCTCAATTTGAAAAAAAAAGTGAGAGTGTTGGTGTTAAAAAATACGCTCTAGCTGTTCCATAATCTACGTACCGCGAGCAGTAAATGAGTCTATGAATAGCTCACCGTTATATCTCCGCATAAGAATGGCGCATGGCTGCATGGCTATGTTGGCTATAGTGCTGCTGTCTGAAGAGCGAGGAGTCACTGGCTAAATCCTGAATAAGGTGCTCTGGCTCTTCTTTGTTGTTTTTTTTTGTTTAGGCCTTTTTTGCACACAGAAGTACATACACACATCCGACATTTGGCGGTGATAACATGGGAAGGGCGAAAATGAGCTGGAAGTGTCCTTGTAATTGTTATAGCAATATTGAAACAACGACATGTTGGTTACGTTTCTATTATCTCCCTCAAAGGGAGTTGGTTAGTACATTGTTGTTCATTTATTTAGGTGATTTTTGTGTTGAGTTCATTCTCTGGAAATTCGGTTGTTGACGCTCTTATAGCAAAGTAATTTATCCCATTCACGCTTTCAACATCGAACATGCCCAGATTTGCTACTGCTGCGTTCATCCGCAGAGATGGCCTGACTGGTCTGTCCGTCTGGAAGTCCGTCGGTACAATAATTCAGGCCACAAGTCAAACTCTGTCTTTGTTCAGTGAACAGCCATCTTGATCTGGTGGCTGCGTTCATACTAGTGAATATTGTCATCTAAAAATCCAATATTTGGCATATTTGAGGTGCAACATCAATGTTCAATTACTAAGTAGTTTGTTTCTTCAATAATAAAATACACGGATGGGAAATTTCAATGAACATCTTGTTTATTTCACTAGGGACGCAGAAATTGGGACAGTCCAAGATGGGTGCGCGCCAACCAAATAAAAAATTAAATTGGTCGGCGCGCGCCTATTATGGAGGTCATGTGCACCAGCTCCTCTTTCGAAGACAGTACTGCTAGATGGCATCCATATCTCGTGCAGCACCTCCTCTAATTTATTAATGCCAGCTATGTGTGGCCAATTCGACTTAGAGGAGGCGTTGTCTGAGGCATCACGGGCGGCAGCGGATGCCACCAGGTCTCATGCGGTACTGCTGGCAGAAGACTCTTCTTTAGACTTCATTTACAGTGACGCGCGTAGATATGAGACTTTTTCATCTATCTATCTATCTATCTATCTATCTATCTATCTATCTATCTATCTATCTATCTATCTATCTATCTATCTATCTATCTATCTATCTATCTATCTATCTATCTATCTATCTATCTAGTTTATTCAGTGGATCTTTGTTTCTCTCCCCATGTATTCATTTTTTTTTCTCTTGCTCCTTCATTCTGTCGTTTTCTTGTCTTCTCACTCACAGCGACGTGATCATATAGTTCGCAGAAATGTTTGCTCTCTAGACGTACTCTGCATACCAATTGCTTAGAACACTCACTGTGGAACTGTTTGCACGTAGTTTCACTAAGTAATTAAGCTTACTTTCTTATTTCTTCTACTCCTACTCCTGGTCAAGAAATTTTTCAACTTTTCTTTTCCAAAACGTTGTCATGACAAGCGCTTCCTAAACAACCAAGTGACGTGATGACTTTCTTCGGTTGTTTAAGCTTCACACCTGAGAGAGTTTTGCTCGAGTAAAC
Source organism: Rhipicephalus annulatus (assembly GCA_013436015.1). NCBI lineage: Eukaryota > Metazoa > Arthropoda > Arachnida > Ixodida > Ixodidae > Rhipicephalus > Rhipicephalus annulatus. The sequence continues at coordinate 191,236 of WOVY01001487.1, forward strand.
CTTACATGAAAACATTTTAAGAAATGTTGATAGCTAATTCGCTTTTTTCTAAACAGATTTACGTGATCAACGACATATCATCTACAAAAATTCCTGAGACAAGGACAGTGATTCATTCGAAATCTGATAATATTTCACAAGTTTTACTTACTTTGCTCAGTCGAACCACCTTTCTTTTCTTCAACTAAATGAAAAAGTACACCAGACAAGGCAATGAAAACCATATTTAGGCTTACGTTTTGCGAAAGAACGCAACATTTAAATTTTAACAAGGTACTAATCTTTCCTGCTATTGTGGCTATTGTACTTCCCAGTACGACAACAGCAGGAAAAGCAAGACTTGCGTCACGGGCTGCACTTGAAACCACAGTTATTCAGTCATGCGAGTTTCAAGCTCCCAATAAGCTACATCTATTAAAATTCGAACGCGCCAATGGCCCAGTGGTTGGAAGCGTACTGACTGTCGGCCACCTGTCGACTAGAAAACCAACTGTTAAACGCATTTAGTGTTTGCATTGCTAATCTCAGTTAGCGCGACAGCCTGCTGGTTCCCGCAAAAGTGGTCAATTGTGTGTGTGGATTTTTAATGCCGTTTTGCCATTTTCATTATTGAACAACTCTGTTTGAAGCGAATACGTAATGCCACATACAAGCGAACATATATGGTCTACTTTTAAGTAAACGACTTGAAAATGTGTGCCCCGCTGTGATGGTCTAGATGTTAAGGTACTCGGATGCTGACCCGCAGTACGAGGGTTCAAATCATGGCTGCAGCGGCTGCATTTTTGTTGGAAGCGAAAATGCTGCCCGCCCGTGTGCTCAGATTTGGGTGCACGTTAAAGAACCCGAGAAGGTCACAATTTCCGAAGCCCTTCACTACGGCGTCTCTAATAATCACATGGTGATTTGGGGACGTTAAACCCTACATATCAATCAATAAATCAATCAACATTAAACTTCATTTGAGTGCTCGAATGTTCACTTTATCATGAGCGATCCTTTCCTCAGAATCTTGCATAGTCTAATCATTGCAAATAGTCATAAAAAGCGGTGCAGCATTTTATTGTGACAAGCGACAACTTTTACCAACTCAAGCTTAATATACTTCAGTAAAACTTCCGATATTCGAGAGACAGAAAGTATTGAGAGCAGCATCTTATTCGCAAATTTATTGCGTTTCAGCCAGCACTTGCAAACATACGAAAATAGCTCCAACAGCAATTCGATATGGTAGGCACACAATGAAAACCACAAAGCATAGACCATTGCACTGAGCATTCCTAATTTATCATTTGTACAGTAGCTGACGTGTAATCACGTCAGCTACGTGCATCAGTCATCAGTCAATGAAATGCATTGACGTGCATCAGTCAATGAAATGCTCTGCACAGTCTACCTTGTCACGAATTATTAAAACTAGACAAGGCACGTGCTACTGCATCTGTGAATATTTGATTTCTTCTATTGATATGCTCATTTATTTATGCAAAGCCGCCCAGCAGATAATTTGAATACTCTCCCCAGCCTTTCCTTCTACACGATGCCTTTCCTGATTGCCTTGTCATCCACCAACTTAGTTTGTTTTTGTTTTTAACAGGAAGCCTACACACTCATTTGCTAAGTAAGGCAGGTGCTGTACAGAACCTCTTGTCGGAAAATAGCCCCAAGCTGCAAGGATCCTCTCCCACCCTCCATTCACTTTCCATTTCTTTAAACATTCGTCTTAGCAAAAAGCTCTACTTAATATCACCATGAGCAACACAATTCACGTCCCTAAGCGCATCTTTAAAGGCAATTTTTGTGGTGTACCAAATATATTGCTGTCGTGTTTTTGACCAAGAGAAATTATTTTCGAGAGAAGGGACAATAAAGAAGTCAAATTCGGAGAATATAACACCACCCTTTCAATAACAATTCAGCAAGTACCTCAAACTTCACAAAACTTAGCACGAAACATAGAAGTATTTAGGTACTCACGAAGTAATTTTCTCCAAAATTCATCCCTGAAAACTGCGCAAGTCCAATTTTGATACTCCATGTAACGTCGAAATATACCATCTGCGTTCACCAGATAACGTAAATATGATGTTAGGCTACAATATCTTCATTACAATATATTAAAATAATTTTTATAATCTCAATGGCATAGTTATCACATATCTTATAAATTAAATAATATGACACAAGAACACAATACAGAAGCATAACATAAAAAATAACACCAATGGGCCCTCTAAGAGTACTTACTTCTTCATTTGTTCCAATCTGCACACTTTCGACCTCACCTGCTAGAGGCCCGTGCTAGATTACATGGGCCTTTAACACTTCAGAATTATAGAAATTGCGACCAAGCAGCTTAAGGTGACACCGAGTGAAACTAAACCGAAAGAAAAAAAGGTTACACATATCCATATACAACACATCATTCTCATGCTGGCTGAAGCTAATGTGATGAGCTCTCTTAAATAATAGCGCCAGTTTTCTCTCTAGCGTTTTGTTAAAAAAACTCTGCTACGTATATTACTTCCATAAACTATTTCAGCTTTCATATTGTCACGGTAATAAACTGAGTACAAGTAATAACAGTGCGGCAAACAGTAGAACAGTTCTGACTGAGCAGTGCAAGTTCGTCTTTGTCATTCTGCAGCTCAAATGCTTCGGTACGCAAAAGTACTGATGAAATCAGCCACGCAACAGCCAGAACTTGACTACATGCCCGTGCCATTACTCTACCTCTCCAAAAGCATTGACTCGACGCTCTCAGATGCATGAAGGCAAGAGCAAGTCTTCAACGGGAGTAATACGACCTCATCCCGGCCACGTAGATGATGTCCGGCTGTGCACTACGACGGTAAAACCGCGTGCTGGGCTCGGTGATAACTTCGTAGTTGACATAACTGAAGCGCTGAAGAACCCGGTAAGGGCCGAAGTATCGACGTAAGATTTTCTTCGAGCGACCACGTTGACGCACGGGACTTCAGAGCCATGCTTTTTTTCCGAGGTGTTGGGTGACTTCTCTTAGCGAAGGTTGTAGCTGTAAACATCGTATTGTTGGTGACAGTGAATGCGCAGGCGAGTTAGTTGTTGAATTTCTTCGGCGTGCTGCACATACTGGTCAGCATTTTCGGAGGGTGGTCGTAAAGGCTTCAGGTAAAATCATGGCGTCTAATGTCGTAGTAACTTCGCGGCCGTGAAGCATGCGGAAAGGTGTAAATACTGAAGTTTCTTGCACGTCGCTGTTTTATGCGAAAGTTATGAAAGAGAGGATACTGTCCGTTCCTATAGTCAACGTCGACATAAATAGAACTCATGTCTGTGATGGTCTTATTGAGCCGTTTTATTAAGCCGTTAGCTTGTGGATGGCAAGCTGTCGCCCGGCGACGTACGGTGCCGCGGAGTGTCCTCACGTTTCCCAGCAGTTAGGCGGTGAAGGCCGTTTCTCTGTCGGTTAGAACCACAGCCGGTGCGCCATGGCAGAGGACGACAGCATGAATGAGGAAGTCCACGACCTCCCTTGCCGTACCGCGTTGGAGTGCTCGTGTATCACAGTAACGGGTCAAATAGTCCATCGCAATTATTATCCAGCGATTACCCACTAAAGATTTCGGAAATGGGCCTAGCAGGTTCAAACCAACTTGTTAAAACGGCACTCAGGATGGCTCCCCAGGGTGTAAGAGACCAGCTGGTTTAAAAGGCGGAGTCTAGTGACGCTGGCAGTCTCGGCAGGTTGGGCATAGTGCTTGACGGTACGAGATAGTTTGGGCCAGTAGTACTTGTGGCGGATACGAGCCAGAGTAAGGGTGAACCCTAAATGCCAGGAAAATTGTTTATAATGGCACGCCTTGAGGATGTCGTCTCGCATCGCAGATGGTGCGACCAGTAGGGCAGTTCGAGCATTGGGATCAAAGCTGCGATTGTACATGTGTTGTCACGGAGAACAAATGATGAAATTATGCACCTGAATGTTCGTGGTAACTGTTCAATATTGCCCTCTAGATAATCGATGATTGGGTGAAGTTTTGTTTCTTCACGCAGTTTCTGATCTAAGCTGGAGGCTGTGATGGCCAAGAGGAACGTTTCGCCGTCAGTTTGGTCAGGAGGTATCGACTCGACTGGGGCACGTGATAAGCAGCCAGCAACGGTGTGCTTGCGTCCTGACTTGTAAACCAACGTAACGTCAAATTCTTTTTGGCGGAAACTCCATCAAGCGAGGTGGCCTGAGGAGTCCTTGAGGCCTGCAAGCCACCATAAACATTGGTGGTCAGTGACAGCTTTGAGCGGTATCCCATACAGATACGGTAGGAACTAGGCTGTGGCCCGCACTACAGCTAGGAATTTCTGTTCAGTTGTGGAATATTTTGCTTAAGCCGATGATAACGTGCAACTAGCGTAAATGATCACTCGCTCGATACATTCCTACCATTGCACAAGGACGGCTCCTAGAGTGACATTGCTTACATCTTTGTGCACTTCAGTGTGGGCATTTATGTCGAAATGATCTAAGAATGGAGGAGTCTTGAGGCATCATCATAGCTCGCAAAAAGCTTCGTCTTGCTCAGTGGCCCACGCAAAAGCAACGTTGTCTTTCTGGAGTTGTCATAATGGTTCTGCTATATTCGAAAAGTTCGAAAAAAAGTGACGATAGCATGCACAAAGGCCCAGAAAACGGCGTACGTTTTGCTTGTTTGTTGGAGTTTGGAAGGCAGTGACAGCCACTGTTTTCTCGGGGTCTGGGCGGATTTCGTCACTGTTGACGACATGGCCGAGAAACTTGAGCTCCTCATAGCCACAGTGGTACTTTTCGGGCTTGAGCGAGAGTCACACTGTTCGGAGCGCGTCAACTAGTGAACGAAGACGCTGTAAGTGCTGCTCGAATGTGGATGAAGAAACGGCGACGTCATCTAAATAGACAAGACATGATTGCCACTTGACACAAGGCAAAACTGTATCCTTCATTCGTTGTGAAGACGCGGAAGCAGAGTTCAGTCCAAAACGAAGCACCTTGAATTTGAAGAGCTTGTCAGGAGTAATGAAGGCGGTCTTCTCCCAGTCACGCTCATCGACCTCAGTTTGCCAATTACCACTGCGTAGATCCGTGGATAAAAAAATCGGTTGTTTTGAAGGTGGTCGAGTGAGTCATGGATGTGAGGAAGCGGATAAATGTCTTTATTTGTCACGATGTTTAGTTTGCGATAATCAACATAGAAACGCATTTTGCCGTCTTTTTTTTCACCAGCACAACCGGTGATGCCCAGGGGCGTGTAGATAGCTTAATGATGTCATCAGCTAAAGCGTTTGTTGCATTTGGTCATGTATGGCGTGTTGCTCTGTGTGGGAAACCCGATAAGTACGTTGCCTTTCGTTGGGCTCTGTTGTGATTTTGTGCTTTGCAACGAGCGTCTGTTTATTTTAAATTTTGCGAGAATGTTGTGGCACTGAAGAAAAGTAGGATGGAGCGACGGCTTTCTTACTGTGAAGGTGATAGTTCGCTGCTCACGTCATGCTTAACCGAAGACTGTTTGTCTCTGTGAGAACCGAAAGAAAGTTGAGCGAGTGATAAGCTGGCTATCGAGTCTCCGAGTAAGCGATGACGCCCTGCCTCATGAAGTGCTGCTATTCGTGCCTAAAATTTGTTAGAAGAATTTTCGAAGGCTTTTTTGTCAGTTGTACTAAGATTGGCCGACGCATACCTGGCGAGACAAGAGCACTGAGGCATCGCCTTCCACACCTCCGAGAGCCGTTCGATTGATGTCGTTCAGCACGTTAACCAGAACACTGGAACGGGGCGGTGCTGTCACTGAGTCATCGGATACACGGAACGCCATCATACGCGATTCGCAATCGTGAGAATATGCATTACGTGAAAACGTCACCAGCTATTTCCGAAGATTCATAATAGCCACATATTGTCGAAGGAAGTCTAATCCCAAGATGACCTGCCTGGAGCGTTCCCGCAGTATGGTGAAAGTTCCGATGAAGGTCAAAGCGCCAATACCCACTCGGGCAGTGCACCTCCCAACTGGCGTCGCGAGATGAATACCCGCGGTACGGAGCTGCGGACCGTTCTATGGCGTCATCATTTTTCGGAGCAGCTGCGAAGTCACCGCTCATAACGGACAAATCGGGGCCAGTATCCCCGAGTGCGGTGTCCGAGTGATTGTCCACGGTTATAGAAATATCAGCGGAAAGTGCTGCATTGCGGTCTGAAAATTTTATGACAGTGAAATTGGCACCGCCAACGTGTCGTGGCGGATGATGCTTGTCTGTTTGATCAACCGCAGTACCACGCCCGGTGGTCGCTGGCCTCATGTTTCCGGGCGTAGGCTAGGACTTGGGCACCTGTTTTGAACACCAGAGAACGGGGTGTAACGACTAGGCGAGTCGAGGCGCCGAGGAGAAGGTGAGCGCAGCCGGTGGCTTTGTGCAGGAAGGAACGACTGCTGCACTGCCACGTATTGCTGGATATCGCGAGGGCACTCTTGTTGCAGGTTCGATGCGCGTTAGCGTTAAACCCCTGAAGGTCCCTGCTGCGATAAATATACTGACGGTACAGATGGCCCGTTTCGCCACAGTGGTAACAAAGGGGCTTGTAGTCAGAGGTGCGCCATACGTCAAATTTAAGTGTGACTTTGCGCAGAGTGTCATACTGGAAACTATTCTCGTAGGTATTTGAAGGAGTGAAATGACGGGGCGATGCTGAAAAAACAGAGGCTGACCGGTGTCTAGTAGAAGGTTGGGGACTCCTCAATGCCTCGGCTTAAGACAAAGCAGGAAGGCATACACGCATCGGTAGCAATGGTGTAGGAAGCAATGGCGAATGATGTCACCCAGAATTGCAGCACTAGGGTGAGTAGAAAAGTCACGAAGTTTTCAGAGCTCCTCGTGGGCCACGCTCCACACAAGCTCGCGGAGTGCTATTAAGGCACAAGAAAAAGGACAAAGTGGTGACAGAATATTGGCGGTGTTACTGCAAAGAGCGTTGCTGATGTGCTCATTCTATGGTGGTAGCTTCATTGATGAACTCATCGACAGTAGTTGGGGGCTTGTGCATGAGTCCAGCGCGAAAATGCTCCTTGACACTTTGCTGGAGGAGTCGAACGTTTTTGTCTGATCCATTCCTGAGTAAGCGCTTTTGAACAAGCGTGACATGTCTTCGACAAACATAGCCACATTTACATTTGGCTCCTGAACCCGACTCTGCAGAGCCTGCTCGGCTTTTTCTTTCCTTTCGGGATTTCTGAATGCCTGGCATAGCTGTCACTGAAGTTCCTGTCAATTGTTGATAGACGGCTCAAGGTTCTTATACCAGGTGCAAGCATAGTCTAAATATGCGAAATAGACAAACGAAGTTTACTGGTTTCATTCCATTACTTGGCGGCTGCGACCCAATCGAAGTGATCTACACAGTCATCCGCATCGTCGAACGCATCACCATGAAGCGACTTCGGGATGCTTGCTGTGTACTTGACGCTTGGGGTAGATGTGAGTTGGTCTATTCGGCACTATTGCGTCTGACTTGCCATTGTAGATGTCGTTCTGGCCCATCTCAAGGAACCAAGTTTAATAGGTACACTTATAGAAACCGGTGGCGGAGGCGAAGTGCCAGGTTTTCCGCCGAAATCGTTGAAATGATGGCAGAAGCTTTAAGCCACTTCAGTTCAAACTAACGAATAAAGATTGTACCCAGCACCTCAACCAGTTTTTCATGGTAATAAAATGTGTACAGGTAATAACAGCGCGGCAACAATGATGATGATGATGATCCTTGATACTTTAGCACACATCCACAAAGGGGGATCGGCCTAGAACCGGGCGGCAGGTCTTAAGTAAAAGGCTTACGGTTTTTCAAACACAGAAGTTTTGGACTGAAAAAAAATATATAGCAAGAAAAGCCAGAAATCGAAAAAGGAGTATATCAGAACAAGCAACAGTAGAACAGTTCCGACCGAGCAGCGCGAGTTCGGCTTCGTCTTTCGTAAGCCCAAAGACACACGCACAAGCAATGATGAAACTAGCCACGCAACAGCCAAAAGCCAACTACATGCCCGTGCCAATCTGTACGTTGCTAAGGCCACCATGGTTACCCCTATACAGCGCGACAAAGATTGCTCCCACAAAAACTGAAAATATTGGCCCAAATCAGTGGCTTTGAGGCCACGTAAGTGACAGTAATTCTGCGCCTAGCAAGTTGTTTGCAAGCAGCCGTGTAACGCGTGAGCCCGCTCCAGATCGACGAGTGAAGAACGCCATAAGTGTTACCAAATTTTTTTAACCTAATCCACTATGTATTTATCCAGGAAGTAATCTACAAACAAAAAATCAGACCTCCACTAAAAATACTCAAACATACCGGAAAACGTAAGCCTGCTCTGCCACTAACGTCACTGCTATTGCTGTATGTGTTCTACTTATTGCTATATTTAAAGGGACACTAAAGAGTCGACATTGATTGTTGAAATAGCGATCCAAAAACCTCGTATTGTCACTTTTGTGCCCCGGAAGAGCTTATTTAGAAATGAAATTACGTTTTATTGAGCCTAATCAGGTTAGCGCACTTCAAATCAGCCGCCTCAAGAAGCGGATCGACTCACGTCACCATTGCCTTGCACAACGTTGCCCGGCTTTACTGCGCGGTCGCCGACACAGGTAGAGACAACCAAAGCAGCGGGAGCCACAGCAGCAACAACGGCCATTGATCAGTTTCTAGCCATTGACTACCAGATGGCAGACATGTGTTGGTTAAACGGCATCCCACCAGATAGCCCTACCTGTCCAGTTTAACCTCGCGAAAATTTAATTTTTGAACCACTCGCGCCATTTCTCACAGTAACGTATGGCGGTTCTTCTTTCCATGAATCAAACAGAAATGAACAAGCAGAATTTTATTGCGTCTCTTGATGCACGGAATATTATTTATTTAGTTAAGCTAGATCGATTACTCATAATTAGTTCTAGGTGGTTTCTCTGACATCGTCGTTATAATTTTCAGAATGTCCTACTGCGGTGCATATATGCTTGTGCATTTACCTTAGTTTCTCGGTAAGCAAGGCACTGCTGTTGGTGATATTGCCGTTTTAGATGTCATACATTGAGCTTTCACTCTGATGCCGATTGTTATTTGACTTTAGCGTTCCTTGAATTGCGCCCATCCAATATCCATTGTTTTATTCTGAAACTAAGCTTCTAGACCCACACCCAATTTTTACGATATCTATCTATCTATCTATCTATCTATCTATCTATCTATCTATCTATCTATCTATCTATCTATCTATCTATCTATCTATCTATCTATCTATCTATCTCTAATGAAAATCCTACAACCTGAAAAATCGCTCTCCATGGAGTTGTTTGCAGTAAAAGTCCAGTTTAATCTGTAAAACAAGCAAGAACTTATCCTTGAGCAATCATAGGCATGCCATATGCGCCTTACGTGAACGAATTTGTGGTATCAAAATGGGTTATTATTTGCAAGCCGGTGTCATTCAAGTTGGTAGGTTCTTGCCACTCGCAGACGTAATATGGAATAGTGGAGTTGGCAGTCCATACTTTCGTGTAGTTCTTCCAGAACTGCAAAATATAAAACAAATACCACTTGTGTCACTTATTCCGCACATAAATGTATTATTGAGGATTGTGAATTGTACATTGTTGTCACATTCCTTTATCAAAAAAGTTTGTTATCGCCGCTTTACACTGTAAGAAATGGTCAGTGTGAGCCCCGCCGCGGTAGTCTTGTAGCCAAAGTACTTGACAACTTACGCGCAGGTCGCGGGATTGAATCCCGGCTGCGGCAGCTGCATTTTCGATGAAGGTGAAAATACTGTAGGTCTGTGGGCTCAGTTTGGGTGCACGTTAAAGAACTCCAGGTGGTCGAAATTTCCGGAACCCTCCACTACGGTGTTTCTCATAATCAAATGGTGGTTTTGAGACTTTAAACCACACATATCAATCAGGAATGAAAGAGAAAGTGAGAAGTTTGTACGGTAGACACTATACCCTTTTTATTATTCATTTATTCATCACCGTAGATCACTTTGAGCGGGGTGCAGCGGGTGCGGGCCACTTTATAGTGTTCGCCTACCATGGCCCCTAAAGCCGCGATAGTAGAGCATCCGATAAACCTGGAGCGAAACTGGTGCGCGGGAAAAGAGCCAGGCACAGCTGAGGCGCATGCGCAGGACGCTGTGCCTTGAGCATGCTGACAATGTTCAAAGAGTTGGTACTAGCGTGGACGGCGGAGCGATGGAGAGAGGTAGAGTAGACAATAGGTCGTTTTGCATCTCAAAACCACAGTGTTGTACACTTTCAATGCAAAGAAAAAGCCGAGGAGCCAAGGCGTGGCCATGTCTGCTCCTGTATTTCTATTGTTTCGGTATCACTTCTCTCTGAATGTAAAATAGTTTATGGGCACATGTGATACATGAAAATATTAGAGCTCTACCAGTAGTGAAACAGGGTTTGATTTGTTGAATTTTGACAATTCAAATGTGAAGCGTTTCATTATTATTATTTACAGTACCTTACAGAGCCCTCGAGGTGCATTGTGTAAGGGGGCGGTACAGATATTATGTTAGAAAATTATATATATACATAATATCTACACATACAATACAATACATACAATAGACACAAGGAGTGTTTCTATCTATCTATCTATCTATCTATCTACACTTTGGTGTTCTCGCAATTGCCTCCTTAACTTTGGGTAGACGAAAGTTAATATGCGAGTGTATGAGGGTACGGCGCATATGACTTTCAGGTCACGACACGAATAACACAAAAATGTTTTGCGTACGTCATCAGACCCTTTTCTTCCCGACAAGTATGCCACAGATATGCATGTGAAGGGCCGTGGTATGCAGATGTGCGCCATAGGACGGTAACAATTTATAGCTACCAAAAAAGAGTTAAGACATACTTTGGCATTCTGACTCTGAGATCGCTAAGAAATACTCACATCAACTACATTTACCCGAAGTATGCGAAGAAAAATCGGGCAGGTCCCACGTACATTGCGAATAGACGTCATGCGAGGCATGTGCATGGTGGGTGACTGTGTTTTTTTTTCTTGAACGAAACCTCACAAGTGGTGCTGAAGATATGTACAAGTACACGCACAGACATACACCAAATACCCGCATATGTTTTATATATTCGGCAAGATGGACATTAGCTACACCAGAAGCGGTGATATCAAAGGAAGCGCTGGCGCTCGTTAGGATGGTAAGATTTGGACACTGCTAAATAAATAAACTTCAGGGGATGGGACCTAAATGTAATAGACGTGAACGTGACATGGCTGTACCTTAGTAGTACGTGTGTAACGTTTACAAAAATAGATACCGAGCACTGTAGCCAAAATTGATGTTTCATGAACAATATGGCCCATTCGAAACATTGTTCCAAGACCTGGTGTGGCGCTGCAGTGCGGTAGAATATAGGAAGCCTACATGAACGGCCGTTTTTAGGGTGGAGACATCTTAATAAGTGCCTTCAAGAAACTCAGCCAAAACCAGTGGGCAACGGGGCACGCTGTTGCCAGCTTCCACCAAATTCAGCATAGTTTTCTTTGCGCCGCCATTTTGGAGCCAGCCGCCGACCGAGCATGTATACCTACGTACGGCGTCGGTGCCCAGCTCTTGTAACAACACACAACTCCTGGGCTTTTGACAGCGGCAGTTCTCAGGGTCGTGTAAGCGACCCAGTTCTTTAAAGTGAGCGCACGAAGAAATTCGCAGCCCACACACAAACACTTGCGACATAATACAGAGGTTACGCTGACACGAACGCAAGCGTGGCAACAGCTCAGACTAGCAAGCGCGTCTCCGTACGAACGCGCGGACGCGTCCCGTTTGTGGGCTTCCTACTCGCAATGCGTGGACGCAGCAACGACAACTTCGGTTATCTACTCATTCGCGAACACCGCGAAACATATATACGTGTGCCGCAGGAAAAAACAGTGAACGAAATACGCAGTACTCACAGAGCAAATACGAGACGCACTGGTGGGCTCCCAGCCGTCTCGCTTCACTTGAGCCAGCCATAGTTGTCGTCGGCCAGGGCTCGCTGGGAAGTGGAACATTCGCACCCCCTTTCTGTTGTGGTTAGTGCAGAGCGGTACGCAGCATCCAGGCATTCTAAGGCTTCACCGGCAGCGTTTATTACGCTACCGCAATGTTCGACGCCGTATTATTGAGAACTAAACGCAACCGGGCGTAGACGCAGTGCGGGCAGGCACCAAGATGGGGCGACAGCGCGGCGTTGCTGTCTGGCAACATTGTGTTTTGGCGGGCGGCGGTACGTTGGCGGCATGTAGTGCGTCAAAGGCTGACATCCCCCTAAAAACGGCCGTTCATGTAGGCTCCCTAGTAGAATACTTTATCGCCACACAGAACGGTGAGGTTCAATTCTTGCAAGGACCCTGACATTCAATTTTTGCCTGCATTAGTTCTATGCCGCCACTGTGAGTTTTTTCTTTACAATGATGCGTTAAAATAACCCATGTATTTTGTCGCAGTTCTTGCGTATACAGATATAAGGTGTCAATCATCTGTGGCACAATACAGTTTGCCAGTGGAACATACGCGGCCGCATATGTGTGCCGCTGCCGGGCGGAAACTGTTTGAGGACGTGCGCGACGCTTTTGTGACAATTTTCATGTAATACTAGTGAGTCGTATTTGTGAAATCCTCTTATCCTCGCGTACTATATAGTTTTGGTTTACCCCAAGTGAAGAGGTACTCACGAGAGAATTCTGAAGTATATAGATAGACAGATATAATAATTGATTGATAGATGATCAAAGTACCTTCAGGGCGCTAATGAATGCTTAAAACTTTATAAATATTGCAGTCCTAACAGGATTTCAACTTGAGCATTCTGCGTGTAATTAAAGCGTTCTGCCACGTAGCTACTTAGTGTCTCGGAACTGCTTTGAAAAAAAGAAGCAATGCAGGCAATTGTTGGCGCAACGTCTCATGTGGTTGCAGTTTTATGTATCTAACTTTTTAAACATCACATATGGAATCATATGATATAGCCATTCCGTCGGATTAGCGGCATTTGCAGTTAAGTGTCATCCACGGAACATGGTCTACTTAGCACTCTCCAGGGCTTTAATCATCGCAAGCATAAGTGCTACATATCAGGTTACCCTAATACGCACGCTGCTCCTGGCGTCGTTTCACAAATGTAACAAGAATATATGAAACATGTGTGACTGTTTGACGCATGTGTATGCGTACAACACTTGCTCATATCTTGAGCGTCTTGTCCTAGTGTTTAGGTCAATAATTCTTACACAGGGACCTTCGCTCCACATGCTTCGCATACATCAATTCCCCATAGTACGTGGTATAAGTCAGAATTTTTCATCACGTGAAAGAAACATGCTTGCAAAAATCACAAGGCCGTGCAACACCTCATTTGATGTATGGTTGCAATCAATACACGAAAATTTTGGGAAACGTTGCTTTGCCATTGTTCGCATTATAAAGCTATAGACGCTGCCTTAGATTGAAACTAGACTTGATATTTGATCAACTAAAGCAGGAAAGCCAAATTTTGTTATGTTACAATGTATCGCACGCAATACTAATGAGATTGGGAATCCCGCTAATTAGCCTAACGGGTGTTTTTTAAAAGGTCCGCGCACAGGGAGTTTAGCCACGACTCAAAATATTACTAATCGTATTTTTGAGCTACGCACGTGAGAACATTTACCTCTTTGAACACATTCTGTCCAGTAGTTTCAGAGGTAGAACCAGGAGATTCGGGCACCTTACGCTTGGCTGCATTACAAATGCTTGCGGTGAGACTAAGAACCAGTGCAAGTGCGGCAATCTTGATCATACCAGTCGTCATTTGGTTTTTTGAGAAGCAGAAGACTTGCCCCGAAGCGAGCACATATCCTATATACCACTTGCTGATTGTTTTAGTTGTTTTATATATTTTCGTAATGCTGTGGTCAGAAAAACCACGGTTAAGGGCATTGCTGTCAGTTCTTCAATCGATCATTTTTTCGCAGGTGTCATAAATACTTTAACAGAAGTCACAACTTTAACAAATAAAAGTAATATGTCTAGTTTAGTTGCCTGCCCTGACGCCCAGCAAATCACATAGCCCTGGGAAGAAACTTGAAGAATATGAAATAAGAACTGGTGGGCCTGATGCTTGTTCATCCTCCTCCTTAGATGTCTGCAGTTATTGGAATTCAGTAGAGCACATTATTAAAACAAAATCCCTCTTCATTCAGCTTCGGGTTTCCATAGTGTCTTGTTCTGGTCTGAATTGTTTCTTTGTCTAATGCCAGTTATAAATTTCTTGCGAATAAAAAGCACATACTTCGTTTCACCAAGTTTAAATATGTTGAAGGGTGCATCGTGCATATATTTAAAATTTTTATTTTCTTCAAGGTGGTATAGCAGAGACAAAAACACATACATACTGAAAGAGCATATGTTGATGCATTGAAACACACAACTTCTTGGAACATCAGTGCATTACAGGAAAGATTGTAAAAGCTCGTACACTTGAAATGTTTTCCCAAACTTCATTCCCAGCAGCATTTAAATGACACCACGCGCCTCGGAGCCATTATGCGAGGAAGCTTTATTATGAAATGGTTGTGGACTTTCAATATTGAAGCGAACGCTAATTCACGGATGCGGATTCGTAATGTTTATCAGTTGAGAACATTTATGCTTACATTCTTTTGAAAAATGAATAAAAATCGATCGTTAGAATGGTAGCTCTTTGTGACCCAATCTTCTGGTGCTTTATAATGAATTGGTATTCGTGGTTTTTCTTTGTCTTTATGTTGGCGTAAATGACATATTAAGTACTTTGTAATATCCCATGATGAACACTACACTTTTCGTGTATTTTTGTGTTTTGAGTAGAAATTTGATGCACTCCTGCGAGATCATAGAACGTTTTTGTTGAAAAAGCTATGTTGATCGAGCTAATGTTTAGCCAAGTTGGCTTTTGGCCAGGACAATTCTTGTCCTGAAGAAATCAAGTTGAAATTACAGCTCAAGTCGCTGTGCTCAATAAATTACCTTTGTCTTCAGAGTTTTTGCCCTTAACTCTATTGATTGATTGATATGTGGGGTTTAACGTCCCAAAACCACCATATGATTATGAGAGACGCCGTAGTGGAGGGCTCCAGAAATTTCGACCACCTGGGGTTCTTTAACGTGCACTCAAATCGGAGCACACGGGCCTACAGCATTTCCGCCTCCATCGGAAATGCAGCCGCCGCAGCCGGGAATCGAACCCGCGACCTGCGGGTCAGCAGCCGAGTACCTTAGCCACTAGACCACCGCGGCGGGCACTAACTATAATGTAACCGCATTGTCTGTTCAGATCGTCAGTATTTTTTTGACTATTGGTTCCCATCCTAACTCATAAGCGCAGCACCGTTCGCAGGCTTTCGTGTTCCTAGTGATTCGCTGTTATTTTGATTTCTCCCCAATCTAGTCACTTGAATGCGCCTAAGTAAGCCGGGAAGTACGCCAGATATCTGGCTTTCTTTAGCCAGCCTTTGTTTTTCATCGCACATTTCAATGTTGGCTTGTGCACTACCAGGGCAGATTTGAGCTATTCGTAGATAGTGACAGTAGTAGTCCCATACCTGTAGCACTTGCTATCAACCGCACCCCCTTAAAATACACAGCTCTGAAGAATGAAATGTTTTTAAAAATTAATTATTTATTCAATGGACTCGCATAAATAGATACACAAGGATACAGAGAAAAGAGGAAAAGAGCAAGCTGAAAACTGCCACCTGAAGGGGCACAACGCCTGCTCAGTCTATCGGGAGGAGGGAAGAAACAGAGGAAATAAAGATGAGAGGGGAGAAAGTGAAGATGAAGAATGGAAAAAAAGTGACGAAGACTTTGACGAGTATGAATAAAAAACATAAATAAAAATATATAAAAACCATCTATAAACGGGTGGCCAGATCCACTTGGTTCACAAAGGTAAGGAGAGCTTGGTGGGCCTGGTCGCATCGGGAAGCACAACCACTCGGAAAGAGGTAGTCGTCTAGGGTCGCACACTTAGTCCTAGGAATTCATATTGCTTAATCTGCAAAGACGGCTGCGTATGTGGGACAGTGCACTACGAGATGCTCAAGTGTTTCGCAGTAACCACAAGCTGCGCATAACGGAATGTCCACACGCCCTTGACAGTGTAATAGTTCACGCACCGGCACAGAGCCCACTCTTAGTTTGTACAACAGCGCTCGGGAACGACGAGCAAGCCATGGCCACGAACACAAGGAGGAAGCGATCCACTCGCCACACGCTGGTCTGTGTGCTGCTTTAGGAGGTGTCGGCGTATAAGCAGGCGAGCGTTGGCCATCGTACATAAAATTTTCGGGCAATCACAACCACATAAAAGCCATACAAAGGAGTTCCTCGCGCTCAACTGATGCCTAAGTTTTGAGAATGATCCCAAGGCTGTGTTCTATGGTACATTATTATTTCTTGAAATCACTTTTGTGTTCATATAAATATTATAAAATATTTTTGTGCCATTTTTTCTTACTGCCTTAACAATTTTAGCTGTATTAAAACAAAGCATATCAGTTATACAATATATTACGTATGTTTTATGGCACGTTAAGTTTACATTGGCATTTATCTAGCTTAGTAAATTTCAAACAATCAGATATTCTCTCAAGAGCTTGGCTTGTTCGTTAAGCAAATATAATTTTTCTCGTGTGTACTCTTATACAGCCTTTGTCAGTCCCTTGGACACTGTAAAGGTTTCTTAAGAGCATGGTTACCTTACTAGCTGTCAGATCTGAAACTTATTGTCCTTTTCGACTAACATAGCCTAATTTTCCTGACATAACTAAGAACTGCACTGTGTATGAAATTTCTAGGGGCTTAATGTTTTTAGACGCAAGAAAGTGAACCCTGCAAATAATTAGGAAAGTTAAAGCGTACGAGTCATCAATTGTCATTGGAATGTTGACAAGAATAAACATGACTTATCGTGAAACAAACCTCGACCTTTTCCACCACTTGGGAACTGGAGCAACAATAGAAAGTGCTTTCTCGTCCTCTTCGACAGGCATTTGTCTCCGTGAGGTTACTGCGAACATTAGCCAGAGCCACTGCTTGCCAGGAAGGCGAGTGCGGAGCCCTTTTTATGTCAGCGGACGTAACGTGTCATGCCTCCTTGCACGAGAAAGCACATTACCCATAAACATTTTATGCTGCTTGAAGACACCTAGTGTTCCTTGAAAAGAAGGCATTGGTGCCTTTACTGTGGTATTGAAACTGCCGATAATACCAACCTGCTGAGCTTTTAATGCGTTCGTTTTGGTCCTTCATCTGGCGCATTTGTTTTACCGGTAGAATAACTGTATTTCAATGTTACGAGCTTTTGCGTTCACTGACAGCGCATGAACTAGCATGCACTTAACATAGCTGCTCCTCCGCCTTGAATCCGAGCACATGGGCACATGGGAGAATGAGGAGGAGGGGGAAAACCCCAGCTGCAGATTCTCTACAGTATTCGCATTTTAGCATGTAGCTGTCCTCACTTGTTTAAAGTTTAAAACATTTCATTTTCTTAGCCTATGAAGTTAAGGTTGACATATCTATCTTGCACATAGATGTCGGTGCTCACGAGGTCGTTTCTAACTTCACATTTTCCAAAGTTGGCTTTGAAGGACATGGATATATGATGAACACCATTCGAATGTAAACAAATGAAAGTTTGCGCATGTTTTGCACGCTTGTAATAAAAAAAACGAAATCCTGGCTGCAGTAAAGCAACAGAAACATGCCGCTGTGATAAAATACATATTTTCAGTGCATAACTTACGCTGTGTGTCCAATGAAACAAAAAAACTCTCCTTTCACCTATCCATCTGTCTCTCACTTAAGACGATCACGGTTATAAAAAGTAGATTATAAACACCTTGTCATAACGCAAATAGGGGGGCACCTATGTAAGCAGAGAGCATTCAAGAAAAGAAATAGTCAATGTGGCCCACACATCAAGCCATGCTTTCATACCTTTAGTATTATGCTCATACTATGCAAACGCTGGTTTTATGCTGTCAATTGCTTTCTTTCACTGGCCTTTGAGGTTTGCGTACACTACATTTACTTCAAACAAATAGAAAAACTTACCATTTTTGTGACTATATGCCAGTTATGCCAAGCTGGTTAGGATCCCTGTCTTTCTTTGCCCTCAAATTATTCTTTGAGCTCTGCATTTAGGACCACTCTTCATGCTTCAATCATTCAGAACTCATATTGTCTCATATTGTTCGTATTAGACATTAGTTGACAATTTCATCAGAGATACGTTTGCATAAACTAAAGGAAGGTGATGTATTCAGCAAGTTGTTCGATAACTGTTCACATGCAGTCATTGGTGAATTTCGCTTCAGTGATGGCAATGTTTGATATAGGGTTTTCACGCTGGGTAAAGTTTGTTTGTTTTATTCTGCATCATTGACAGATGTTCATGCAAGGACCTATTTCCAGCTGTTTTGTTTTGATGTTATTGCCAGCTATGAGAGGTGGACGGTATGTTATAATAGTGAGAGGACGCACGGACAAAAGGGCAGTACACTGCGCTGTTTTACGACATAGCTTTATTGGTGCAGCCGTGACTTGCTGTTAAACACATGACGGCGCAACGCAGAAGAAAAGGAAAAAAGGGGGAAGAGGCATGGACTCCTTGAATATATATAACAGGGAATCGCTATCACCCGAAACATTGCTTAACACCACTTCTTTTGTTTTAAAATTTGACGACCTGTCTTGAAAATTGATTTCACAAGCGAAGGGGAGCTCTCGCAACCACTATTACGCTTTCTGATGGAATCAGTTCAAATGATTTCGAACGTGAGCCGAGACCAATTCTCCGTCAGCTCATAAATATTAGAGAAAATGGGTGCGCAGCGGCAATCCCTGCAATGAATACCCAACTGCTTTTGCCAATTGCCGATTATGCTGATTACATTGTTCTGGTGCTCATCAAGTTGACTATTTAAGGACCTTCTGGCTTGCCTGACTTATTGGTCACCGCATGACTGGAACTTCATTATACCACACTGGTAACGCATGACAATGAAAGATTTCTGCGTTAGATAGTGCAGAAACGTTGACGCTTTGCTGGATTATTCACTAATTTGAACAATCTCGCCTGCTCCTTCGCAGCTGAAGAAACCACCATGGAAACCACACGTGGCCCCATTTTTATCAACCGATGCAATACATCTTGACTATACAGAATGACGATGAAAAGTTACCTGACAATAGACTCTAGTCATGTGGGGATGCAGCATTTGCATGTGGGAATGCGTTGCATGTGGGGTGGGTTGCATGTGGGGATGCAACAGCGCGTGCGAGCCTTTACACTTCTGTTCTCTACTGCACAACTGTTCTCTCTCACCCGCAAAGCCGATGCAGTGTAGCCTACAATTGTTGCCTCCCTCTCTCCTCTAGGCCTCCCTCCAACTGGCGTTCACAACCTCATTGAACATGTACGTCCCCTCCCCTTATCCTACTCTCCCACGCTCCTATGATGAAAGATGCGAGATGTTATAAAATAGGAATGGTGTCACATATGGCGTATGTCATTGGTGGAAAGCAATCGCCCGATTTAGTGCGGCGACGTTCGCTAGAGGAAGTGTTGTAATATAATCGAATGGGCAAAATTTACGGAGGATTCATGGTTTACCAGGTTTACCTCTGGAGCTTTGCCCACTCATCATCATTCATTTCGTGGATATGGTGGCACTTTTTTTCTGTGATACATCAAAATGTATTTAAGGTCATGTCAGAGTGAGCACCTACGTTTTTTTTTCTTTCTTCTGCGTCACACCACAGTGTATTTAGGGTCAAGTTACGTATGGCTGTATCAAGAAAACCCTGTTGTAAAACATCGCACAGTGTCGTGCACTTTTTAAGGGCGTGGGTCCTCCTCAAGGCGGGGGTCTATCGTCACCTGTATGTATGCATGCATGTAGTAACCACCTCGCAGTATATTCATAGAGTGTAACCCCCTCACTGCATATGCACGGAGTCAATGATGATGAGTGGGCGGAAGCTTCGGAGGGTTTAATCGGCAAACCGTGCATGATTCGCTGGCCACGTCCGTCCGTCGTCTGTCTATCTGTCTGTCTGTCTCTCTGTCTGTCTGTCTGTCGGTCTGCCTCTTTGACGCACGGATGGACGCACGGACGAACGCAGGGACAGACAGACGTGCAGATGGATGCATGGGTGGACACATGGACGGATGGACGCACTGACGAAAGGAAGTAAGAACGAATGTACGAAGGAAAGAATGGACAGCCTGACGGATGTTTCGCCGTACTCATCACTATTTCACTCTGTGGATATGGTGCAAATTTTTTGTCCATACAGTAGTTGTATAGTCTCATGAATTTTCAATAGGCGCAAGCCCCTTCCCTCGCATTAATAGCAGGTTTCATTCTCAGTGAACCTGAACGTTTCGAAAGCCCTTTTTTATGTCGTCTTTGTGTGCTGCTTTGAATGCGAGAAGCCTCGCCCTACATGCCTGGATATTCCCGTCAAGAGCAATTTAATCAAAATCAAATACGAAAAGTGTATCCAGCAGCCTAAATGAAGATATCGCACATGTAACACAATAGAAAATTGAGTAAATTTCACAATCGAGTGGTCTTCAGCTGTAATCTCGAAAAGAAATGCTCACCAGTTTGTTTTAAAGGAAAGTTACATCCACACAAATGAGTGCAAGCGATGTTTCAAGCTTTTTCGTTTTTTAATATCACCCTGTAATTGCCAGTGTACACAGTAGCCTTCTTCAAAATATCGCCCTGGTAGAACTAGAAGACGCTTTCCAATGCCATGGTCCTATTAACATTTTTTGCGCAGAGGTCTCCACGTACAGCAAATACGTGTGGCACCTTAGAGGGGGGTCCTGTCATTTACGTTCCTAAAAAGGTCGTTCAAAAGCCCTACTGACCTTAAGCCTAGCAGCAAAAGGTTGTGCGGCCTCAAGATCTTCAGGCACATTTTGCCCTAGACGCTTGTTAGCATCATTTATCGTTGTACCAATAGATTGTGAGCAAAACGATACCGAAGTTTTCAGACAATTCTGAGTGCGATACACATCGCTAGTAGTTACATTATACAGTAGGTGAATGCGTGAATTAGTGCTGTTGCTAATTCCTGAATGCCAAAGTTTTTCATGAGGCGCACGAAATCAAAGCTGGTAAAATAAGGCGTTTCGGTGCAGCACGTCTTTAATGACCCGTATGGTTCGTCGCAGAAGGTCGGGGGGCAACAGCCGAGAAGGTACAAGCGTCGCGATGCACTAACCAAGAACGTCGTCGTCTTTCTGCCTGATAGTGGTCCCCTCTACCTTTCAGAACAGCTCTGATCTTCTTCATTACATTTATCTCCCCCTCCTAAAAAAGAGCCATCCTGGCGACTAAAAGACAGGAGACTGCAGCAGGATCGTGGTAAGGCTTGAACCGGTCTAGATGCACTGTCTCACGTCCGCGGCGTCATTGATTAAGAGATGCCGCAAGCGGCTTAACGATATAATTGACTGGTGATAATTGCTGGAATTGACGGCTGAGAAATATCAGCAGTCATGCAGACACTGCGGAATCAGGGCGTCGATAAAGTATATATAAACATCCTGGAAGAAATCTACAGGGGATCAACTGCTACGATAGTGCTTTATAAAGAAAGCAACAGAATACCAATCAAGAAGTGTGTAATACCGGGGGACACAATCTCTCCAATGCTATTTACCGCGTGCTTACAGGAGGTTTCCAGAAGCCTAGAATGGGAACAGCTAGAGATAAGAGTTAATAGACGGTACCTCAGTAACCTGCGCTTCGCCGATGACATTGCACTGCTGAGTAACTCAGCGGACGAATTGCAACTCATAATTAGGGAGTTAGACAAGGAGAGCAGAAAGGCGGGTCTCAAAATGAATCTGCAGAAAACGAAAGTAGTGTACAACAACCTCGGAAAAGAGCAGCACTTCGAGATAGGTAATAGTGCACTTCAAGTTGTGAAAGACTATGTCTACTTAGGGCAGGTAATAACCGCGGAACCGAACCACGAGATTGAAGTAACCAGAAAAATAAGAATGGGGTGGAGCACGTTTGGCAAGCACTCTCAAATTATGACAGGTAGATTGCCATTATCCCTCAAGAGGATGGTATATAACAGCTGTATCTTGCCGGTACTGAGCTACGGAGCAGAAACCTGGAGACTTAAAAAGAGGGTTCAGCTTAAATTGAGGATGACGCAGCGAGCAATGGAAAGAAAAATGGTAGGTGTAACCTTAAGAGACAAGAAGAGAGCAGAGTGGATTAGGGAACAAACGGAGGTTAAGGATATCATAGCTGAAATCAAGAAGAAATGGACATGGGCCGGGAATGTAGCGCGTAGACGGGATAACCGCTGGTCGTTAAGGGTAACTAACTGGATACCCAGAGAAGGCAAGCGGTTTAGTGGGAGACAGAAGGTTAGGTGGGCAGATGAGATTAAGAAGTTTGCGGGTATAGATTGGCAGCAGCAAGCACAGGACCGGGTTAACTGGCGGAACATGAGAGAGGCCTCTGTCCTGCAGTGGACGTAGTCAGGCTGCTGCTGCTGCTGCTGCTGCTGCTGCTGCTGCTGCTGATGATGATGATGATGATTATGATGATGATGATGATGGTGTTGATGATGACGATGTTGATGAATTGCTGGACTACGTGGTAAGGGACATGGTACTTCGAAAGATGTTTTGATGATTGTCCAGGGCTGGTGGAAGAGACCCAGAGCCACACATTTGAACCAGGGACATAGCACGCTGGAGCCTTCGAGCTGTCGCGATGGTGTTTCTGACGTTGTTGATCAGAAGTGGTGCGGAATCGAGCAAGCTGGCGACACTCTTCCGCGTACTTAGCTGCTTCGGGAATGGTTGTCGACTCAGTTGCGTGGGGCGTTATGGAAGATGGGTGTCGAGCATGCAGGAGGGCTCGCGTTCATAAAGGCGAAAGTATGGGGAGAACCCTGTGGTGGTCTGTGTTGCAGTATTGTGTGTGAACGTCACGATGGTGAGAACACGGTCCCAGTTTGAGTGAGCGGAATCGACGCATATTGCCTGCATATCACCCAGTGTTCGATTAAATCGTTCTGTCAGTCCTTTAGTTTGAGGGTGGTATGCATTGGTGGTGGGGTGAATGATGCGGCATTCCTTAAGGAGTGATTCGACGGCTTTGGAGAGATACGCGCCCTCGGTCGCTGAGTAGCTCACGTGGTGCGCCTTGACGTAGAACGAGGTGGTGTAAAATAAAAGAACCGACGTGACTCACGGACACAGATTGCAGAGGTGATGTTTCTACGTAGAGCGTCAAACGATCGATTGTGACGATTACATATCGGTTCCCAGCAGGAGTAAAGGGTAACGCTCTATAAAGATCAAATGGTCTGGCAAGACAAGGTCGAGGCTGTAGAGGAGCAGGAGACCGTGAAGGAGTATCTTTGCGCCGTTGAAAAGCGAGACAGGAGCGGATATAGCCGCGAACAAAGCGGTACATTCCACGCCAATAGTAGCAGTCACGCAGGCGTGTATAAGTTTTCAGTATTCCCCCATGTAGACAGTGTGGATCAGCATGAAAAGATACGCATATATCTGACTGAAGATGTCGGGGAATAACCAAGAGCCATCTGGGCCCTTCGTAAAGGTAATTCCGATGATAGATTAAATCTAATCGAATGCTAAATGGATCGATTTGCCGCCGCAGTTCTCAAGAGATGGGGTGCGATGGAGGCCGACATAAGAAATCTATAAGAAGAGAAGCGACCCAAGGGTCTTTCTGTTGTTCCAGAGGCATGTCAGTGACAGAGAATGACACGTCATAGAACGGTGTAGACGGAGAGGAATCGTCAGGTGGAAGAGGTGACCGGGACAGAGCGGCAGCATCAGAATGTTTACGTCCAGACCTGTAAAAGACGCGAATGTCGTACTCCTGCAGACGTAGTGCCCAACGGGCACGTCGGAGGGATGGATCTTTTAAGGAGGAAAGCCAGCATAATGCGTGATGATCTATGGTTAAAACTTGTCTATGTACAAGGTATATACAAAGGTATATGGTTAAAACTTGTCTATGGCCCGTATGATGGCTTTTCCTTTTCGGTCACGGAGTAGTTGGTTTCGGCCTCGGTGAGCGCATGGCTGGCGTAAGAGACGACGTACTCGTGAAATCCAGGTGTACGTTGTGCAAGCACAGCGCGGAGACCAACGCCGCTAGCATCCGTGTGCAGTTCAGTTGGGGCGAGAGGGTCATAATGTCGCAGTATTTGAGATGAAGTTAGAAAGCGTCGAAGTGTGGTGAATGCATCGTCGCATGCTGATGACCACGCTGCGAGGTCAAGGCTGCCAGGAAGAAGTTTAGTTAAAGATGCTAGGATGGATGCAAAGCTGCGGATAAAACGGCGAAAGTACGAACAAAGGCCAATAAAACTGCGAATTTCTTTCGATGTCTGGTTTAGGGAACTCGGCAACCGCACGAATTTTTGTCGGATCAGGAAGAACACCCTCTCTGGAGACGACGGGACCCAAAATAAGGAGCTTTCGAGCACCAAAGCAGCACTTCTTCAAATTCAGCTGCAGACGAGCGGATTTGAGGCAAGTGGGAACTGCTTCTAACCGTTGAAGATGCGTTGGAAAGTTCCGCGAAATTATTACAATGTCTTCCAGGTAGCACCGACATGCCTGCCATTTCAGGCCACGGAGGATGTTATCGATCATGTGCTCGAACGTGGCAGGCACATTGCAGAGCCCGTATCGCATGACATTAAATTTATATGAGCCATCGAAAATAGCAAAAGCAGTTCTGGGGTGGTCAGCCTTCGCCATTGGTACCTCACATTAACCGGAGCGCATATCTAATGAAGAGAAAAACCCGACTCCCTGGAGGCAGTCGAGGGCATTGTCTATGCGAGGTAAGGGGTAGATATCTTTTCGTGTTATGCTGGTCAGCCTTCGGTAGTCAGCGCAAAAGCGTATTGAGCCGTGTTTCTTCTTAACCTGAACTACCGGCGATGCGCACGAGCTGTTAGATGGCTCAATAACGCCGCGCCTAAACATATCATCAACTTGTGCAGTGATGATCTGACGCTCAGCTGCTGACATATGATATGGACGCTGACGTAAAGGGGCGTGGGAGCCGGTGTAGATGTTTTGAGCTAGGTTAAAGTACGGCCCAGGGATGTTTGTTGGCAATCGAAGCTGGTACGAAAACGTTCAAGCAAGGCGGTGATGTCAGAGCGCTGCTGGGACGTCAGTTGCTGGTCGATGCATCGGGAAAGCGCATAGGTGAGTGATGGTAACAAAGATGGAACGGGACAATCGATGCCGTTAATCTGGAAAGAAGTCCGCTCCTCAGCGCGGCACTTGAGGGAAAGAAATCGAGGTGATCAACGCTGTCAAGACACTCTCCCTTCAGTAGGATGGACGGGCAGGGAAACGGGATCGAAACATAAATAGCACTAGAAGAGTCTTGAATCGAGAGGACGGCGAAAAGTCACAAGAAACACTTGCGGCGAATAGCGGTTTCAGCTGGTGTAAAAAGAAAAGTTGAACTAGCAGAGACGTCGCAAGAAAGCGGAGCTAAATCAGATGAGAAAGGGGGTAACGTGGTGTTGGTGGGGACGAGCACATTTGCAGGTAGACATGGCAAGTCGACTAAAACAGTCACACAGCGGCGAGAATTCGACCTCGGAACGAGCACAGTCTAGAACAGGATTGTGAGTACGTAGGAAGTCCCATCCTAGAATGATATCGTGGGAACATTGGGCAAGCACGACAAATCCGACCGTATAAAAAAAACGTCTTCGTTGACAACCCGTGCAGTGCACGCAGCGAAAGGCCGAATGTGTTGCGCGTTCGCAGTGCTCAAAACGAAGTCGCGAAGAGTCATCGTTACTTTTCGTAGTTGTCGGCAAAGTTTCTCACCCATGACAGTAACTGTGGCTCCTGTGTCCACAAGCGCTGAAACTGGTACACCGTCCACAGAAACAGCAATAACATCACAAGGTGAAAAAGAAGGCCTTGAAAAGTTCGAAAGCTGCGCAGTTCTTGCCTGTGGAACTGCGGTTCCTAGTTTTCCTCTGGGTCAGGCGGTGGACGTCGCCTTATGTGAGAAAGAGAACGGCGTCGCGGTGACGGCGCCCGGCGTGCGTTGAAGTGCCGTCGAGTCGAAGAATAAGGAGCGTCATAGGGTCCAGATGAAGCAGGCTCAGGTCAGGGCACGAAATTGTAACCGTGTAGCCTCAAATCAACATGCTGAGGTCGCGGTGTGAATTCGTAACCGTATAACCTCATGTAATCATGCTGCAGAAACCCACGTCACCGGCAAAACTGTGCAACGTGG
Organism: Rhipicephalus annulatus; assembly: GCA_013436015.1. NCBI lineage: Eukaryota > Metazoa > Arthropoda > Arachnida > Ixodida > Ixodidae > Rhipicephalus > Rhipicephalus annulatus. The sequence continues at coordinate 217,640 of WOVY01001487.1, forward strand.
CCCGGGAAACCGCAGACCTTGCATATGGGGCTATTGTCTTGAGTGCGCCATGTATGCTGCTAATGGGGTGTCTGTCTAAAGGGTTGTCGAGTAGCCTGATGCACAAGCTGAGGCGATGGCACGAATGGGTGCGCGGAGACGTAGGTGTTGGCAGAAGGAAATCATCGAGGGGTGACCAATGCTTCAGCCTATACGTGAGCGGAGCAGTCACTGATGGTGCAGTGGCTGCGGGAAGCACCTCGGCGACTTGCTCCTGAACAACACGTTGTATTGACTTCGGTAGCGAATGTGGGGCGGGATCAGGAACGCTAGGCAAAAAAAAAAGAGCTGGCGGGTAACTTCACGCACAAACTGCTTGATATCTCAAAGTTAAGCGGCATGGTCCTGCGCAAGACCAGGAGACGTGAGAGCGGCAATGGTTACACCTGATGCAGTTGCGTGACGAGTAGATTCCCGTTGCTTCCGGAGTTCGTCATAGCTTTGGCACAGTTGTATGACGTCGGCTACCGTTGGCGGATTTTTAGCAATGAGCATCTGGAAGGCATCGTCAGACACACTTTTCAGGATATGCTTGATCATCTCCGACTCCATTACCAAGAAGTCGATGCGCCTGCAAAGAGTGACCACATCTTCAATGTAACTGGTGAAGTTTTCACCGTCTTGCTGTGCTCGACTTCGCAGGTGCTGTTCAGCGCACAATTTCCAAAGTTTCGGACGACCGAGAAGTTGAACAAAGGCCGTTTTTAAAGGCTGACCAGGTAGGAAGGTCAGTACTGTGGTTACGAAACCACAGTTTGGCGACATCAGTCAAGTAGAAGATGACGTTGGTAAGCTTGTGGGCATCATCCCATTTAATATGTTTGCTTGCCAGGTCGTACTCATCAAGCCAGTTTTCTGCGTCTTTGTCCTCAGTGCCACTGAGGAGAGGAGGGTCACGCTGCCGAAGAGGGCTGGAGCAAACAACAGTTGGAGGGGATGTTGCCTGGGGTCAGGTTGCTCATGATCCTCCGGCGCCATGAAATCAACTGGGGAGCAACGCAGGGTTGCGAAGTTCCAGGACGACGGTAGCGTGCCTAGCACCCCAACCAATTAAAATAAGGCGTTTCGGCGCAGCACGTCTTTAATGAACCGTATGGTTAATCGCAGAAAGTATTGGGGCAACAGCCGAGCAGGTTTGTTTGTTTGTTTGCCCCTTTTATCCTGGCACAACCCACCATGGTGGATCGGCCATGAAACGAACGGTGCATTGCTATTAAAGACGATAGTTTTTCTTGGGGACCTTCTACACAAAAATTTGGTCTGTCTGTCTGTCTGTCTGTCTGTCTGTCTGTCCGTGTGTCTGTCCTGTCTGTCTGTACATTTATATGTCTGTCAACTCTTAACGGCATTGGGTACTCGAAACAACCGACCCAATCCACAGCACCCATCAATGTTGCTGAATGTTGAGCACTCATGTTTTTTAATTGTCGAGTGAAACGCAATTATTTTGCATGTCTGGGGCACCGTAACAACATGTATATGTTCTGCATATGGGTCTTTTACTAAAAAAAGGCATGCATAGGCAATTTTAAGGACCGTAGCGCTTATTACGCTGCACTGACCATGCAACGCGTGCACGAAAAGGCGAGTGTTTTCCAACGCTTTGCTAAGACGAGACGGTGGTGGCACCGACCCGCCGCCTTGCGTTCTACACCTTATCATCTCTGACAAGGGCGCGCACACCCGTCTCAGAGCAACGCGCTTTGTTTTCTAAACTGCCCGATGGCGCTCATGTCTAACGTAGGACGTGACATGATGCGCTCGTTCACTTACGCTGCACGCTCGAGGCCATCTAACGCAGCGCCTACAGAATACGATTCACTGATTTTATTGCGCAGAACATCAAATATATGTGTTGTTCACTCTCTCCACACGCAAGACTATCGTCTTTCGACGACATTTGCAGAATTAATGCAGATATGTGGCAATTTTTTGTTATTGCTCATCATTTCTTATTCGTTAGCGTTAATTTTATTAGAGTTATAGTGAAAACGAAACTACTTCACTGAAATATTATCACACCCGGCATAAAGCAGTTCCTTCTTTATAAACCTGAACCTTGCTTTCGCCGCGCAAGACTTTAAGCAGCCAAGGTTATCGATCTTCGCAGTAAGCAGGGCGTAAGGACATTCCTCGAGTGGCCAGAACAGCTTTCACTCAACGAGGTTCGGTATATTGAAGTGTTTCTGAGAATACGCACATGCGCCGTTACTTTCATATAATACGTGTTTTATGATGTAAATGGTTGCTGAAAGGGTGCACGCGTGGCTCAGTGCTATATTAATCCAGCTGTCACGGTAGTCAGGCATGGTGGCTCCTCCATTGACTGGGGGGGCAGTAGGGCTGAGTGAGGCCAAGTGCAAGGTGCACCTTTATGGCTGCTTGCAATGGCAATGAAGCCACAAAGTTTTATCCGAACGACAACAGTTTTCAATAAGATTAGTAGCACCACTCTTGAAATATTTTCTTCGTTCGAGCATTTACAATACATTAGTGGGTGAGAACGACACCAGTGTGAGGTAACACCAGCGCTATTTGCACCAGTTGACCTGCGTTGTCTACACTGTAAAATGCGTTTTGCCGTATAGATGATGGTTTCTAGGGAAGGCACATACATCTGGTATACCCTGAGTTCCTAATAACAAAGGTAAGGAGAATATTTGTTTTGCAGCTTGATATTGTCACATTGCCGCCTTTTTTAAGAAACGAATAAGACTGCCAACTAATGTCTCACTGAAAAAAGTGGCGTGTAGAAAGAAAAAGTGAAGAACGAGACTCTGATACGCAGGGAGGCAATATTTGCTGTTCGAAGTACCACAACACATCCACAAGTATCAGGTTTCATGCTTTGACGAATAAAAAATTGGCCAATGCTACGTACTATGGGAATAGATGATATGCGAAGCACGAATGGGGAATGCTGATATGTCACTCTAAAATGAGAACAAAGTTATGAGGCAGACGTAAATTAGGGCGTACATGACTTCTATGCTATGATTATCATCTTTTGAAGTGTCGTTTGCTTCGTCGTTTGTACATGCCACGTAATGCCGAATTTCGTACATGTGGAACTAGCGAAACGGCAGGGAGCGTGCTGAGCGTAGCATGTAGTCATGTTTTACATGACGCGCATATCATAATTATCATGTTTGGATGTGTCATATACTTTCATCGTGTATTCACGTCACCCGACACCAAATGTGGTATATGTGACGCTAGCGAAAGGGCCGCGAGCGCATCATGAGCGTGGTAAAGTGTCATGCGTTAACATGGCACTTATGCCATGATTATCATACTCGCACCAGTCATATACATTCATCATTATTTCACGTCCCGTAATACCAAATTTGTTATATGTGAAGCTAGCGAAACGACCGCGAGCACACATCGAGCGTGGCGTCTAGTCATTACTAGTAATAACATGAGAATCATGACATGCATAGCATAATTTTCGCGTTAGGGCCTGTCACGTAAGTTCGCTATGCAGTCATGTCATACCATACCAGCCTTGCAAAAGGTCATGTGAACAAAACCACTGCAAGGGCTGCACGACCATGAAATGTAAATCATTATATTCATAAAATATGATATTGATGTTGTGACTAGTCAAATATGCTCGTCATGGAGTCATGTTATCCCATATTGAGTTGGTATCGATACCATTATCGAGACAAGCAGGAGAGCTAAATTTCTTAGGCGGCTTGATAGATAGATAGATAGATAGATAGATAGATAGATAGATAGATAGATAGATAGATAGATAGATAGATAGACGGATGAATGGACGGACTTCGCTAAGAAATGCTTCGCATTTAAAAATATTTGTGAATAAACAAACCTATAAAAAGCATAATCACAGGATTTGGTTGAGAGACAGAAGAGCGTCCTTGCTGGAAAAAAAAAACTTGGGCAAGGTCGTGATCACGCTGCTTATTAAACACCACGCAGGACTCGAGAGAAACGCAACGTGCGTCCTGTCTTCCCACTAGCCTGGCCGCAATCTTTTTCTAGGCGAGCGTCACTGGTGTACGCTTTGTTGGGTGGGCGCGATTCACTCAGACGTTCTAGATGCGAAGCAGCATCTGCTATGAGCAGTGTCCTTCCCTCGGCGACCATCCGCTTCCCCACAGCACATGCACCAACCCCCCCCCTCTGTCTCTCCTCGCGTGAGCGAGAGTCGCATTTTTGTTAACTTTGCAGTACACACACGGTAATAAACAGAAAAGGGAAGGGGGGGGACAACATAAGCTGTACGCAATGCATACAAAACTCCACACGCAATTGAAACATTACATGGTAACATACAAATTGAAAAACAAGTTAACACCAGCACTGCTTCCATTCACACATGCTTCTCTTTAGTGGGAGATGGTTTGGCTTTTTTGTTTTATATAGATGGATGCTGTGAGGAAGCTGACGCTTGGGGCCAAGGTCACCGTCTCAATATGTATTAGGACGTTGACAAAATGACAATTTCCTTACGCGCGGAATAGAACGTGTGAGCAAGAACGAGAAATTCCAGTACAGTAGCTAATCACTGTGGCCACGAGCATGATTCAATACACCACCGCTGACTAAAGACACGGCAAGAAAAAAGTGAAAGGAAAGCACGGCGAAAGAAAATAAAAGTCACGTTTGTACAGCTTTTAGGGTGTGTGTGTGTGTGTGTGTGTGTTTGTGTGCGTGTGTGTGCGTGTGTGTGTGGGCGTGTGTGTGTGTGCGTGCGTGTGTGTGTGTGTGCGCGCGCGTGTGTATGTGTGTGTGATTGTGTGCGTGTGTGTGTGATTGTGTGTGTGCGCGCGTGTGTATGCGTGTGTGTGTGTGTGTGACTGTGTGTGCGTGTGTGTGTGTTCGCGCGCGCGTGTGTGTGTGAAGGTGTGTGTTTTGTGTGTGTGTGTGTGTGTGTGTTGAGTGCGCGCGTGTGCGTGTGTGTTTGAGTGTGTGTGTGTGATTGTGTGTGCGTGTGCGCGCATGTTTGTGTGTGTGTGTGATTGTGTGCGTGAGTGTGTGTGATTGTGTGTGTAGGATTGTGTGTGTGCGCGCGTGTGTGTGTGAGTATTAGTGTGTGTGTGTGTGTGTGTGTGTGTGTGTGCGCGCGCGCGCGTGGTGAAGTATACATAGATAGCTTGCCCGGTAGCTGCTGCCACAAACCGAGAGGTCATCTGCTCAACTCTCGATAAAAGAACTTTCTCTTTTTTGGTGATCTCAAAGTGGGTGTTTTTTCGCGGCACTGATGTCTTGGTGAGCCCCGGAATAAAACACTTTCGTGTTAAAATATTCAGGATACAACGTATTCAATCCTGAGCTTTCACAGTGGGAGCTATGTATTTTAGCTCAATGACTTGCAGGCTTCTGAAATTCCTTCAAAAAACTTATACAGGCTTCATGTCGAGAAAGAACAACATGAATATGGGGAATAAATAGTGGTGGAACAGTAAAAAAAATACCAGGCGTCACATATTGCGAATATAGTGACCGCGGTCACAAAATACGACATTGGCACCATCGGTAGAGGACGTATTTTTTTCACATGTGTCAGTGATGTCTTATTTTAATCACTGGTGTTCTGAGTAACACTGTCAGAGCATCCTGCACCATTCCAAAATAAACTTGAACCATCTCCCACTACAGGGAACCAGATGCGAAGCATCGGGTGCTAACGCTTACACTGGCGGCGACATCGACGATGGCACTCATCAAGTGAAAGCCAAGTAAAGGCGCCCTTGAATGAATTCCGAATGGGTGATCCAATGCCTATATGTAGGGGTGGTCATTGAACGCAGCGCAAGCAGTCGGTTTTTTACTAGCAGACACTGCCTGCATTGGCCTTGCGAGGCGAGAAAAGGAAGGGGAGCGACAGTTTTCCAAGTGTCGTCTTGGGCCAGCACGAGACGCGAGCATGCGGCACGAGGCGCGAGACGCCAGCATGCGCAATCAGGGTGCACGGAGGAACAGCGTTACACAGGCCAGTAAAAGATCTGCTTTGCATCCAATAATCCTGCACGTTTAAGAATAGCTTGCGGCAAGCGGTAAGCACGCAAGACGGAAAAACACGGATGCCACAACATACTACGACACGTGTAAGCGCTTTTGGTGCATTTGCATTGCAACTTGGAAGGTGGTGCCTGGTAGTCTCGATGACGAGGCAGCGCACTGTGGTTCAGATAGATTTGCACAATATTTCGCATGATTAGTTATCAATTATATAAAGTTGTGTATGTCACGTGGTTGCAATTTAACGCTGCACCGTTTTCACGTGATGTGAGCGCTGCTCCTAGCTGCTCGATAACGCATTAAGAAAGTTGATATTTCTCGTCAGAATCTGAAATAACTTGAGAAGTTGTGAAGTTTATACTTTCATCTTTGAGCTGGGTGTTGAGGGGAGCGGAGGTGATATATATGCTTTTAAATAAGTGTTCGAATGCATGCCTGAAGTCAGTACCCCGTGCCTAAATAAGCCATCGGGTATGAATGTTTTCACATCACGACGCCTGGTACAAGCTCGTCATTCTGAACACGGTTTCTTGACAGCTGTTTAGGCACGCAGAATTTGATTCATGACTATGAAAGCGCACCTAAACCAGAGCTTTCATTCTGCTTGCGCCTTTGTCGTCACTAGTGTCTATTTCTTTACAATTTCTTTCTCATGGTGGTACAAAAATATTACCCTTGTTTTTTTTTTGCTAACTTATATTTTATTCCGTATAATGAAGAAAGAAAAATTGTATATGTACCACAACTAAAGTTACAAACGTACAGTGGAGCCTTAATGATTGCCTGTAAATTGTGTTTTTGTACAGTTCTTGTAATAGATTCTAAAGTTCGTTGCGTTGCCTATAACATTTCTGTACATATTTCTGCAGTCTTGGGGCACATGTCCCTTCTTCGTGCTGGAGAAAACCATTCTGTATTGAAAAGCTGGAAATATAAAAAAACATTGCTCTGAAATACCAACTCTTTGATTGTTCAAAAAGTCAATCAGAACAAACATAAAATAAACCGTGTGAATTATCTTCGAAAAATGCACGTATTGCATCCCTCTATGACGAATGGTGAGTAGTTCTCATTCCATTGAAAATGTTTGAGAAACTGCAATCTGGATCATACAATTAGGTGATGAATTAAATTCACAGCTAACATTATAGAGAGATTGCTTTAGAATAATGGCATGAGTAAATGCGCAATTAATATGCATTTTCATAAAAACGTTCACTTCATTAACTTTTCAACATCTGCTATACTGGAAAAATGCCCGTTCAGCTCTCTGTTCACTTTGCATGATCAGTGCTGTAAAGAAATAAATATCTGGTCTTGGCAGCATTTTTCATGCTCCAAGGCTATTGCCTAAGTTGGTGAGCTAAACGCCCTCTGTGTTTGTATTACTGCAATTATTTAATTGGAGAACTTATCCAAGATTCACAACTTGTTGCAACAAATCACCTATGCCTACGCAGAATAATGCTGCAAAATACTTAGCGGCAATGGATCTCTGGTCTGGTCTTGCTACTGGCCCATGTATATTGATACAATTCACTTCAAAAACAGTCACTTAGCCATACCTGGTGGCTTGTAGCAGTATAAGGTAACATAACTTTATATTACTGACAGTGGGAAAAATTTATTCGCTGCTAGTTGGCTTGAATTGGACCAGTGGCCTTTCTTTTCGTGATGACACAATTTTAGGGCAATAGCTTTTAGTGGAACAAGACAACAGTGGTGAAGCTGACAGTGACTACCAAAACAGCATCATATATAATGCAAGAAAAATCCTAACTAATAACCTATAAATATTAGCCATAGTTTTGATTAAACAAATAAGAATGTGCTATGCAATTCTAACAGCAAACTTATTTCTCTCGAAGCCGTGCAACAGAGCTCTGCAACAAAAACCTATATAATATAATTTAGAGCTTGAGACGTCGCCTTTGATACGAAAGATCACTTTGAAAAGATCCTCCGTGGTGGGCCAGATAGTTTCACAATACCGGATTGTCCAAGGCTACATGTCAAGGTAGCTCTATAGTACCCTTATTGCGTCTCTTGTAAGTGGGAATGGCTGGTTTTACGTCTAAATATTGCAAGAACTTTTGCACCATCACACCAGATGTGAAGTGTTGTTAAGCTTAGTACAACGATAAAGCAGAAATGGGCTAAAAGACTTCCTCCTTTTTTCTAATCAAACAGGGAGGCTTGTAGTCACGTGGCCATATATGTATTTGTTTTGCTACAAATATAGTGATCATCATCATTATCAGCCTCACTACGCACACTGAAGGCAAAGGCCTCTCTCATGATTCGCCAATCCACCCGGTGTTGTCCCTTCTGCTGCCACTTCATACCTCCGAACTTTTTATTCTAAACGACCCACCAAGCTCTCTGTCTTGCCTTTGTGCATTTGCCATCTCTGGGCTTCCAGACAGTTGCATTTAATGACCAACGGTTATCCAACCTGCGTGCTACACGCCTGGCACATCTCCATTTCTTCTTAATTTCAACTATAATATCTTAAACCCCGGATTGCTTCCCCACCTCCTCTGCTCCCCTTTTGTCTTTTAAGATTACACTTGTCATTTTCTTTTCTATTACTCGCTGCGTTGTCCTCAATTTAAGCTGAACCCTCTATGTAAGCTTCCAGATTTCTGCTCCGGCAAGATGCCGCTGGTATATACCTTTCTCTTGAGAGTTAGTGCAGATTACCATTCACGACTTAAGAATGCTTGCCAAATGCGATCCACCCCGTCTTTAGTATTCTAGTTACTTAGCAATTATGGTTTGGCTTTGGGGTTACTACCTGTCCCGACTCCTAAGTAGACAAATTTTTACAACTTCCAGCGTCTCTTTACCTACCGCAAAGCGCTGTTTTCTACCGATACTGTTGCACCTTACCTTTGTTTTGTGCATAATAAATTTCAGACCTAAACTTCTACGTTCCGTGCGCAGTCCAGTAATCATCAGCTGTTATTTGTCACTTGAGTTACCGATGAAGACGAAGTCAAGAGCAAATTACAACTCACTTAGATACTCTCCTTTAACTCTTATCCCTAACTCTTCTCATAAAGGTGTCACACAGGCACTTTTCATTGCGATCAGTGTTGATCCGGAAAAACCACGATCCAGATTAGGTGCTGCTACACGGTCACATTTAATCACGATCAGGCGTGGTCGAAATAAAGACTATCGCAATCCGCGCATCGTGATCTGCATGAGAGATGGCGATTTTTCTGTCGTCTGCACCCCCTGGCTGAGCTTGTTGAAAGCACAGTAAAAAAGAATATCGAGCGTAGTTCAATAAAAACAATTTAAAACAGCTAAATGCTCATAAAAAAGCAAATTATAAACTGTTTAAATTAGAACAATATAGGAAGTGTGGCATATTTTAGGGTTCGCATCCACCGCATGTAGTAACGGGAGAAGCAGAAAGCAAGCAGACGTTGTACAAGTAGTCGACCATTGCCTTCAACGCTTTATTCAAGTCTCGCCCCATCGGAGCTGTTGTAGTACAAAGAAGCAAACTGATTATGAATGTCGCAAGCATTTCGACTAAGTCCTAACGTACGCGCACTTTGTGGTAGACTGAACAGTTCTTTACAGTAATTGATCGCTAGCAGGAGCGACTGGAGCAGACTTGAAGCGCCATGGCGCGTACAACGGAATTGATGCTTCGCTGCGACTACACGGCTACAAACGGGGCCATTAGAAATAAAATCGAAGGTTAAGAATCACACAGCAGTACAGAGACGTGCTAGGAAAACTTTATTGGGGGATAGATTTATGAAATTATTATCGTAGTGCCTTGCAAAGTTTTTGATATTCGAGTGGTTCTTGCACGAATAACCTTGCTGATAAAGAGCTCCATAGACATACCGTACGTCGAGTTTTGTGAGTGGCATGTTTTACGGCACGCAAGTGCCACCTGGGGCATTTCATCTGACCTGATCTCAAGCCGGATTAACTTGGGCCGCGTAGCAGCGGTCATAAAGTTGATCGCGTTCAAGAGAACTGATCCGGATCACCCTGATCGCGATTAAAAGTGCCAGTGTGACAACGGTATCAGACTAGGGTCCTGAAAACCTCCTGTAAACACGTGGTGAAAATCATTGGGGAGGTTGTTTCACCCTGTCATATAAGCCTTCTTTATAGGGATTCGATTGCTTATTTTATTGAGAACTATGGTGACCGTGAGTCCCATGTTGATTTCTTCCAGTGTGTATATGTATGGTTCTTCCATGCCCCGTTTATGTTGTGCCTGCGTTACTGCTGAAGACTCGAGTGAGTGAAACGAATTCTCGTAATCAATAAAATTTGTGTATAGGGGTTGGTTGTATTCTGCGCATTTCGTTATTACTTGATTGATAGTATGAATTTAGTCTATTGCAGAATGGCCTGTACGAAATCTTGCTTCGTTCCTTGCTTAAACAAACTCTAATGTCGCCTCAATTCTATTAGGTAATATTTTTTTAAATAGTTTGTAGAGAACGTACAATAAGCTGATTAACCTGTAATTTTTCAAGTCATTGACGTTTACTTTCTCACAGATTAAGATGATGTTAGCGTTCTCCCTAGATTCTGGTAACCTTTCCGTCAAGACAGACTCGTATATAAAATGATCAGTTTTTCTAACACAATTTCTCCGACATATTTCAGGAGGTTCATTCTTACCTTATCCGCACCAACGGCTTTACCTCTTTACATTCTTTTTAGTGCTTTCCTTACTTGTCCTGTCATTACTGGTAGGATTTCGAATTCCTCTGGACTATTATTGTTTCTCACGGTATCATCCTGGTTGTTTCGGCTCCTGAACAACTCTCTGTAGAACTTCTCCGTCACCTTGACTATTCTCTCCATATTGGTTACGGTATTGCCTTCCTTGTTACTTAATGCATAAATCCGATTTTCGCCTGTGCACAAGTTTGCCTTCGCGGCTTTTAGGCTTCTCGCGCTTTCTACAGCCTGCTCAATTGTCTCCATGTTATACCTTCTGACGTCGGTTACCTTACACCAACTTATTGACTTTGAAAACTCCACTAGCTCTATTTAGTCATTTGAATTTGAAGCTTTCATGTTTGTCGTCTGTTAAGATTACTCGTCACCTGAGATAGTTTGTCAGTGTCCTTTCTAGTTACTTTATCTCCGACTTCCATTGCACACTCTTCGATGTTACCAGTGAGATTATCGTTGAGTTTGTCAACGCTAACTTTGGTTACCTCGTTTAGAGCAGCCAATCAATCATGAAGCGAAACTGAATTTCTGTACTTTTTCTCTCACAATTGTATCTCTTTTCTTCATTCAGTATATGTGTATACGACGTCTTACCATTCTGTCGTCACTGCATCGAATCTTGCCAGCTACTTGGCTTGAAGTGAACCAGTTAGAATTAAATACGAAAAAAACTAAATTTATGATCTTCAAGCAGAAAAAAAGACCTGCAAATGGTACTATTTCTTTAATTTTCAGTGGTGAGAATATATCTCAGGTAAACAAAATTTAATTCCTGGGCGTATGTTTTCAAAGTGACCTTAGTTGGTCCGAGCATGTGGATAACCTTCGATTGAAGATATCAAGGTCTATCGGTCTAATTCGACGATTGCAGCATCTACTTCCAGGGAGAGTGAAACAGCAGTTGTGCTTTTCGCTTATCCACTCGCAAATCATGTATTGTATTCCAGTCTGGAATACGTGTAACAAAACAAACAGTGGAAGTATTATTCTTCTCCAAAAAAACGCGCTCTACGTCTGCTAACTATCTTGGTCCCCCCAAATACGTCCCTTTTTCGTGTGCACAATGTGATAATACAAATAATAATATATGAATATGTTATGATCCAGTAGTTTTTTACATTAGAACGTACCGAACGTGAAGCTGTCTTAGACACGTTTACTTCTTAGCGCATAATGAATAGGTGTGCTAATAAAGTGGTTAAAAACAAATCCTTATTTTAAAGTGAAAACAAAATTTGGGCTGTGGATGGTAAAAAAGACCGCATTAAATTCCACAACTTGATAAAGTTGTGAAATGCCGTCCCATCAACAAATGTGTAGAGCACAGGAGCAGCCGGGCCTAATCTGGCAGGGGACACCTTTCGGTGGTTACAAGGTCTGATCTAGCTTTTCTAAGAGGACTGGCGGCTCGCAGACGCTCTATGCCTAGGGTGAAAGCGTTGAAGAGTGTAATTACTAATACTGGGTTTTAACGTCCCAACACGATATGATTATGGGCAATGCCGTAATTGTAGGCTTCGGAAATTTTGACCACCTGAGGTTTTTTAACGCGCACCTAAGTGTAAGTACAAGGGGATCGATCATTTTCTCCTCCATCGAAAATGTAGCGGCTGCAGCCATGATGCAACCACACGACCTTCGGGGGAGCAGTCGAGTGCCATAACGACTAGACCACCGCTACGAGACAAAGAGTGCCCCTGTTTAACCAGTTAAACCAAATAGGCACTCGGCCTGAGGGTGCTTGCAGCGCCTCGCTGTCAAAGATGACGCGTTTAGGCTCATAACAAGCACCCAACTCCCTCAATGCAATGGATTCGTGCATTGTGGCTGATCCTAGATACTCGGTCCTGTGAAAAAGTGATAGCCTTGGACATGCTAGCAGCAGGCAAAATGAAGGCGCTCGGGGCGTAATATCTGGTTGAAAGCATTTTACGCCGATCTAGATGTCTACAATACATAGTGCCTGCTCCTTGGCACATGAATTGAGAGCCCGCAACCTCCACTACGTGCCTACTCACCATGGAAAGGTGGCTGACGACAGGCTACAAAGACGTGAATGGTGCTGAACAATAATTTCCAACTGCCTCAAAATGAACTGATCATAACACGTACTCCGTGTTTCATATTTTGTAAAATTTATATAGCTATAATTAAATTCAAAAGAGACAGGCCGTGCAAACACAGGCAGAAAAAGAAAGGCAGGGCACTAAATCTCCTGACTTCCTTACTGTGTCCATGTTTGCAGGCCCTGTCTTTTATAATCAATACGTACCAACTAAAGCTCAGCACTCTGTTATTCTATACCATAGTATATCTTCGAATGTCTACTCATGTTTTATAGCAAAATACAAAACTAATCCTTGATTAGTCATTTCTGATGGAGGCGGAAATGTTGTAGGCCCATGTGCTCAGATTTGGGTGCACGTTAAAGAACCCCAGGTGGTCGAAAATTTCGGAGCCCTCCACTACGGCGTCTCTGATATTCATATAGTCGTTTTCGGACGTTAAACCCCACATACCAACCAATCCTTGATTAGTAGAAAATTTTGAGACTTTTCGTATAAGAACCACTTCTCATGGGCAAGGACATATCAATTACAAAGAAGAATGTAACTATGGTTTGGATATCTATCAATGAAAATAATATTTGACGAATGTTACTTACTTTTCGCGGTCCTAGATTTTGTCACTTTTTTTTCTGAATAAAAGAAAATGAACATCACAAAGCATTCCAATAACACACTTTGAATTTTGAAGAAATGCATTATTTTGTTTCAATTACATCTTTTTTGTACCACTGCTCGTATTGTATTTCTAAGCTTAACGACAGCGTGAAAACGAATATATGCATCAGTTGTCCAGTTTAAAATCAATCAATACACCTATTTGCGAAGCTAAATCCAATTATTGACTCTGGAATATAGGCACCATAATTAAAAGTTGAATATACCATTTCAGAACTCTACACATGAAAATATAATGAAGATCGACCGATGACATGGCTGCCTTTTTTTTTTCACATGTGCTGCTACACTATAGCCCTAACTGCAGGCGTGCGGTTCACAATCGTCATTATCCTCCCGCCAGCGGCAAAGTAGTAAAAAAAAAAGATGGCATCATACCACAACAGTGAGAGTGGGAGATACATATGGGTCATCATCAACATCATCATGATCATCATCCAAACGCTGCGGAGCCACTTCTGATGGCTTGGCGGCCGTTTTAATTCATGGCATTGCTAGCATGTTGTACCATCTTTTCGTTCGCTGGCTGCGCATTCGCTACTTCGACACGCACCCAACGCTCGGCACTACACATGACTTATCATTTAAAGATTAGTTGCACAAGCACGACAACAATAGTCAGATTGTGTGTTTTCTGTCAAACACGATTCGCACTAGTAACAACTGCGCCCGAATATTTGTTACACGAAGTCAACAAATATAAGTTGAATAACGTAATCTTGTAATCCCGTATGATATAATCAGAAAATTTTTTAATGTCCTCAGTAGCTGAGCCTGGCATCGGCTGTATAAGCTAACTATAAGCACACGTTCAAAGTTGTCTCTGATTATTTTTATATTAACCAAGCCGTATGTTTTCCAAAGGTTCTGGTTTGTTCGAAATTATGCAATGTAGGACCAGGATAATGAAGACGTTAAAAAAGTCCTCCTGAACTATTGTTAGGCAGCAGCCAGATAACAATGTGAAAATAGTGCTTACAAAAAATATTTTAAGCCCTTTTCGTGCAATTCTCGCTCGCAGCGAAGATATACTAGCCCCATATAGTTAGATGATAAGCTTTTATAACTCCAAACAGAGTAATTGTTGGGAAGCTAGCAAGGAAACATTTTTTTAAACTATTTCTTACCTTTTTTATTTTTGGTTTCTTTGGTTTGTGCTCTAAGGGGAAAAACAGTAGCAAAATAAGGTTAGTATGGCTGCTATCTCCTTTTAAATGTAGTTGATTGTTAATTTACCCCTTTCCTAACACGATAACGATAAGTATTTTTTGCGCGAAAGCTTTGTCATAGCCGTCAGCATTCTTAGCTGCGAAAAGAATTGTCGTAGTCTGCGACAGAAAAGTGAGATACATTTACACAAATAAATGTTGAAACCTTCGGTTTTCCATTTGAATAGAATTCGAACCCAGGGCGTCCGTGCTGTAGACAGGCTTTAACACTTACACACGCTACTGATCGAGGCATACGCGAAAGTAGAGTGTATGTATTAAGGGAAAAAGAAGGCAAGGCCACAACCGACAAAGATAGGAAAGTTTAGGTGGTGGATTATTTCTACACAGAGCTGTACAGAAACTGAAACATGCAGGATTATATTGTAAGAAGCATTGATATACAACAAAGATAGCAAAGTATAGGTGGTGCAGTATTTCTACAGAGAGCTGTACAGTAGCCGAAACATCAAGAATGATATTGTAAGAAGCATTAATATCCCAGAGGAATTCGGCATCTTCGATGGGGGAAGTAATGAAAATTTTAGAAAAAATGCAAAGAGGCAAAACCGCAAGTGAGGATAAGATAACAATGAACCCGGTGAAAGGTGACAGAGAGATTGTGTTAGATAAACTGATCACTTTATAAACGAAGTGTTTCTTGGCGATAAGGGTACCAGAATTTCGGAAGAATGCTTGCATCAACTAAATCCATACGAACGTTGACGTCAAGGACTTAAACAGTTACATAACGATCAGGTTACTGTCTGTTCTCTGTAAGCTATTTACAAAAATAGCAGCTAATCGAATAGGGTGACATTAGAGTTAGATCAAGCAAATGACGAACCAGGATTTCGCACAGACTACACCACAACTGACCATATTCATACTATCAATCGGGTGATAGAGAATTGCGCAGAATACAACTAACCCCAATACATAGCCATTGTGATTGCGAGAAGGCCTTGACTCAGTCGAGCCATTAGCAGTGGTACGGGCACTACGAAATGAGGGCATCTACAAACCTTACATAAACATACTGGAGGAAATGAACAGTGAATCCACAGCCACCATAGTCCTCCAGAAAGAAAGCGACAGAGTTTCCGTAAAGAAAAGTGCAAAGCACGGAGGCATAATCTTTGGAATGCTAATCACCGCGTGTTTGCAGGTGGTCTTCAGGGCCCTGGATTCGAAAGGGTTAGGGATGGCAGTTAATGGAGAGTGCCTTAGTAACCTGTGGTTTGTTGATGGCAGTGACTTCATAAGTAACTCAGGGGAGGAATTACAGCTCATGAATTCTTAACTAGACACCAAAAAAAAAAAGAAGAGTAGTTCCGAAAATAATATGCACAAAACTAAAGTGCAACATTCATGACAGAAAACGGTGTCTTGGGATTGGTGGAGAGACGCTGGAAAATGTAAAGGGATATGTTTACTTAAGACAGGTAGTAACCTCGGAGCCGAACCATAAGAGTGACGAGACGCTGGAAGCTGTAAGGGAACTTGTCTACTTAAGACAGATAATAACCTCGCAGCCGAATCACGAGAGTGGCATACCTCGAAGGATAAGGATGGGCTGGATCAGATTCGGCAAGCATTCTCCACTTTTGAGTGGCAATCTATCACTAACCCTCCAGAGGAAAGCATATAACAGCTGCATCTCTCCGGTACTTATCTAGGAAGAAGAAACCTGGAGGCTTACAAAGAGGGCAGCATGAGCAAAGTTTGGAGTTGTTGCTCGAGCGACACACCATTGCACACCCCTTCCTGCCTTCCACTGGCGCTGCATCATACAGAGAAAGCAGCTGCGGCAATTTTTCAATACTCAAAGAGCCATCCTTTCGCATTGGTATGGCAGACACTCCTACATGCGACTACTGCGGAGCTGAAGAGACCATCGAACACGTCCTGTGCAGCTGCGCTTGCTACGACACACAGCGATGCCAGCTCCGGATGGTTTTGAATCGACTTGACCCCGGACCATTTTGTGTGCAGAAGATACTAGGACCTTGGGCATCTGCCTCAGTTGCGCAGAAAGCAGCTAAAGCACTGCTACTTTACCTTAAGTCAACAAACCTGAGCGACCACCTGTAGACTGTGTGTGCTCCCCGAATGTGCTCGTGATTGTGTGTACCTTCTCATCTTTCTGCAACCTCTTTTCTCCCCTTTATCCCTTCCCCGGTGCAGGGTAGCAAACCGCATGTGCGTCTGATTAACCACCCTGCCTTTCCTTGCATCTTTATCTCTCTCTCTCTCTCTCTCTCTCCAAAGAGCCATCAACCGCAGGCCTCACAAGCGGGCGATGTCAGCGCACGCCTTCTACGTGCGATGGAGAGGGTCGGCTGGATTCACATCTGCTACAGCCACTCTCGTCGCCAGCGTTTGTGTTTTGTTACTTGCGCATAGCGCCTGCCATGTGCGGGGCGGTGCTACGAAATTCGACTTTACATGTAACACGATGGGGATGCCGACGGTGGTGACACATACCACCTAACGAGTCAACAAACTTCGTATCGCAATAAAAATAATTTCGCGCAGACCTAACGTACTGCGAAGATTCCGATCAACACGTGCAGTATCTCGTGGAATACGCGCAAAATATCAATGAGGGCCGCATTATGCCAACTGCACAACCAGTGGCTCATTTAAAAGGCCATATAATAAATATATCTGCGCGTATTTAAATAAGAACAGCTACATTTTCTAAGGTGCACAGTTGGGCATACTACCTCACAAACGCGTTATGGTTACTGCACTGCGCTCAGTGTGAAGATTTAGAGTGTAGTGGGCACTTTGAGAAGGTGCAATAAAAAATGGAGAGGACAAAAAAACAAAAAAATGAAACTCAAGCAGATGATATCGCCAAAAACACTACGTCAGTCAGACACAAAAACTAGCACCATGATAGGATCAACTGCGTCCAGGGGCGCTAAACATTTGGTTGATCTTTTTTTGTCCAAGAACACGTGCACCAATTTGTGTGTCATAGGCTCCAATAACTGGGACGAGCAAAGAAACAAGTTCAAAAAGAAAGAGAGGGGGGGATACCAGAATAAGGATATGTTAACAAAACAGTGAGAATTAAAGAGAATAAAAGCACAAAAAGAGAGGATAAAGGAGAAATAAACCGAAAAAGAAGCAAAGTAATAGAAACAGGCATAACATTGGTGCACGTGGTTAGAGAAAAGCGTGCGAAGTGTTCTATTGCGCTCAGCATGAGCTATACCACGAGAGCGTTAGACTGAATACTCCACCAATGCACGCCCGTAAAGCCTACTATCGAGTTTCTCTATTTCTGTAAGTGTGCATCGCCGGCACTTGCTTTCGTTTTCGTGATACCTGCTTCGAAAGTGAAAACTGCCACTCTGCCTTGACGCCGAAACGTTGGTTTTTTTAATATTAAGCCAAATAAATAGCAGAGTTTCTTCAAACAAATGTAAGTGGTGGTAGAGGAAAGCAAGTGGGAGCGATGCATACCCGCCGGAACAGTGAAGCGCTTTCCGGAGAGCTGAAGGATATGCTACAATATATACGCTATGTACAGCCTTGCCTTACACTTGGACTTTGGCTGACGTGGTGTGGCTGATATAGAGCGCGATATTACATATGTGCGCTATGGTAGGCAGTTGCAGCCTTGATGACATGACGACTTTTCGATTACTTGAGTCCAATGACGGAGCTTTTTCAAATAATAATATTTTTACGCCTCTATTCTTTTTCTAGGTTTTTGCCTAGTCTTATTACGAGCAACACAATACAGGTTTTTGAGGGTCAATTTTGAGCCAAGTTTTCAATATAACCATGAAACAGGGGAGGCTTCTGTTGGTGCTCAATACTGAGTGTTCTTGGGATAAGGACACACTAAACAAAAAATTTTTTATGTTTAAAAAATTTGTTAACGATTTAGAGTACGATGTACTCTACTAAGGGAGAGCAGAAAGCCGTCCCGTGCGTCTGAGCATAACCGAGGAGGTTACGCACAGCGAGTTTGGCAGTTTATCATTGCGACACTGCACACGGAACTGGGGTGTACAATAATTCACCATGCAAAATGGGGATGTTTCAGCACTCACCAATCACCACCCATGAAATCTCATCCTTGAAAACTGCACAAGTGTCATTTTGATACACCATACTGCGCGTTATATTACCATCTGTGTTGAAGATAAAGTATATAAAAATTAAGGCTACAGCATCAGTGTGAGGAAATTATTTCATTAGGATTGAAACAAGTGAAAACTTTTTGGGGCGTTTAACCACGTTTAACTCCAAGAATATTTACACTATTAAGAATTCAGCAGAATATTAGGTATACTAAATACAAGAAAAAACCATCCTAAAGGTCCTGCTTATATGCACACCGTTCAATTGGTAACAACTCACATTTAAAAGAACGTGAATTAAAAAAAATCAATCGAAAATTTATGAACTCAATGACTACGCACAATTAAGTGCTCTAATAGAATATAGAGTACAGAGTTTAGGCAGTGCTTTCTTCATTTCAATTTGTTGATAGCGACATAATACACAGGTTTTCTGGGAACTAAATTTATACCTGACGCCCTCAATGTTACAAACTTGATTATAACTAAAGCTAACGCGCTATTGCATGATTTTCCTTATCCCGATGCAGCTCCCTTCTCAACGAATGTATTTCACTACACCATATCATTCAACCTCTACTTCATAGCCATGGCTGCGCAAACTACAACGGTCTCTGCATGACAAGTCATCACGCAAAATTTGTTTGCGTCCTGAAGGACTAAGATCTAGACGGCCTGAGCAAATACGACTTCCAAATAACGCGTTATTCGGAGGTCGTAGGTTCGATTCCTGCTCACGGCAAGTTATTTTTTCACACACTTTTCTTTCTTCATAATTACCGTACATTGATTCTAAAAACTTCTTCTATACATACCTTGGCATTATTGTCTGTTATATCTCATTATTATTGTGTCAAAACACGGAAAAACGAGTGTATACACTTTTTTCCCGTCGGCAGAATAAGCAGTTGTTATGTGAAAGCGCATCTACTTTCATATTTATAACCTTGCGGCAACCGAAGTAATTCTTCGGCATATAAGCCTTATATATATATATATATATATATATATATATATATATATATATTGTAATGAATTAATGAATCTTAATAACGGACGCTCTGCTGGCAATGAAGAAGACGATGATGATGTGTGGCTGTTGTAGTAGCTCGCGCACGCCGCTCGCCATTAGCCAGACCTGCCTGATAAAGCACATTTTTTCCAAGTTGCGTCTGACCCTTTTTCGACGTACAACACCTCTATTTTAAGTGGTGGAGGAGCCGGGGTTCTCATCAACCTGGAACTTCGCAATCAGACGCTACCATCACCGTTCACCATGACTGCTCCTGGCCCTTTTCAAGCTGCCTTACCAACGACCGTCTACTGTACTGGCGTGCCTCGGCAACGCGACCCACCAATTTTTCGCGGCAACGACGAACAAGACGTCGAGGACTGGCTCGTCGAGTACGAAATCGTAAGCGCTTCCAACAAGTGGAACGCCTGCGATAAGCTCACAAACGTGCGCTTTTACCTCGCTGATGTGGCCAGCCTCTGGTTCAAGAACCACGAAGGCGAAATTACCAACTGGTCCGCCTTCAAGACCACCATCGCCACGGTCTTCGGTCGTCCCGCCGTGCGCCGGCTTCGCGCGGAACAGCGTCTTCGTAGTCGAGTCCAGCGCAGGGACGAGACCTTTACAAGTTACATCGAAGATGTCTTGTCTCTTTGCAAGCGCGTCGATGAATCTCTAACGGAACGCGACAAAATCAAGCACATCATCAAAGAAGTTGACGACGATACCTTCCAGATGCTCGTCGCTAGAAATCCACAGACCGTCACCGATGTTGTTCACCTCTGTCAGGAGTACGACGAGTTGCGTAAGCAGCGCGTCTCGACGCGCAAGGCCGCTGAAGATACGGCTGAAGTTTCCGCCCTTGTGCACGACGTCACTGCTGATCACACGGTCCTGCTGCCCCACATCAAGCAATTCATTCGTGAGGAAGTTGCGCGTCAGCTTTCTCTTGTGGCCGAAGCATCCGCGCCAGTGACCTCGTTAGACCCACGTCTACGCCAGGTCATTGAGACACAGGTCACGGAGGCACTGCCTCCCTCACCATCTGTCCCTACGCCGCTGACCTACGCTGCCGTCGTTGCTAGACCCCCAGCCTCACCTGTCTCTGGCGCATACCGGGGCACCGGGTCCTCCTACCCTACCACGCTGCCTACATACACGGCACCCCATCCCGTTTCGCCCCCAGCACCTTCTGTCGTTAACCCATGGCGCACCTTGGATAATCGACCCATCTGTTTCGCATGCGATTTCGTGGGACATATAGCACGCTACTGTCGCCGTCGCAACTTCCAGCCTCCAAACCATGGGAATTCTGCAAATTACCAGGCTGCCCAGAATCCCCAGCGACCATCTTCTCCTATCACCGACTCATTGTCCCCACAACGCCCTGTCGATTCTCGCCGGTCATTACCACCCCGTCGCCGATCTGTCTCCCCGATGCTCCAGCGCACGAGCCCCGCTCGAGAGGAAAACTGACAGCCGCAGTTCCGGAGGCAAGAACTGCGTCGTCGTCGAAATTTCTAAGACCTCCTGTTTGTCCGACCAACGAAATTGATGTGCTAGTAGAAGGTGTTGCTGTACGTGCACTTGTTGACACAGGCACCGTCGTTTCTGTAATTAGTGAAAAACTATGTCGCGATTTGAGAAAAGTTACAACGCCGCTTACGAATCTTGCTCTGCGTACAGCCACTTCCCATTTCATCGCGCCGACAGCTCAGTGCACAGCACGCGTTCTTATTCGAGATGTTTGGTACGCCGTCAACTTTGTTGTTCTCCGACGTTCATCTTACGACGTCATACTAGGATGGGATTTCCTTTCTACCCATCAGGCCCTCGTCGACTGCGCTCGTGCTGAACTCACGTTGACGAATCCGTGCCTTGATATCGACCACCACAGTCCATCGAAAGTGTTTGCCGCAGCTGACGTCCGCATCGCGCCATTGTCCGCCGTCCTAGTGCCTGTGTTTTCCCCTGCTGCCACTAACTCGACACTCCTGTTCCAACCAGCTATAGCTAGTGTGCAACACCGAACCATCGTCCTCCCGTTTGCCGTCATCAACTTTTCCAATGGTTCGGCGGTACTTTATGCGTGTAACGTTTCTGCTTGCCCGTACATCCTGCTACGCGGCGAGTGTCTGGGAAGCCTCGAGACCTTAAATTGTATTTTCGAAGACCCGATCTATCCAGACAAGCCATTTTTACCGACATTGTGCCATTACACCCGCAACTGACGCCAATGAACCTATGGATGTATTCCGCAAGTCCATTGATTGCAACCTCACGCCTGGGCAGCAGGAACAGCTGATCAAGCTGCTACAGCGTTTTCGAGCCTCATTTGACCACAATCAGCCTTCCTTAGGTCGAGCGTCATCTGTTGTTCACCGTATAGATACCGGTCAAGAGACACCATTACGGCAGCGTCCATATCGTGTGTCAACTACCGAACGCCATGCCATTAATGAACAGGTTGACGACATGCTGACACGTGGCATAATCGAACCGTCAAGTAGTCCCTGGGTCTCTCCAGTTGTGTTGGTGAAGAAGAAGGACGGATCCATCAGGTTTTGCGTGGACTACCGACGTCTCAACCGAATCACGCGCAAGGATGTCTATCCGCTGCCACGCATTGACGATGCCTTGGACTGCCTACAGGGAGCCGAATTTTTCTCTTCTTTAGATCTGCGCTCTGGATACTGGCAGGTACCCATGGCAGAGGCCGATCGCGAGAAAACAGCTTTCATCACGCCCGACGGGCTTTACGAATTCACAGTGATGCCTTTCGGTCTCTGCAATGCGCCAGCTACTTTCGAGCGAATGATGGACTCTATCCTTCGAGGCCTCAAATGGAACGTTTGCCTTTGTTATTTAGATGACATTGTCGTCTTTTCAGCTGATTTCGCAACCCATTTAACCCGCCTCGAGAAAGTGCTCGCATGTATTTCTGCCGCGGGGCTGCAACTGAATCTGAAGAAGTGCCATTTCGCCGCTCGAAAGCTTACGATCCTTGGCCACGTGGTTTCAAAAGAGGGCATTCTTCCTGACCCTGCCAAACTTACAGCCGTTTCAGCGTTTCCCAAACCGACCACCATGAAAGAGCTCCGAAGCTTCATAGGCCTGTGCTCTTACTTCCGGCGCTTCGTCCGCAATTTCGCGATGATCATCGCTCCTTTGACCAAGCTCCTTGCCGGCTCTAGAGACCTTTCAGGCTGGTCTGCCACCTGTGATGATTCTTTCAATGAACTGTGCCGCCTCCTCACGTCGCCGCCTATTCTGCGACACTACGACCCATCGGCACCCACAGAGATCCACACCGACGCTAGTGGTGTCGGGCTAGGCGCTATTCTTGCACAGAAGAAAGACGGCTTCCAAGAATACGTGGTTGCCTACGCAAGCCGAACTCTTAGCAAAGCTGAGATCAACTATTCCGTCACCGAAAAGGAATGCCTAGCCATTATTTGGGCGATAGAAAATTTCGACCTTACTTGTACGGGCGCCCTTTTGACGTCGTCACTGACCACCATGCCCTCTGCTGGTTGGCGTCACTGAAGGATCCAAGCGGTCGCCTCGCCCAATGGGCATTACGCCTCCAAGAATATAATATTCGCGTGGTCTATCGGTCCGGCCGGAAACATTCGGACGCGGACGCCCTATCCCGTTCGCCCCTACCCCCTGACCCGGACTGCAGCGAAAGTCTAACCTGTGATGCCACTGCCGTCACCATCGCCGACATGCCATCTGAGCAACGCAAGGACCCTTGGGTTGCTTCGATTCTAGACATCCTGGCTGGGCAGACGGCTTCCCCCCCTTCTCGCACGTTGCGTCGGCAAGTGGAGCACTTCACCACTCGCGACGACGTGCTGTACCGACGCAACTACGCACCCGGTGGACGTCAGTGGCTACTCGTGATTCCACGTCATCTGCGATCCGAAATTTGTTCCACGTTTCATGACGACCCCCAATGTGGCCACGCAGGTTTCCTGAAGAATTATTCTCGCATACGTCTTCGATATTACTGGCGTGGCATGCACCGTTTTATACGGCAATACGTTCGGGCCTGCTCGACGTGCCAGAGGCGAAAAACTCCCCCTTATCACGCCAGCGGTACCTTGTTACCCTTACCAAGCCCATCCCGACCATTCGACCGCGTCGGCATTGATATCTATGGTCCCTTTCCCAACAGCGCTGACGGTAACCGCTGGATCATAGTTGCCGTCGACCATCTCACGCGGTATGCCGAAACTTCATCCCTTCCCTCGTCTACAGCAAAAGACGTTGCGACTTTCGTACTTCACAACATCGTATTACGTCATGGAGCACCTCGGGAGTTACTGAGCGATCGTGGTCGCGTATTCTTGTCAGACGTCATCACAGCATTGCTGCGTGAGTGCCACGTCGTTCACCGCACTACAAGCGCCTATCATCCCCAGACCAATGGAATGACAGAGCGCTTCAACCACACCCTTGGTGACATGCTGTCCATGTATATCTCGTCAGACCACTCCAATTGGGACAGAGTGCTCCCGTTTATCACGTTCGCCTATAATACCGCCATTCAAAGCACTACTGGGTTCTCTCCTTTTTTCCTCCTTTATGGACGCGAACCTTCTTGCACTATGGACACCATTCTTTCGTAGAAACCTGACTCCTCAGAGTCCACGACTTTGTCTCAAGCCGCTATATACGCTGAAGAATGCCGCCAACTGGCAAGATCATTTACAACGCAAGACCAAGGACGCCAAAAGCACCACCATTACGCATCAAATGACACTACTTCCTACGATCCAGGTTCACTTGTCTGGCTGCTAACCTTCTGCTACACCTGGCCTTTCTACCAAGTTGTTCCCCAAGTATCATGGCCCATATCGTGTGCTACAAAAAACGTCACCAGTGAATTACCTCATTGAGCCACTAGAACCATCTTCTGACCAACGTCGTCGTGGCCAGGAAATTGTCCACGTCTCGAGACTTAAGCCCTGCTACGACCCTCCCGTGTTTACTTGTCCATAGGTCGCCAGGATGGCTCCTTATTTCGCGGGGAGTAATTGTAATGAATTAATGAATCTTAATAACGGACGCTCTGCTGGCAATGAAGAAGACGATGATGATGTGTGGCTGTTGTAGTAGCTCGCGCACGCCGCTCGCCATTAGCCAGACCTGCCTGATAAAGCACATTTTTCCAAGTTGCGTCTGACCCTTTTTCGACGTACAACACCTCTATTTTAATATATATATATATATATATATATATATATATATATATATATATACATATATCGGCTGTAGGAACGGCCTTTGTCGACGAAGGCCGGTCCCACGGCCGAAACGTTGGTTGGTCTAAAGTGTGCTGAAACGTTCGTTGGGTGAATTACGCTTCTTTATATATATATATATATATATATATATATATATTCGAAGGTCGTAGGTTCGATTCCTGCTCACAGTTGGTAATTTTTTCATCCACTTTTCATTCTTATTTACATTCCATTGATTTCAATAACTTCCCCTGTACATTCCTTGGCATTACTGTCTGTTATATCTCATTAATATTGTGTTAAAACACGGAAAAACGAGCCCTTAGGTATACACTTCTTTCCCTTATATATATATATATATATATATATATATATATATATATATATATATATAAATTGTTAAGACGTTTATTGGTGGACACTTCACGAAAGCGACAGTCAATGCGGGGACCGACTCTCTACACGAGCTGCTCTTCTTCTTATGAAAAGGGCGACCCACTAGAAGGCACTCGAGAGGATGACCCACTGTTCGAAGGCTTTGCCACAACTACCCCCGGTACGAAAAGGGAGCCGCCTGGCGACCTAACAGGTGGTTACTATGAGCGGGTCATGGTAGGCCTTGAGGCGCTCCACGTTAACAATGTCGCGTCCTCGACGGCGCATGTCCGAAGATGGTTCGATTGGTTCAATCAAGTAGTTGACAGGAGAGGTGCGTTTGACGACATGGTAGGGGCCTTCGTATTTGGGCAATAGTTTTGAAGATAGGCCAGTTGCAGTGGTAGGGATCGAGAACCAAACGAGCGCTCCAGGGAGGAACGTGGGCGCTGTAGTGCTGGCGTCAGCGCGAATGCTTTTTTGCCGCTCTTGATCGTGCGCAGTAAAGGTCTTTGCAAGCTCTCGACACTCTTCAGCAAGCTTGGCTGTAGCAGAAATAGGCGCCCACTCAGACGGATCTGGCCTGTACGGAAGTATCGTGTCGATGGTGTGCGACGGGTGCCTTCCATATAATAAAAAGAAAGGTGAAAAGCCAGTAGTGCTCTGAGGGGCGGTATTATATGCGTAGGTGACGAAGGGTAGAATGGAATCCCAATTTGTGTGATCGGCGGCGACGTACTTGGAAAGCATGTCGCCGAGCGTACGGTTGAAGCGTTCGGTGAGGCCATTTGTCTGCGGGTGGTAAGCAGCAGTTTTGCGGTGAACAATGTTGCACTCTTTAAGAATGGCTTCAACGACTTCAGACAGGAAGGCGCGGCCTCGGTCACTGAGCAGTTGCTGGGGTGGACCGTGTCGCAAAATGAATCGTTGGAGCAGAAAGGAGGCCACATCGCTCGCTGTAGCCGCGGGTAGAGCGGCCGTTTCGGCGTATCGCGTGAGGTGGTCCACAGCGACAATGGCCCAGCGGTTACCAGCCGACGTCAGTGGAAGTGGCCCATATAAATCGATGCCAACGCGCCCAAAGGGCCTGGCAGGGCAAGGTAGAGGTTGCAGACCTGCCGGTGATAGGTGCGTTGAAGCTTTTCGGCGCTGACAATCTATGCAGGAGCGAACGAATTTCTGCACGTAGCGGTACATGCCGTGCCAAAAGTACCGTTGGCGAATGCGGTGGTAAGTCTTCGATACCCCGGAGTGCGCACATTGCGGATCGGAATGAAAAAACTCGCATATGTCAGAGCGCATACTGCGAGGTATGACTAGTAGCCACTGGCGGCCGTCACCGTTGTAATTGCGCCTGTGGAGGAGGTCGTCGCGAATGGCGAAATGGTGGGCTTGACGACGCAACGCGCGAGTGGATGGAGTGGATGGATCAGCCAGTAAGTCGATCAGTGAGGCGATCCATTGATCCTTGCGCTGTTCAGTAGCAATGGTATGAATGCTAATAGAAGAAATGGCAAGGTGAGACGCGGAGTTGTGGGCGTTGTCGTCAGGCAAGGGAGAGCGTGACAGGGCGTCGGCGTCAGCATGTTGCCTTCCATTGCGGTACAGCACGCGGATATCATAGTCTTGCAGGCGAAGTGCCCACCGGGCGAGACGGCCTGAGGGATCTTTCAATGACGACAACCAGCATAGTACGTGATGGTCGGTGACGACATCAAATGGGCGACCATACAAATAAGGTCGGAACTTCGTAAGGGCCCAGGCGATTGCCAAACATTCCTTTTCGGTGACGGTGTAATTAGTCTCGGCCTTAGTAAGCGTACGGCTTGCATACGCCACGACATATTCCGGGAACCCTGGTTTGCGCTGCGCAAGGACAGCGCCAAGGCCGACACCACTGGCATCCGTGTGTACCTCTGTAGGGGCCGTAGGGTCGTAGTGGCGGAGTATGGGAGGCGACGTCAACAAACGACGGAGCGTTGTGAAAGCGTCGTCACACTGTGATGACCACGAATGGAGAGGCCCGTTACTTCCAAGCAGCTTCGTCAGCGGCGATATGATAGTCGCGAAGTTTCGAATGAAGCGCCGAAAGTAGGAACACAGCCCTACGAAACTGCGCAGTTCCTTGACGGATGTCGGCTTGGGGAACTCGGACACGGCCCGAAGCTTAGCTGGATCAGGGAGAATTCCGTCCTTGGACACAACGTAGCCGAGTATTGTCAGCTGCCTAGCTGCAAATCTGCACTTCTTTAGGTTCAGTTGCAGACTGGCGTCACTCAGACGCGTTAAAACATGCCGTAGGCGCTGAAGATGCGTCGAGAAGTCCGGAGCGAAAACGACGACGTCATCGAGGTAGCACAGGCACGTGTTCCATTTCAGGTCACGCAGAACAGTATCCATCATGCGCTCAAAGGTGGCGGGCGCGTTGCACAGCCCAAACGGCATGACGTTGAATTCGTACAAGCCGTCGGGGGTGACAAAAGCGGTCTTCGGTCGAGCGTCCTCAGCCATAGGTACTTGCCAGTACCCTGAGCGCAAATCGAGGGATGAAAAGAATTCTGCTCCTTGCAGGCTGTCAATAGCGTCATCTACCCGCGGTAGTGGGTACACGTCCTTACGAGTGATCTTGTTGAGGCGTCGGTAGTCCACACAGAACCGCACAGAACCGTCCTTCTTCGTGACGAGAACGACAGGAGATGCCCAGGGGCTGCTAGAGGGGCGAATAACATCGCGGCGAAGCATGTCGTCGACTTGCTCGTTGATTACACGGCGTTCTGTGGGAGATACGCGATATGGACGCTGTCTCAGTGGTGGCTGTGTGCCTGTGTCGATGCGATGCGTAATGGTGGATGTGCGGCCGAGAGAAGGTTGGGCGACATCAAAAGAAGACCGGAATTCTTGCAACAGGCCCAGAAGCTGGGAACGCTGGCCTGGCGTAAGGTTGTCGGGAACGGAGGGACCGAATACATCATCGGATGATGAAGCAGATGTCGAAACAGCACTAAGCGTACTGGAACTTGAGCAGTGCATGTCATCGGGTTGATCCATAACTTGTTCCATAACTTGTTCGTCTTCGATGGGTTCCACGCTGCCGAGACATTCCCCTCGCACCAACGTAACGCTGTACGGGGATGAGTTCACTGCAAAAATAGTGGTGCTGCCGTGAGTGAGTTGCACGGTCGCGAAAGGAACCAGCAAGCCTTTTCTGATGAAAACACGATGAGATGGCGAGAGGAGTGCAGCGGTGTCAGAAAGGCTTGCGCAGTAGACCGACACCGTCGCGGACGAGTTTGCAGGCACTTGGGTGTCATCTCTGACGAGTAACTTGCTTGCGGCAGATGGACTGTCGGCCGGCGTCAAAGAAGAGATTTGGGTGAGTTCTATTTCTGCTGGTGCGCAATGAATGACGGCGTCATGGCGGGAGAGAAAATCCCATCCTAGGATGACGTCGTGAGAGCATGAAGGAATTATGATGAATTCGACCGCATACATCACGTCCTGAATCATAAGGCGGGCTGTGCACATCGCCGTTGGGTAAATGCTTTGGGCGCTGGCTGTACGGAGGGAGAGCCCGGAGAGTGGCGAGGTCACTTTGCGCAGTAATCGGCTAAGTTTTGCGTCCATGACGGATACGGCGGCTCCAGTATCTACAAGGGCAGATGCACGAACGCCATCCACAAGTACGTCTATCACGTTCGATGGGCTTTCCTGAGGGCTTCCGCAGTTCGACAGCGTCGCAGCCCTTGCCTCGTGGACTGCGACGACTAGTTTTCCTGGTCGCCCTCGAGAGGACGTGGCCGCATCGGCGACAGTGAGCGACGTCGCGGAGATGGTGAACGGCGGGTAGACGGAGCGGGGCGGGACGACGGTGACATAGGCGGCGGCTGGTCGTAAGGGCGGCTTGATTGGCTTGGAAAGTTCGAGGCGACCTGCGGTTGCTGCACACGATTGCAATAGCGTGCTACGTGACCAACGCGACCACATGCAAAGCAGATGGGGCGATTGTCAGCAGTGCGCCATCGGTTCGCGGGTCCCATCCATGTCGCAGAACGCGTTGGGCGAGCCGGCTGCTGATATGAGTGCATGGTGGGCGGCACTCGGGGCACGTGGGTGACGTCGGCGTATGTAGGCGACACAGTTTCTCCGAAGGCGTGGGGCCTCGCGGTGGTTTCGGTGTAACTTACAGGGCAATCCACAGAAATCGGTGGGGGCGGCCTGGCTGCAACTTGGGCGTAGCTGAGTGGCGCAGATACAGGAGGCGGCTGGTGGTATTCTGGAACGACCTGCGCGATTTCCTGCTGAATGGCTCGGCGGAGCGGAGGTACAAGTGTGCTTGATGGCTGCTGAGCATGTTGCGGCGGAGCAAAAGCCAGTAAAGAGACCTGGCGGGCAACTTCCTCACGCACGAATGACTTGATTTCGGCGAGCAAGGTTGTGTGGTCAGGAACCGCTGACAAGGCCGAAAGACCAGCATCACGTGGTGGCGATCGACGGGTCATCAAGCGCTGCCGCCGCAGCTCGTCGTAACTTTGGCATAATGTAATGATTTCTGCCACAGTATGAGGGTTCTCTGCCAGAAGCATGGTGAAGGCATCGTCGGCGATGCCTTTTAGAACATTCGTGATTTTGTCAGCCTCTGACATGTTCTGGTCGACTTTCTTGCACAAGTCAAGGATGTCCTCGATGTAACTTGTGAAGGACTCGCCAGTCTGCTGTGCTCGTTCACGTAAACGCTGTTCGGCTTGCAGTTTACGAACGGCAGGGCGGCCGAACACGTCCACGACAGCGGTCTTAAAAGCGGACCAAGTCGGGAAATCAGATGCGTGGTTATTGTACCACATTCCGGCCACACCCGCAAGGTAGAAGAACAGGTTACCGAGTTTAGCTGCCTCATCCCAATGATTGGGGACGCTCACACGTTCGTACTTGGCAAGCCAGTCCTCGACGTCGGTGCCATCCGCGCCGGTGAAGACTGGAGGGTCGCGGATGCGGGGGACACCGGGACATGGCGTCGGTGTAGGAGGGAGCGTTTGCTGAGCGGCGTCCATGGTAGAAGGCACGGTACGGGATCGAAGCTCGAAGGGCATCGAATGCGAACCAAAGATGTTTGAAGGGGACAGCACTCTCCACCAAATTGTTAAGACGTTTATTGGTGGACACTTCACGAAAGCGACAGTCAATGCGGGGACCGACTCTCTACACGAGCTGCTCTTCTTCTTATGAAAAGGGCGACCCACTAGAAGGCACTCGAGAGGATGACCCACTGTTCGAAGGCTTTGCCACAATATATATAGGTGTGTCTGTGTGTGTGTGTCATGCTAGCCTTCCACAATTGCGAAAATTCTCCGTTTAAGAGCTCGATATTAGGCCGCACATGCTCAGCACAGTGGTGTGTGCATTCTCTTGTGTTTATAAACACTGGCGAGAACTCTTCTGGAGGTTTTCAGTATACATTTAACTATCAGTCCTATTTAACTACCCGTCCACAACCTTGCTTGCAGA
This sequence comes from Rhipicephalus annulatus, assembly GCA_013436015.1. NCBI lineage: Eukaryota > Metazoa > Arthropoda > Arachnida > Ixodida > Ixodidae > Rhipicephalus > Rhipicephalus annulatus. The sequence continues at coordinate 248,594 of WOVY01001487.1, forward strand.
TCTGCACCATATATGCGCGAGATCAGGAACGTGGGTAGAAGTTATGATACCCTACAAAGAGAGTACAAAATATGTAAAAGGACATGATGCCTGCAACATTTCTATTTATTCACTGATTAGCGAGTGAAGCTTTTTTTTCTCATTTGATGCTTGACCAGAGTAGCAATCATGGCATGAATGCGCTCAAGGGGTCTATTTCAGGCGGCGTTTTCTGTTAGTTGATAAGTGCTTGCCTTCTGCACAGTGTTCTCTGTCTTTAGGAAGTCTTTAGTCTCAACAGTTACAAGAAATCTCTTTTGCCTGACTGGACATGCTTGCCTAGAGATGTCATAGTGTTAAACACACTGTGAAATAAGGATGAGTACGCCGGGAAGAAACACACAAAGAGCGCACTAGCAACTTATTTAAATTTTTTTCCACATAGATACAGAAAATCGGCCACTTCAATGCACATGCCAACAGCAGATACGCTCTTCTCATAATCCTGAAAATTCGCATTGAAGAAATTGCTATTATTGACTGGATAGTGTGATTGATGAAGAACTGAGACATTTATCACCGAATTTTCAAATCATCTCTGCTGATATTTCACGCACGTGTTCGTTTCCATGTTAGCTTTCTCTGTCAGTGTCTTGAAAGACTGGTTTAAACGTGCAGTCCACACAATATGAAGCTGTCTCTTCCTGGTCTTTCAGGATGTCTCTGGTGAGCTCCCCCATAGGCTCTCATTAATACATCGTCGAGTTACGCCAAGTACAATTTTGTGGTTCGGCCACGCAGAATTCCTCACGTTACAGGCACTATTACAACTGTAAAAAATAGCACCCGGGTACAAGGACATCGAGTTGTCACATGAGGCACCGCCATCATAATAGACGGAGGGTGGGATGGGACTGGTGTTAATCCCCTCTTCCGCCACCTCGCCCGGTGGGAACTGGTGGACTTCAAATGAAGTTCATTCATTCATTCATTCATTTATTCATTCATTCAATCATTCATTCATTCATTCATTCATTTGCGAATCACAGTCTAGCATGAGCATGGCTCTGGAGAGATCACCTGCTTGGCCCGTAGAAGGCGTGGGTTCGGCTCTGACCAAAATGCTTTGCTTGTGTATTCGCATCAGTCTGAAATTTTACTCTCGCGGAACGCCATTTTTTTTGTTCGGATCCAATGACTCTACCAGCAAAACGAGCTCTATTGTGCAGATATGCTATCTGTGGGGGTATATAAACTTATATAGATACGTTAATACAACAGCCACCCCGGCACAAGCACTGAAGTGACACCCACAAGGAGGAAGACGGCCACGTAGTTGTTTTCGGTTAAACTCTCAGCTGTCCTATTAACCTGCAATACTGCGCGCTTGCCCGGCGTTAGTTAGACCCGCTGTCAGGGAAATATTCTTCCCCTTAACATATTTTGGTGGAGGTGCGGGGTATCGATCTCACGTACCTCTCGCGTGTATGGAGCTGTCATCTTCTTCCTTTTGGGTGTCATTTTAGAGCTTATGCTGGAGGAACAGCTTCCTAGATGTATCAATACTTTACCCTACATCGCTTTCCTTGTAGCGCTAGCATTTCAGTACCTTAATGATTACTTAACTACGATATAAAGGAATGGATCAACAGCTGGTATACACGACGTGGATGGGTCAAGGAGTGGATGGAGATAGAAGTAGCATGGCACAGAGAAAACATTGTAAAATAAATGTGGAGTTGGTTAATAAAATGCTCTTAACTGTCTAGAGAAGCGGCTAGGGGGCAGAGGGTTCTTCCCAAGTTGAGATGGGCAAAAATACTGATAATTTTTAATCACAGGTATTTTATCGGTACCTGCAACAATGCTTGCAATTTTCTTGCTGCACGATTTTTGACAAACTTTCATGAGCGGCCATATCTTTATAGTATTAGTGAAGGTATCGTTGTTATCAACATTGAAACAATTCTGTAAGGAAAGATGTATATATAGAGCAAGCATACTGTTGCCATTAGTGTCGTTAATGTTTTTCAATTTTATCAATATGATTTGGTTGCACAACTCAGCAATGCGACTCTATGACTCCGTACGGCGGTGAATGGTGAAGAAGTTCTTGCTAAAATAACCTGATATTAGGTTTCTTTATTACATAGTCATGAAAATCTTACCTTTCAATTGGCTCCTCATGGTGTTGTTTTCAGCAAATGTCCAATTGATTCTGAAAATGAAACAGCCATTTATCTTCAGCCAACAATTGTGGGTCGTTTGTCTTACGTGAAACTATGCTGTCCTTCGAAGTGTGTTATTGTTGTTAAACCAGTCCGAGTTCTGTTTTTAGGTTCTTGCCACTCGCACCTATAGTATGGAACAGTTGAGTTGGCAGTCCACACTTTCGAGAAATTCATCCAGAACTGCGAAACAAAACACAAATAGACAAATTTATGATGACTTTATACGAAGGTAGAACTTTCAATTGATATATATAAGACTTGCGCTAAAACTGGTTACTGGCAAATATTGCATAACGTATTGTGGATTCTAAATTTATACGAGAACAATGACGATTGTTCTACTGTATTTTTTTGTCAATTCCAAGTGCAACAGTAACAGTAGTATATCGCAATCTAGGTAAAGCAAGACGTCATAAATTTAAAATACCATCAATAAAACATTATTTTGTGAAATTGCCAACAAGATGAAGAGATTTCATTCCAGGGCAGGTAGACATTATGTTTAATGTTTCAATCAAACAATCTACCAATACTTCTCGTGAACATATCTTCAGTGCTGTCGCCTGGAGAAGTCTGAACGTCGAATGTGGGTTCTAAGCACTTGCGCACGGCCAGTTTCTGTGGCAACATGCGACAAATGTTACATTGATACGACTGAAGAAAGCCGAAACGTCAGAAACAGTTCGCGCTGCCCAACACACAGCTTCGCACAGAATTCGCGTCAGGCAAACTCTGAGAGCAGGTCAATATTTAGTTGTGCTCGTCGTATCGTAATGTTTAATCCTGACCAGCGCACAGTGACAGCCTGTGCACTCGGATAGACGCTGCTCTCAATTCTACAGGAGCGGTCCCGGTCAGCCTACGATCACATTGATAAGTGTTATAGGCTTGATCGGTTTCCCGACTGCAGTGTGTCAGCCCCTATAATATCTGGTACGTGTTTGTGCTTACGCCCTGGTGCTAATGGAAGCAGCATTGCTAACTACTGTGGCTTAAGGGTAGTCTTGTTGCCTGGTGTGAAGAGCAGCTACGCAGTTTGTGTGACCTGCCAGGTCACCAACAGTCGCCACCAGTTGTGTTACACGCCACACGTAGCGTAGAACACAATGGGTGGCCACTCTTGCTATTTGCCGCGAAATTAGCTTAGAAGATTTTATTCAAGTGGCCGCTATGAACATCTTATGAGCCAGGGCTGTGCTCCTCGTGATCTTCGTGAGTGAGCACAGCGATGGATGCTTTGGGCTCTTCCGGTACCCTCACTTTGGGCGAGTGGCATGCAAGAATCTTGTGGCTGCATGTGCACACGCGAAGTCGAATCTAGGTCCGGCTCTTTCAACTTCGCTGGATGAGTGGTCTCAGTCTCTCTAAGTTGTGTCATGGCTTTGAGTACTACGGTAAATTATGTTATGAAGTGAGTTGAAGCGGAGTAACAAAATTTTGCTGTGAGGTTGGAGGACAACTTGCCACTAGTGGAAGCTGGCCTTTTTATCGGAGGACTAACACAAAGACCCTTAAAAGAATGCAGTCAGTGTATAGTCTCTCCAGCAGTCATACCATGTCGGCAGCAGGTTTGAATCATTACTTAGAGAACTTTGAGTCATGGCGCGTACATCTTACTTTGAAAACTCATTTCGCTTGGTGTAACCTTTGTAATCAAGTCAGTCACACAGACTTTTTGGGTCATATTAAACATTTTTTCGCTAAAGTGAGGGGCAGTGCACTGTTCGACTCGGCTTATGGAAGCTACTTTTCAACACGAGTCCAGGAGAACTTCACCCTGTTATATGTCGTCATATACAACTGGTATTCGACGCTATCTTGCATAAAATACAAGCTTGTTCTTTCCTGATGATGATCTCGAAGCTTAAATACCTTAATTCACAATGTACTCCATTCGACACGATTCAGCACTTTGGACCTGTTAGTTCGCCTGACGGGTCAATAATGCATAGTGTGCACACAAGAAATATGGCCACGACACAATGTTCATTCATATTCCAAACGACTCAAAAACGGGACATGTAAGAGAACCCACTATACAGGCGTTATGTTCTTCAGTCTAGTCTATATTCTGTTTGTGCGCTGTTTGAAATGACTGTGCCTTCGTACCAACAAGCCCACTTAATTGGTCACCTTTTTATAGTACTATCACCGTCAAATAAAACCCGAACAGCGGCCAACCGTCGCGGTGATATAGTGCGTGCCACCCACTTATCACTACGAACAGGTACGCATATTTGCTCAAACCAGCCAAACAGGATGCGCGCGCCTGTCAATGGTGATAACTGGACGGCACGCACTACATTATCACAGAGGCTCACCGCTATTCAGGTTTAATTTGACGCTGATAAGACATTATATTCTTTTTTTCTTTTTCTTGCACTGAACGTGAAAAAAAAATGCTTACCCCATAAAACGTGTTATTCACTGGTGTTTCAGTTGTTCTACCAGACGCTTCTAGTACAGTTGCTTCCACCACCTTATGCAATGCCCCTGAGGCAGTAAGAACCAGCGCAAGCGCGCTAATTTTGAAAATCGCTGCCATAGCTTCGTTTTCGAGAAACAGGAAACCTGCTCTGAAGTCCACGTGCACAAATCCTATATATTGCTTACTTTTTTTCTGCCCTGTTCTGTTTCCTTTGTGAAGTTTGGGTAAGGGAAGACGCAGATAGTTGTGCTGCTATCATGGTTTCAATCAATCATCTTTTTTGAACTGTCATAACCGCTTTAACCGAAATCATTGCTTTCGAAAGTTCAAAAGTTGCCTTTAGCTCAAATGCCTGCCCTGATTTTTGTTTTCCAGGAAAGTACGAAGTCCTTGAAATAAAAAAAATAAATAATAAATAGCCTATGAGCATGACGCTTGTTAATTACAACCACGAGAACTCTGCAGTTACGCTCGCAAGAACTCTGGTTTAGGCCTATTATTAAAATATTTTTGCTCTTCCTTTGTCTTCGGGCTATCATGGCGACTTGTTCGGGTAGAAATACTTTTATTTCTGTAATAACAGTAGTAAAATATTTGCGCCCTAGCAGCACGAATTTCGTTCAAGCAAGCTTTGAATATATCAATGCAAATTAGGACGTATTCGAAATTTTTACTTGTTTTAAAGTATTATAGAGTACAGGGGAAAACGGATAGAGTGGAAAGTGCATATGTTTACGTACCGAGATGTGATAGTTATTGCAACACCAGTCAGTGTCATAAAAATTCTGATAATGCTTACTCTTTAACTGCTTCGACGACCCGATTTCCTTCCCGTAGCTTTTGAAGGACAGACCTATCGGAAAGCTTTGTTTCGAGAAAGGTCAAAGAAAAACACACAGGACGCTAATTGCCTCTTGTTTGCTCGTCCTCCTCCCTCCCTTTGTGAAAGATTGAATTACTCTGCACCAACCAGCCGAGAAATAAACCAACTAAGAAAACACTTTGGATTTACAAAATTGTAACAAGCACTGATTTCCCAGTCAGTGGGTCCTTATAGTGCTAATAAGGAGCTAAAAATATTGTTTTACATCCCACGTAACAAACACACAAAAATAACAGTTACTGGTGCTGTGGCTACTGGATGCCTTATCTCTTGATCTTATATTCATGTATCCGCTTATGCCCTTTTCATTTATTGCCATTCTGAGATAAATTTTATCGCAGATACTTTTCAATATCTCATAGCGAGAACTATTTCTTTTGATGAAAAATGCGACACTGTCATGCAAAGACATTTTTGATCAACAGGCCATGTAGTTTGAGCTGTCGTTTCAACAAGTAGACAGGAGGGTTATTGTTCCAGACAAGACAGTTGTTCTGAGGAAGTCGAATCAAGCTGATGGCTCCAGTGACATTTCCTTTTACATTTCATTTGCCTTCAGATTATTTCCCTTGAACTCCACTTTAGCCGCCTCGTCTGATGATGTCATCTGCCTTTCTTTGGTTGATTGTCGCTATCTTTACTCAAAACCACAGCGTCATTTACAGACTGTTTCCTGCTTGTGATTCGCAGCTAATATTTGTTCCTATTTATTGCCAATCTATTCGTTCAAATACGTCCAAGCAAACAGTCAAAGGCACTGGAGAAGCTCCTTTATTTGGCGGGCATTTGTGTTTTATCGCACTTTTTAACATCGTATGTGTACCCCCAGGGCTCCGGTAAAGTGTTCGTCGAGGGGGGGGGGGGGATCTGGTTCTCACAAATGTGTCAAGTGCCTCGTGGCGCCAGCTGTCTTGTAAAGAAGCTATGTGTCTACACAATCAATTACGTTTAAGTAATATATAAAAGCTATGAAAGGATTTTTTTAATGTCTAAGTGCCCTCCTGATCGTCTCCTTAGTTTTACACATACCAAAGTTTCTATGGGAAAGAATTAGTGAAAGTTGAATACGCCTAACAGCTCATTACATTAACTGCGTGAGGTACATCGCATGTGCCTCATGAAAGTCTATCATTCAGTGCCATGTGGCACATAGCTCTATACCACTGCCCGTAAAAGGAGAGTATGAGCCACAGGTGAATGACTGTTTGTATCAAGTCAAGAAACACGGAGAAAGAATTTTAAAAAATCTCTATGCGATCACGTGACGAAGTTTGCATGGTAGAAAATAATGGACAGACGTTGGCAGTATTGAGAAGAAAAAAAAATGAGAGGAGCGGAAACATAAAAAAAACCCGCATTGAGAGCAACAGTCTAACCCAAGCCTTCTGCGTGAGAGTCAAGTATTCTACTGCAGAGCAATGTCAGTGCTTGAAACAGTTTAGGAATAAAAAACTCTTCAATGAAATGATATCCTGTTGGCGTGGTGTGTGTATGCTGCGCTCAATATCGGTTTTCATTAGAATGTACTAAACAATACATATTAATTACTGTGACTCGCCAAGCTACGTTCCACCATTGCCAAACCCGGGAGACTATGGTCAAATCGCTTCTCATGATTTGTCAATCATCACACAGTAGTGTCCAGTTCATTTCATTGAAACTGGCCACTGTGTTTTAATGTCAGTAGCATAAGATACCTCCTCGGGCGTCAATGTAGACGACTTGCCTCATAAACTCATGAGAGATTCCGTAGCCAAGGGGAGATCCTGGTGGTGCTGAAGCTCACATTACATCTCATGCTGCTGCTGCTCATGCAGTTGCTTTTCTGGTAATATGGGCTTTCGTCAAATAGTCCATGCTTTCAGGAAGTGTCGCTGCACCCCAAAAGTATTCATCACTTCGGGTGTACACACGAAAGGTCCATAGTTACTAAGAATGCAAAAAAAGGAGTTCTAGCTCAGCTGAGCTGAGAAATGGGAGTGAGAGGATTGCCTCACCAGTTTAAAGATATTACCCAGCATTACAGATTGGCCAGGTGCAAATTTTTTCCACCACACCAAAAACTGAACAAAAGGCAGGCAGTCACGTTGCAACAGCTGCCGACCAAGACGTTTCTCAACCCGGTGATCTTGAATATTTGTTACTCAGAGCTTTATGCATCGCGCCGAGAGTTTTGCGAGGCCAGGGCAACCCTGTAACACCTGCTATGGGAATGTGGCAGAGGTGGGGCTCAAAAAGGGGACGCAGCCTCGAACCGAACACGCTGGGAGAGTGCTCTGCTCAGTCATGCTCTCGAAGACCAACTGTTGGCCGTCTAGCGGGCTGAGGCCGCCGCCAGAGCTCAAGGGCTCGTGGCCGATACCTAGGCGGGGATATCGATCTAGATCCCTGAACAGCTCGCCGGACGTTTTTTTTTAAAAAATAAAGTTGTGTGTCTCTCTCTCTCTAGCTTGGCTTGGTTCACTCAAACCAATGAAAAAGGGAAACTACAGGCCATTACTCGTTCACTGATACGCCTAACATCGGTTCCCAGAAGGAGTAGGATCGGCCGAACTTTTAAAGATGATTCTTTCATGAGACACTTCCACGTAGAAATCTTGGTCTGGCTGTCTGTCGGTCACATGATTCAGCCACCCAGCCAAATTTTAAGCACCAGCCATCCTCAACTCATGACTGTGTTCACACTTTAAAACATTGTAGATCAAAATGCAAGTTTCACTCATATCTGAGGCAAAGCATCAATACGTAACTACTAGGTGGTGGTGCTCGTTTTCTAGAAAGTACACAGATATGCAGTTCTGAAGACATTAATGTTTCTTACGTTGTACTGAAAATGTGGCGCTATGCAGGAAAATGCACTCTCTTACGATCTGGTGTTGCCATCGGGCAGTGACACTTCTTTTTGCCAATACGCCCCCAGGTGGTGACCTTACCACAAGCATCAGTTTCGCTCATTACATTTATCTATACCAAATATAGCTCTCTAACACATAGAACAACGCATCTGCTTCGTCTGGACGTGCTAACTCCTCGTTCACCGCATCCACTCAGCTCTTGAAATTTCGATGTCAGCCAACAGAGAAGACACAACGCGTATTGCATTTCCTTCTGGCCGGGCTGCGGCGTGCCAAGATGCCAGGAGTAGGCAATCTTAGCCCAAATTCGACTTCGAATCAGCCACGTTCTTCTGGCTGTCACATCGATTTCTCTGGTATTCACACTCATCTATGACCACAAGGGTGTGTTTATTCAATATATATAGATGTTAGCAATCCAAATGCAGATGTACGACTAAGCGTTAACGTGAATGCATCTACGTCAGGCGGCGTTAGAGCTGTCAAACATCAAAATACCTTGCGCAAGCTCTCTAATATGAATGTAGAGTAAACATTGAACTATACACCTGTAAGGAGACATTTTACTTTCTTATTTTACCAACTCCCATGCCGAAGGAATCAAGCACTTTTTTTTAAGATGCACAAATTTAAAGTTAGAAATATTACCGATATACCTCCGAACATTGCATAGTTGTATAAGTTATTGAAGATATCTGACTGAGAATGAAACCCTGAGGTTTCCTAGCACATTCGCTGGTGACAAGTTGAAACTCAAAATTGTATATTCAGTCAGTCGATGCAGCAATTCTTCTAAGCCCTCCTCCGTGTATGTATTTCACAAAAACCTAAGGTGACTGACAAACAATGGCATTTCATGTTTTGCTCTGGCCTCTTTCGAACTGGTGCGTTGGCGCTCATACAACCTAGGGACTGGAAAAACTGTTAGTACTGGGTCTAGATTAAAGCACGTAGGCCGCGGGAAGGGGCACTTCTACCGCACTGCCGGTACTTGGATCGGTATATTTTGTAGTGGTTATTAAATATTCTAGCTTGCAGTAGAGCTCACACAAATGAAAACTTTACAAGAAAGCCCTTTATCGTGTCCACACACATATAAATTTCAAGAAAACATATTAGGCGAAGGTGCTGGTGAAACTGGTGAAAAATTATAATACCACAAGAAAGTGGTTGGAACACCAGCAAGAAAACACTATGTACAAAACCAATGCGCGAAACAACGCAACAGCATCCCCCCCTTTTTTTTTATTGCGATAGCAACTATATGTACACTCTCGGCTGGATTTTGCCGCCAGCTTCGGCGTTACTGTCACTCCCCGTACAAGTATGCGTATTACATATACGAAAACGCAAGAAAGAAAAATAACTCCGAAAAAAGACTCCGGCAAGCGGAATTGAACGTGGGGCCTCTGATTTGTGAGTGTGAGGCATTGTCCACTGAGCGCCGCAGGAGCACCTACTTCAAAGTTAGAACGGCAAGCTATCTTTTTTTACCACTTCCCGCTGGTGACGGGCATCTCTGGGGCAAACTATTTTGTTTTCAGCATTACCAACAAGATGACGCAATGGCCGCGCATCACCCCATTGTCCCGACGCAGCGGCGCGCGCTCTCGTCTCCCACGCGTACTTGGCCCTGTGGAGAGTGGGCTGGGTGGACCTCACGCGCACCCTTGTCTCGCGTTGGGGACAACCTTATGTCTTGGCTGGCCTTGGGTTTTCACTGGAATGATTTTGTTGTAGTTACCAGGCGCCCACAGGTCACTGCAATCACCCCATCGTCCCGACGCAGCGGCGCGCGCTCTCATCTCCCACGCGTACTTGGCCCTGTGTAGAGTGGGCTGGGTGGACCTCACGCGCACCCTTGTCTCGCGTTGGGGACAACCTTATGTCTTGGCTGGCCTTGGGTTTTCACTGGATCGATTCTGTTGTAGTTACCAGGCGCCCACAGGTCATTGCAATCGTTGCGCAGACTGCGTTTGCGAAAATGGCGCGCTTTTCAGACACAGCGAAGTGACAAATGATACGCTTATTCGCGTTCATTTTTACCTGCCAGTGCATTTCATGCGTGATTTATGCGCGAGAAATGCGGGGAAAGTTTGATCTGCTTGCCATTCTGCACGTGACCTTCTGATTTGTTGCAATTGCGGTCATTCCTTCGCCTTTACGGCAAAGCTGTGCCTTTTTTAGGGGCGAAGCTTCTTAAGCAATGGGTTGTGCGTCCGTGATCTATGTATGTGTGTATGTATGTATGTATGTATGTATGTATGTATGTATGTATGTATGTATGTATGTATGTATGTATGTATGTATGTATGTATGTATGTATGTAGTCGTCGTATCAGTAGGTAGCCACCTCCACGGTCACTCTAGAGGAGCGGCACAGGTGCACTCTTTGGAATTAACGGAGGAACTCTGCGCACGTAAATTATAAATAAAAAAGATAGCTGATTCTGATAAAATACCTTACAGAGACTAGTATCGATGACATAATTTCTAATAAAATTTGTCTTGAATTTGATGCTTTCTTAAAGAGAGCTAGTAATAGAAGGACGCACTTTGAGCACTATCTGATCAGAAAATATTACCGCGTTAAACTCGCTGGGCATAACCTCCTTGGTTATAGCAACGTTTAGCGAGGTTTAGGCCGCAGTGCCATGAACTAGCGGCGGTGAAAGGTGGGAACTAGGCACAAAGCGCAGGCCGTAGGAGACTGCAAGCGCGCCGCCCTTCTAGCACGGCCGTGTCACCTCCCGTTTAGTCCTTGGAATTTCCCCTGGATGATGGTACTTCTATGTGATGAATATATGATGAAAAATGCAACATTGCGGTACTTGGAGATTTCGCTAGGTAGACGGACGTACGGAAAGACGCACAAACGGACAGACAGACAGACAGACAGACAGACGAACGGACAGACGGACGGACGGACAGACAGACAGACAGACAGACATACAAACGGACAGACGGACGGACGGACGGACGGACAGACAGACAGACAGACACGAACGGATGGATGCAGGGACGGACGCACAGAAGCAAGAACGAGCGATCGGACGGAAGCGCGGACAGACTTACGGACGCTTCGCAAAACTCATCATCATGCATTCCGTCGATATGCTGTGATTTTTTTTTCATTCAAGTTAACCGAGGTAATGCAAGAAGTGCGTTGGGCTTATCGCCAATAAAAAAATGTTTACTGACGCAGAAGAAAAGTCGCCTGTTCAGAGAATCTACTACCACGCGCGTTTATTATTTTATAGCCAGGGCTTGCGCTGACAAGTCAGAAGCGTACACGACACCTTTATTTTAGAGCAAGAACGAAACATGGCGAAAACGGTGCCGGTCAATCGACTTTGAAATTTGTAGTACCAGCACACGCACCGGTGTGTTTCGAAAAAAAATGGATGTTGACGTCAGCTCGACGTTTCTTTCCCCCATTTCTTTCTTCGATTGTCCTGAGGAAAAAAAAGAACACTAGCAACTTCAGTTCATTTGCTGGAACGATTTGCCACGCAGCATCACCCAGCCATTCAGATTTGCAGCCGTACACATTGCGAATATCCAGTGCACCAAGCATGTCGAATATTCACGCTGCAGTTCACGGATACAGAAAAACCAACAAGCACACCAGTACGCCACAAAATCGTTCATCATGCTTGGCAAAACATATCTGTCGAGCGACGAGAAGAAGTGTAGGCGCGTCTGTGCAGCGAAAAATGGAGGCCTAAACGTAGTGACGTCCGATCCCGCGGCAGAAACAGTGGGCATGCCTGAAAATATCTAGGTAGCATAGCCACTATACAGAATTGAGCATTCCAACGTGTGTTATTGCCGTAATATTGCATGGCACAAGTGTGCAACCCCATCGGGTGTCAGAATATTTGATTATCAGAACGAATTGGCGGTTTTAAGCTGGCTATACTTTTAAAAGAAGGCACACCCGGTATTGCGCGCAGTGCGAAGACCACGAATTGGGAGCATAACAATGTCGAAAGATTTCACGTGCGAAATTGTTCATTGTTTAAGAAATGCTACCCATTAAACTGAATACAGCCATAAGCGAAATTTCACTGACATAAGACACTTTAGACTTTATCAAATACATTGTAATAATCCACAGTTAAACTTCTAAAGAATCGTCATTTAGAAGTCATAGCTTTGCCGCAAAGGTGAAGCAATTAACCCGATAGCAACCGATTGGAAGGTCACGCGAACGGCAAGCAGATAAGTATGTGCCCCGTAAATGAGGCATGACTTCTAGGTACTTCTAGGTACACAAGAACGCGAATAAGCGTCTCAGTTGTTACTTCGATGTACCTGAAATCCGCACCTTTTTCGCAAACAAAGACTGTGCAGCGGGTGCAGTGACCATTGTGCGCCCAAGAAATACAGCAGAACCGTTCCGGGTAAAGCCAAGGCGTGCCATTCTTCTGACCACGAGATAAGCGTGCTCACGCGTGAGCGTTCACCTTCTCTTTCAGCGGGGCAAAGTACCCGAGGGAGATCAGATTGCGTGCCACCGTGATGTAATGATCTCGCGACACGCGCTGATAGCGCCATCTCACTGGTAATGCAGAAAAAACAATAGTCCCTCTGAGATGCCCTTCACCAGGGGTAAAGGGCAGATATAAATAGCCTGCCCTTTCAAAATCGAAGAAGGTGCTCCTTCGCGGCTCCGTGGCTAACGCCTCGCACTAACAAACAAGACATTGCAGGTTCGCTTTCACGCACCGGAGTCTTTTTCTGCATTACTAGATGCGAAGTATGTCTTTGACTAACAACGCTGTCTCTTCGTCTGCACCGCTCTACTCACCGCAGGTGTTTTAGAGGTTCCAAATATTTGACTTCCTCCTAGCAGTGCGTAATCACGTCTCCCTTCCTCACCTGCCGCACGCTCACCGCGTGTCAGCTCTGTCTTGCTTCACCCTCTCTACCACTCGCAATGTTTGAACCCACTGGTCACGTGGGTATAATCTGAACCACGCCACCTCTCTACAGACTGTTACATAACCAAAAGAGGGGGCTTAACCAGGCTTAGTCCTTTCTGCTTCGCTTAATAGGAGTGCGTCTATCTTCGAATTTGGCACATCAAGGTTGATTGCTTGATGTTGTGGCATTCAGCAAGTAAAATGAAACCTGCTGTGTTACTCAGTGACTGTGAAACAAAGCAAGATTTTGATCTATTTCACGTAACTTATAAAAATTACACTAAGAAACAAATAACACATCAAGTGTGACAGAGTGGGCGTATATGAAAAGCGTGATACAAAACTGTATGTCTGGTAGAAACACGATCTGTTTTTATCTTTGAGTAAAGCAAACGAAAATGTGAGACTATAATGAAAATTGTGTGATATCATACAAAAGACGCATCAGAAAACCACATCGTGTTTTCGTAATTATTCTCTATTATTCTTGCGAAATATATATTTGGCACCGTCATGTATTCACATCTTTCTAATAAAAACTTTTCTAAGGTGTCTAAACATTGAATTTACAAAACACGCAACATAGTTCATGAAACCGGCAAAAGTAGCTCACTCTCATACTCAGCTGCTAAATTTCTCATTTGCTCAACTCCTCACGAAAGTGTTGTCACGTTTAGCAGTTACAAAAACAAGCAGATCCCACGTACGGAGGGAATCGAAGATATGCAAAGCACGATTGAGAATTGCTGATATGTCACTTTAACATCAACACAACGTTACGAGGTCTAGGTAAATGATGCGGTGCATGACTTCCGTGTCATGATTAGCATGTTTGGATGTGTCGTTTCCCTTTGTCATCTATTCACGTCACGTGTTACCAAATTGAGTATATGTTGAGCTAGCGAAATGTTCGCGAGCACGCTATGACCGCGGTATGTTGTCATCTTTTTACATGACACGCGTGTCAGCTTTATCATGTTCGCACCAGTCTTATATTTTGTCATTCATAGACGTCACGTAACACCAAATTTGGCATTAGTGGAGCTAGCAAAACGGCCGCGAGCGCATTTTGAAGGGCTTAGTATACTCCAATGTAGCGTTGACACGCGCAAACGCTGGGCACAGCGACGCAACGTTAGCAAAACTCGAGCACTCTATAGTCTGATGGCAGGCACGACCAGTGTCCGTCCGCGCGGCCCGACGTCAACCGGAGCGAAATGCGACATGCTGCATGCTGCATTTCGCGCCAATTCGTTACCCACACAACACTCGTCTCCCTCTTCTCGTGATGGAGGGACGCCGGACGCCCAGAATAGCGCATGCGTCAAAGCAACGCAGCGTGGCGCGCACCTGCGAGTATATAGCAGGACTGGTGCCTGGCGTGGCAACGCTGGCGTTGCCACACCATGCGCCAGTTCCCACGCCAGTTCTGCCACGCCAGCTCACCAGAAAGAATGCCGGCGAGCCCGCACACCGCGTCACGTCGAAATGTATTGGCGCCTTGATTGTAGCATGTAGTGATGTTCCCACATGACACGCATCTCAAGATCATCATGTTTGCACCTGCCAGATACCTTCGTCACCCATTGGCGTCACGTAATACCAAATTCGGCTTATGTGAAGGAAGCAAAAAGGCCGCGAGCGCATCATGACTGTTGAATGTAGTCATGTTGTTACATGACTACTACAGTCATGTTGTTATTACATGTTGCCATGCAATCACGTCATACCTAACCAGTTTTGCAACGTGCCTTGTCAACGAAACCACCGCAAGAGCTGCAGGACAATAAAAAGTAAATCATGAAATTCGTGACATACATGTCATGATTTTCATCTTTTGACTATTAAAATATGTTCTTCATGCAGCCATGTTATGCCATACCAATTTTTGCATCGATCCATAATTGAAACGGCCAGGAGAGCTGAAAAGAAAGTCGTAGGCGGCTATATAGATAAATAGATACCCTCAAAGTCGCCGAAGTTCTCTAAGATATGCTTCATAATTATTAACGTGTTTACCAGTCAAGAAAATCAACCAAGCCAGAGAGAGAGAGAGAGAGAGAGAGAGAAACAACATCTATTTACGCATCCGGCGTGCGGGAAGTCACCGGCCACGCAGCGTGCGGGTATTCCCTATCTGAAGACTATGGCTAATAGAGTCCTATAGTCCCAGGGTCTAGATCTTGAGGACGTTCTGCTCCGGAACACAACGTCCTCAACAAGGCCAGAACAGTCTACTTTTTCAGGTGAGATGTTTGTCCGAAGCTCAAAGCTCAGCTTTGTTACCCTGGAGTGTAAAGAAGTCCTTGTTTTTTCCCCTCTTTCTATTGTTCCCCTTTGAGAGATTCTTGATGTTAAATTACCCGTAAAATGAACCGTTAGGTAGACTTTTACTTGGTAGTGTGTCTTGCTGGCTGCAATACTTTTCACTTTCTCTAGTGTAAAAACTGCAATACGACTACAAGCCAGTCATCGGCCGCGTTTCGGCGTGCTACACTGCAAATTTCGTCGAAAGATGATAGTCTTCGGTCTGGAGAGAGAATGAAAGGCTTATTTGATGTGCTGCACCAGATGATCCACAAATGCGATTCTGAAGGCACTGCGTGAAGCATGACCACCATGTGGCAGTAAGCTTGAAAAATGAAAGCACCTGTGGAACGCAGAGCCACAGGCAGGTGGCCGCGCGGTATTGTCTTATCAAAACGTACAAAACTCCCGCCAATTCGTGCATAGCGTGAGCGCCACCCATATACACTATGGTCAATATAATTACACATCTATCCATTTCTAGCATAAAAAACGCACCTAGAAATATTGTAGTTTTGATATTGTTTCTCAAACATGTGTAAAACTTGCTTGTTGATAAATATTTAGTCAAATATGAGCGCACACACCAGATCATGATTGGAGGGCGTAGAAAAACTAGTTGAACTTTGTCCTAGTATCTGAATTGATTTGGTTGACAAACAGAAAGAATGACAGAAACACTAAAGCTTCTGTGCTGAAGTATTTCATGAAAAAAAAAGAACGAAGGCAGCTTGTGAAGGTCCGTAAAGATTATTATCCCTTCATCTGTCCTGGACTAACGATCAGCTTAAGAAAGCACGGACATATAGTGTTCTCGCCTTTCACACATTGGATGCAGACGACACGTTTGAATATTTTACTTTATATTTGAAATTTTTGTCACCCAGCAACTGCAAGCGAGCCTAACTGCCATGACATTTTCGCGGCAGGTCCACACACTTCACTGACTTTTCAGACATCTGGGGCCTGCAAGCTGTTTAAATCAGATATAACTGTCACAGTGACTGAGAGCAGTTCACTCATCTTTGTTTACATGAGAAACGCGTGATTGACAGCAAGCATACCGCTGTTTCTTGCATGTCATAGGTTGCCGCGCTCGCTTGACATCACACTTGTGTTCACACATCATTGTGAAGTCGTGCGTTGATAAACCAACCGGAGTAATTTGTTTAAAGCATCGGCAACAAAAACAGATTTAAGGGATTGTAAAGTACTGGGGCATTCTCTTCATGGTTTTGAACACCCACATTTTTTTGCTTTTTGCTTAAAGCAACAAATCTAAAATTATAAAATTTGGAGCAGTGTTCGTTTAGAATTCTCTCCTAATGTTTTGGAGCTCTCGCTCTACCAACAAAATGAAGGCAGACACATCTTTGCGTCAGCGTGATTGACAAACTGCTTTGGTACTCTTTACGTGCCAAGCGGCTTATGGAGGAGTTCAATACGGTGGTGTGCAAAGTGAGCACTCTAACTGCGCATGCGCAACAGCTGGCCCAAGCACAGCCAGAAAACGCACTCCCACGCTAGCGTGTTCAGGCAGCGCCACCTTAATCGAGCAATCTCAATTTTAGATTTGGTGCTTCGCAATGAACCAAACTTAGTGTCAGGGATTACTGTGTGCCCATGTATTAGCGGCCACAGGTCCATTGTCGCAGAGTTTTGCGTGCAGCGCGTATGGACATCATAGGTTCCCAAAGAGAAGTGTTCAGCCATCACAGAGGAGATTATTCTGCTATTAGAACTGAACTAAAAAATTTTTAGGGGCGAAGCTCCTTATAGCGGCACTGGTTTGTCTCTCGTAGCCGTTGTAGTGTGTAACAAGTATAACATTTTGACCTCCAAGGTGTTTAGGCCTGTGTAAGCTGCTGGGTAAGCGTCATGTCCTCTCCCTTTTCACTCTCTCAGCAATCATGCGATGGAGTCGAGGAACAACATTCTGCAGACGTGCGATGAACGAACGCGTTGTATGCTAGTCAGAATGAGCGGGCACGCGCTAGCGCATTCGGACTTGTATAGGTGTTTGTGTGGGAGTCTGGCCTCTCCCCCTTACACTCTTTCAGCAATAAAGTGATGGTGTCGGGGAACAAGATTCTGCAGACGTGCGATGAGCCCACGTGCTCCCGAGTAACGTGGCGCCAAAGATGCGGCCTGTTGCGTGGTGCCGAAACGGCCCCTCGGTCCTAGTTCACCTCGCCCACGCTCTGGCGGTAAAGCTCATCTCCGGAGAAACGCCTCCGCATGCATTGGCACGAACTACAGTAACTCTAATCAGGCCGTAACTAGTGTGTTGATTTGTAGTGAGTCACTGGTTCAACACGGAAGTTCTTATTAAAAGTACCTTTTACACCAAATATATGAAGAGTATGCTCTAAGGATGTCCAGCTGTTGTAGAGCAGGCCTCAATACTATTCATGAATGCAGGACGTCTGACCCACCTGAAATGAATAGTGCTACTGATCCTGTTAATGCGGAGGCAGTTGCCGGCCGACTTCAAGGACTGACATATCGGTCCACCAAAACAGACCACGAAAGCACACACAGATTAAATGTAGGTCTTTTTATTGTGCCGAAAACGCCGGTTGTGGTCCAAAGACCGTGTTGAAACCAAAATTACAACGGAGCAGAAATATTTTCTCAACTAAGGCAGTACAAGGGTCACACAAGCTTGCACACCTGGCAGGTATCAATCCCAACTCACAAAATCTCTTGGAGGGCATTTAAAACAACACGTAAAAGTTTGCCACGCCAAAAATTCAATGTCATTGATTGCAAGCTGTACAAGAACACCATTTGTTTTTATTGTGACAAGCCTTGCCTTCGAGGCATAATATTTTTGTTAAATGTATGGTGTTAGGCCAGTGTTGTGTATGAAGTGAAGTAGTGTCTTGTGGAATCTGTTTTCATGTATCCAGCGGTTGTAACTGGCTGTGTCGCTGTAGCGAAGGCCTGCTCGAGCGAGGTCACGGGAGCGTTCTGGCTGCAACCTTTTACATGTTCATAAAAGGTGGTATGTACCTGCTTGCATCGCAGTAGTGGGACAATACGGAGAAGTATCGCCGACTCGTAAATCTGACCAGTTCCATGACAGTATAACGGCCGGTGTAAGGGCCACCCCTGCCCGAAGCCTCCTAAGCACAACTTCAACCGCCCTAGTAAGGTGAGGGGGGAGAGAGCAGACACACGGTGGTATGAGAGCACGTGTATCCTGCCGGAGAACATTTTTACGGGTATTTATTGATTTTTTATTACTGTTTTATTTTCATTCACTTATTTATTTTCATTTCTTTCTTTCTTTCTTATTTATTATTGTTTATTTATTTTATTATTTTTATTTTTATTTGTACGGGCCTTCAATATTCGCCACACGTGTGTAGTTCAGAAATATTCAATTGTTTCTAAAATATTCCTCTTCCAGGAAACACTTTAACAAACTTCAGCGCACATCGTCGTCCGAGTGACAACCTGCAAAACAGTGCACCCATTGTGTTCATCATTTCATGTGTACAACCTATTCCGAACGTTAAAACATTCTTGTTGTTATGACAAGCTAACTGATCAAAATCTGTTGAGAACAGCGATCTTGTTTCCTTCAGTGTTAACACAGATGGTTGTTACTGCCTGAACGACTTTCTGTTCTGATAGTAAATTGTCGCCGTTTGAAGAACGAAGTCGATAGTTTCATAACCTTGATAGCAACCATTAAGACTCAAATTGTAATATGCACTGATTCATGGTTGGATGACTCTGTGTGATGCGAAAATCTTTCCGGCAGGCTTTCGGCACACATTCGGTTCACTGTCTGAAGTGGTATCTTTTATGCCTAACAGCGTATTTCTTGGGGGGAGATTTTAATTGGCTGAACTTTAATTGGAGTGCTGCACGTGGGACTGATGATGGTTCCCGTATCTGCTCAGAGTTTGAAGAACTGCTTGGAATGTATGATTTGCAACAGTACGTGCTGGAACCTACTCGAGCTATCTCAATTTTAAATTTGGGGCTTCCCATTGAACCAAACCTTTGTGTCAGGGATTACTGTGTGCCCAGGTATTAGCGACTACAGGGCCGTTGTCGCAGAGCTTTGCGTGCACCGTGTACGGAGATCATAGGTTCCCCAAAGAGAAGTGTTCAGTCATCACAGAGGAGATTATTCTGCTATTAGAACTGAACTAAAAAAATTTTAAGGGCGAAGCTCCTTATAGCGGCACTGGTTTGTCTCTCGTAGCCGTTGTAGTGTGTAACAAGTATAACATTTTGACCTCCAAGGTGGTGCCGGTGAGAGATTTCTTCTGCGCGTTGTTGAACAATAAAAAGTAGTGCTCAATGTACATGCCAATGGCTGATAATGGAGAATGAGAGGCAGGAGCACTCGGCTTTTCGTTAACGTGCACGCTGCGATCCCCGTTAGCAGCCATTGGCATGTACATCGAGCACTATCTGACAAGAAAGGGTTGCTACGTTATGCTCGCTGGGTGTAACCTCCTTAGTTTTAGAAAGGTAACCGAGCATTAAGCCGCAGTACCATGAATACAATGAACCAGTATATGCCATGAGCTCGAGGTGGTTAAAGGTGGGAAATAGATACGAAGCGCAAGCCGTAAGAAAGTAAAGGCTGAATTCTCCAGTCTCTCATTTCCCATGAGCAGCCATTGGCATGTACATTGAGCACTATCTGACAGGAAAAGGTTGCTACGTTATACTCGCTGGGCGTAACCTTCTTGGTTTTAGAAAGGTTTAGCGAGCGTTGGGCCACAGTGCCATGAATACAGTGAACTAGTACATACCATGAACTCGAGGTGGTTAAAGGTGGGAAGTAGACCCGAAGCACAAGCCGTAAGAAAGAGTGCGTGTGCCACCTCTCGTTTAGTCCTTGGAATGTCCGCTGGATGGTGGTGCTTCTATATGGGGAATATATAATGAAAAGATGCGAGATGGTGGTACTTGGAGTGTTGAATAGGTGGATGAACGGACACGCAGACAGATGCATTTATGGAGGCATGAGCGGACGCAGGGGCGGATGCATGGACGAACGCAGAGATGGACGCACGGATAGACGCACGCACGGACGGGTGGATTGACGCATGGACGGCCACACAGATGGACGCATGGATGGACGGAAGCAAGAACGAATGCACGGACGAATGCTTCGCCCCACTCTCCGTCGTTAACTCCGTGGTTATGCTGCCATTTTTTTTCCTACTTTCGAGCATATGCCAAAAGCACGCTGTTCTTTGGTACCGTGGTCAACATTTGGCGACAAGATACTCATTTTGGTCGAAAGTCATGTTCCATGTAGGTACTTGCTCAAAAGGAAAACTCATGAACCTTGATTTAACGCAGAAATTCACAAAATGTTTAGGAAAGCTAGACGTGCGTATAAAATATTTTCTGTTATCTCTTGTCTAGTAAACCATAAGCAAGTTAGAAGACATAAACAATATTTTAAAATAACAAATAATTTTTTGAAATATTCTTTCTGCGTTAGACAAGGCAAAGACCTAAAAGAAAACCTGAAGTCAATACAGAAATATTCAAAGTAGAACGGAGAATAATATATATCTATACCAGCTTTATGTGTTGACGGTAAAGCTGTAACGTCAAACTACCAGAGGGCGGAAGGTTTCAATCAATATTTTCAATCAGTGTTTTCGCATGAAACCAATTAGCAGGCCCCGCTTCCAAATGATAAAGTATGATAAAAATCATATTGCTCGCAGCAATACGATGCCAGACATTATTATTGATGCTAGGGGCGTCAACTCATTATTGCGCCGCTTAGATGCAACTAAAGCCATTAGACCTAATGAACTGCCCCCAGTAGTCCTCTAATGGTGTTATGACATCATTGCTCCGTTTTTAAGTATCATCTATGAATCCTCGCTCGAAACTAGTCTTATTCCCCAAGAGTAGAAGACCTCAAACGTTACACCCGTTTCCAAATCTGAAGATTAAAAAAATTAGGCAGATCCCACGTACCTCGGAATGAACGTCATGCGAAGCATGCGTAGGAAGTGGCCATGTTGCAATTTTTTTTGAACGACACGTCATGAAATGACGCAGAGTATATGTACAAACGTTGCATGCATGGACACATGCTGAAGACTTGCAGATGTTTATACAACGAGTTGTTAGCACTCGCGCAACGATGCCAATTGGAATATGCGTATTTGCATTACAAGAAGCTGATATGAAGCGCTGATGCTCGCGAAGATGCTGGCCCTGGACACTGCTAGATAAATCAACTTCAGCGCATGGCAACTAACCACAAGTGGCGTTAACCCGACGTGACGGCTGTATCAAAGGTGTACATATGTATTGTTTATAAAATTAGGTAGGCAGCACTACAACCACTATTGACGTTTCACAAAGATTAGCGTCTATTTGAAAAGTAGTTCCAAGACCAGGCGTAGCTCTGTGGTAAAATGCTGAATTGCCACGCAGAATGCTTGAGTTTGATTCCAGCTGGGACCCTGCCATTTATTTTTTGCATTCGTCGGGTCGATGGTACCAATGTCGGGTGTTTCCTAACGCTCGCGCGTTAAAATTGTTCATGTGTGGTCTCGTCATTCCTGGGCATATACTAAGTGTCAATCACCTGTGGCACATACCCGCACACCTGTGGCACACACCCAACCACGGATAATGTGCCACTGTCCAACGGAAGTGTCTGACGACGCGCGGGACGGGATTGTGACAATATTCATTTCTTAACTATCGCATCCTATTCGTAAGACCATATTACCCTCTCATGATAGTTCTGGTTCACGCCAAGTTAAGGGGGGGGGGGACGAGAGTGCCCAAACGTAAGCGGCTAGATAGATAGATATATAGATACGCTTAAAGTCGCCGAAGTTGACTAAAATGCTTCGCATTTAAAAGTTAGAAATTATTACAGGCTGATCTCATTAGCGCGGATATGGTGAAAAGTACTTGAACACATTTCACATACCAATATATTTCAATTTTCCTTTACTCCGACGCTTTCTTTACTCGGTC
Organism: Rhipicephalus annulatus; assembly: GCA_013436015.1. Taxonomy (NCBI): domain Eukaryota; kingdom Metazoa; phylum Arthropoda; class Arachnida; order Ixodida; family Ixodidae; genus Rhipicephalus; species Rhipicephalus annulatus. The sequence continues at coordinate 271,198 of WOVY01001487.1, forward strand.
CCTGCATGGTATCCGAAAAAGCCCTTCCTGTGCCACATAACTAATAGATTTTAGCATTTCGTATTCAAAGCCATTCATAAGAATTGTCGAGTAGACGCGGTTTTTATAAATTTTCAAAAAAACATTCCACACTGTGCCTCACAAGCTCTTGAATTTAAGGCTTGCTGCATTGACAGAAATAAAAACGTTCAAACATGAATACAAAATTACTTGAATGCTATAATCCAGTTCGATGTCTTAAATATTGCGAAATCATCGTGTTTAGTAGGTACCTCATTTTCTTTAAAAATTGACAACTAATGACCTAATAGATGTTTGCCCACTACGCAAAAATTATGACGATTTATGACGCGGTTTTCCACTTCCATTCAAGTAGCAGTTGCCCGAAGAGTGTTCAAAACTAGCTCTGAAAAAGCCCCACTTCCAGTTTTCAATGTTACTTTGCTGCGTGTTCTGTGCAGGTCTGGTGGTTTTTCTTCTTGTTACCAAACTTCAATTTCACCGCAGCACGATGCCAAGTGACCCAACGCAAAATACACGGGAGTGACATCTGTGCAGGTTACGTGGAAACCTGAGACATTTGAAGGACAAGGCTGACCGCCCGAAGAGCCACGTTGTTAAAAGGGCACGTAGAGAATCTCTAGTGTTCTAGGTTACATTAACTTACTTAAGCTTTGGATAGACTAGATGATCGGCCTTTGCCGCAACAAAGAATTCCGGGTCATGGACCAAGTCTGTCATTGGCCCAGAAGGCTGGGAAAGCTTTATTACGTTGTTTTTTTTTGCGAACAACAAGCCTTAGAGAAAGACTTTAGTACCTTATTCTCTTTATCTTGCTTTTCCTCGTACGCTATTTTTTCTTCTCTCTCTATCTCTCCTTAACATCTCATTACAATTATCTCTATTCCCCTTACCCCTTCCTTAGTACACGTTAGCCAGCTGGTCTGAAAACTGGCTAATGTTTCTGTCGTTCCGCTTATTGCTCCCCTCCTTCACTTCGGTTAAAATGGGAACTGTGACATTCTCGCGAACATATTCAGAGGTCGGCATGTCAGGCCACTCATTATAGTACAAGTCTGCCATGCTCCTATTAACTATAAAAACACTTTGCAAAATTAGCAGGTTTAATTTTGCATCTTGTCAAGAATTATTTAGTTAAACTCAGAATCCCCAAGTGAATCTAGCAGTCGTTACGCAAATGCTGCACTTGTTGTGCCTTACGAAGATGAATCAATTACACATTCACATAGACTTTTTGTGAATTTATGAAAATACGTCCTCTGTTCTCTGAATAAAAGAAGGTGTCATTGATATTATATATCTTAAAAAACAGCCATGAGATTCAGTATTATTGAGCATCAATACTTCCTAGTGTCACCAAGTAAGGGCCAGTGAACTCCTCCGCCTTCTGCGAAATGCACCCCGATACAATCGGAACACAGTATCCTGATCCAGTTATCGTTTTTCGTAAATGTCATGACGCACAGCGAATGTGCGTATAAGTTTAGAAGTAGATTCTGATGCCCGTATTCTGGCAAGAATATTTTATAATACTACAGACATTCAACAGACACTATTAACCTCGTTTTCTTTGCTAAAACATGCATTTTATTATTTGTAGAGTTCTAATATAAAGAACAAGCGTTACATTTTCAATGTAGTAGAACATACCGCATACATGGTGCTTTTTAAAAGTAAAATTTATTTCCAAGAACGGTAAGTTCGTTAGTCCATAATAGAAAAGATGCCACGTTATTATTGATACAAAATACATGTGCTATATAGCAAGTCACAAAAGACTGCGCGAGCACCTGAAAAAACTGAACTTGATGATATGAAATTTCCGTATCACTGAGCTTTCAGTTACATAAAGAAGTCCACCAATATTCATGTGTGACATTAGTATTGCTTGCACAAGCCCAAGAATAACAACGATTATAAAAAATGAATATCCTGCGGGATCCAAAACGATAGACCGTTGTGTTGGAGCGCTTCCTGTAAATTGACACACATAGATCGCACAGTTTACCACAAAAGCGTTTTACGCAGTGGTTTATCAAGACTTCAGTGACGCATTTCCTTCACAGATGCGACATTGCTAAAATGGATGCCACCAACTGAGAGAAAAGAACTTAAGGGAAACTTCCCCGCAAAGGTTTGAACCTCCAGCCTCTTAGCCCCACAATGGCAAGCGCCCGGGGCTGTACCCGCTGTGCTAACGAGGCCGTCTTGTTTCTTTCATAGTATCGTATTATTTGGGTATTTCAAAGCTGCCAGGCTTTGTACAAAGGCGTCTTATATGTCTCACAAATTTTCTCTTGTGCAGTGTCTTCGTTGACAATTGGGGCGGTGTCACAATTTGTAAGCGGTGACGAGGAGTAATGCGGTATGACACTTACTCGGGCCGATAGACAAGGATTCGTCGATGACAAAATCAATGAATGACATGCGAGATCGCTCACTGGCCCGCACTCTATGAGGGCATGGTTTAAGCGCCTCGACTGCAGGAAAAACAAAATGCGGTTTATCCCTCTGATATAAAAATGAATTTCACACAAAAAAGTCAAAATTGTCTTCACAGAAGTTGTTCAATGTTTATTGCGCGTTGATACGTCATTTCTATTGGTGTTTAGCGGTATTGCTATTTTTTGGTTGCCCTTGTGCTTTTGAGTGATTGTCTGTAATCACTTTATTTGTGAATTATGACTCCACAAAAATTGACATCTGACAGCGTCTACAACAGCCACTCTTGCTGCTACAGTGAAATTAGATCCTATCAGCGATCTATCCGCTGTTCCACGTTTCGCAGTGTGGCTACCTACTTCGTGGGTGACCATAGGCAGTTACGCTATATCTGAGTGTACCGGCAATGCGGAGCGAGTCATATGACGTGGACACTGGTATCGTCGGACACAGTCCTCAAAGATATCCAATATAAGAACAGAAAAAAATCGAAAATCAGGGAGTTACACAGGGCCGACTCGCGTCTAATAAAACTCAGTTACAAAATACAAACATAGACTGATCTATCTCGTTTTTAAGATAAATTTATATATCTTGTTTAAATGCATGTTACTTTTTGTATTTTGTATGTTACTTTTTGTACGTGTTCCGCACTTTCACAAGTACCTTTTTTTATGCTCTACTACCAATGAATATACTAAATGTTCCAGCGTGCGTGCGAAAGTGCGCTCGACGCAACCTGCTAAGCTGTCTGCAAACGCCAAATTAGAACAATGTGCACATATCAAGTAGTAATGTTTAGGTGTGCATGTTTAACCCTTATGACATATATAAAACATATCTGAATATGTCGTTCCTTGTTTGAGCGCAAGAACAAATGCTTGCTCAGTTTCAAAGCCACCCACAATAAAAGAAAAAAGCCCTTTAAATACCCAAAGCCAGAAGTTGACAGATAGTCTCAATGAGGTCGTGAACATTTGACGTGCTGCGCTGTCCGCTCCCAAAAGTAAACCATTCCGGCCTGTTTGACAATCCATTTCGCCACTCTTTTCCATTGTATATGTCTCTCAGTAATGCACTATGTATGCTGCCTAAAAATCAATATGTACTCTGATGTTAGTGCTCTTTGTGCTCCTTTCTCATAAGCTGGTTTTTCTCAGCCTTACTTCTTCCTAGAATAAATATTGTCAGAGAAAATTAGGAAAGAGGATGAGGGAGAAAAGAAAGATTTAAAGGCACGAAGGTCAACTGGTCGCACGTCCTCTTGTGTTGCATAAGAGAAATGGAGTTAGGGGATTAAACAAGAGAAAGAAAGAAACGGAAAAAATGTGCGCCTCCCCAATGCACGGCTACACGCGATCACTTAACCCGGTTAATTTTCAAAAAACAAAACAAAAAACGTAGCCCACTCGCACGTCTTTGCTGACCTGTGACGCTTAGTGCCACGACCCAAGAATCTTCTCTTCTGAAAACAGTCCACCATCTAGTTTGCTTAACGTTTCGCGTAGGACGTGCCATTGGCTCACCTACGATTGCAGGAACTCAGTACATGTTTCAATGTTTTTTCAATTCTGCACTAGTCACAGGTGCAGGCAATTCCTATGGGAAAAGAGTACGCCTTCGTGAAATCTACTTTTAAGCACAAGCGGCACAGCGAATTTGCGTCACTGTGAGAGAGGTGTGATGAAACTTCATTTCCAAGATGGGTCTAAAATGTGTGCGCGGTGGTTTCGAACACAGCGGTCGCTCAACCAAGTTTGCGATGGTTGTAGGACAAAAAACTTTCCCAGAATATACGTCCCCTCAATAAACGTAGCTGGCAGAAACGGCCCCTCTGGCATGGCCGTCTAGAAAAAAGGTTACCAGGTGAAAATTGACCGAAAACTAATAAACTGAAATCTTCATTCTACAATAATTAAAATACCTTTGCATCCAATAAACTTAGCACAATGCCAGAGATTACCCAAGGCAGTACCTTTTTGTCTCTGCATATAACCGCTCACCCACAGCTTTTTGCCTCCTTTGTTCGATTTCATCAGCTCCATGCGCAAATAAATACCCTTACGTCAAACACAGATCAAGTATTGTTTGAGCTCTAGAAGCTGCTGCCTCAGGATGAAAAGCATGGGCACTGAACTGCCATCCCCGTTATGTCTTTTTCAGGTACGTGCATAGTTTTATTGCATTTATCGGAAATACGCTATGTATGTGACAATGCATCTGACATTACGCCTATACAGATAAGCCAGGACAGTTCGCATGTCATTATGGTGCTTCACCAATAATCATTCAATAAACTTAAATCTTCGCACACATCTTTTTCTTTAGAAGTAACGAATTGGCGGCTGGAAGCTGACAATTGGCGTCCGTGTTGTGGGGACATTTTTTCTGACAATGCAAGGGGGAACAATTTTTTCAGGGATATTACTTCCGCGGATGGTTTTCCGGAACTCGTTTGTGACACTGTGTCAGAAAACGAACGAAGGCCCCTTGCAGCTTCTGTTTTCTACAAGGGCATCGGAGCTGTCTTAGCGTTCGCGTGGGGGGACCACGCATCATCATCAATGAGGTCGTTAACGACAGTGCCACATGGTCACGCCAGCTATTTCAACACAGCTTCGAGCCCATACAATAAAACTAAGGGATTGACTTCTCCGATTGAATTTATTAGCTGCTCGTGCACCCTTCTTCCTAAAGCGGATGACAAACTCTAAAAGCATGCCTTAGAGTCGTTAAAGAAGCTCGCCTTGGTGGCTGGGCTGCTTTGATATTGTTACGAGGCATAGTGCACGAGTCCGCCATGGCAGACAAAGAGATGACGAAGCGGTAGGTCGATTGAGATTCTGGTGGCTATTCACTGGTAGAGTTGCTTATGAATATTTGAAATTGTCTCGCATCTGTGTGTCTTTTGTATTCGAAATACCTGTGATAATTTGATGAATCTGCGGGATCGAAGAAGTGCTGTACAATGGAACTACGCAGTGGTCATCGACTAGTGTTTTCATAATGAAAAACTAATAAGATGTCATGACCACTCCTCCATACGCCACGATAACGCCTTTATGGACCACTGCAACGCCTGCGTCAGCTATAGCACCACCAACGTCCGTAATGACGCATCCAAAAAACCCTGGGACGTTCTGCGCTATGAAATAAGTCGACGTCGAAGAGGAGATTGTTGGCTACAAACGTACCAGTGCGATTAAGCGCCATGACCCGACTTTTTTGCTGACGAACGTGCTGTTCTACCTGAAAGGCATGGTGAACATATGTTATGAGAATCATGCGTAGAAAATTGCAAACTCTCACAGTTTTAAGCAAAAATTGCGCATGTTTTTCAAGAAGCCCAGGGGTCGAAAAAGAGACGCAAACAAAGCAGTGTCTCTCTGTGCTCAGACGTTCACTGAACGATACATATCGTCCATTCAGGACATGCTGGTTCTTCGTCGTAGAGTACACAGTAAGGTGGCAAGGCCAGACAAAGTTGCTATTTGCTGAAGAAAATAGTACACTACGAGTTCAAGCTATTCATCTACTGGAACTACGTGACCATCGATTAAATTATCACGGACTTCTGGTGTTTTGACCAGGTTTAAAGACGACGTATTCCTAAGTAATTCACTCGCCTTCCAAACACCGCTGTTATGTCCTCATGTCAAGATGGACTGAACTTTCGTACGCAGTAGTCACCGGTGTCTGAAATTACACGAATCATTCGTCGGGAAGTCAAAGAATGTACACCTACTCTTCTCGACAACAGCCACGTTGATTCGCACGTGCCCTCTGTTTCCCTGGTGCAGTCAATTGCGCGAGAAGTTGACCTATCGAGCTTCGCTGTCTGCACAATTGCTCAGTCTCAGGCAAGTGGCTGCCACTGAAGGTCACCACCCCATTCAAAGTCACCACAACAAGAAGGGTTCTCCACGCTCTCGCATCCACGCTCTCGCATTTCGGCTGAATTGAGGAGTGTGGATGATTGGCCGACCTACTTCAACTGCTCTCATATAGGCGACGTCGCACGGTATTATAACAACCGTTGGTCTTCACCTATAACCTAGTATGCCATTGGAAATGTCAACAGCTAGGGCCATTTCAAATCTGCTGAGCTGTACATTAGTAAGAACCATCATTTCCATCCTTTCAAGCCGTACGCCCAAGATGCGTCGGCTATGCTGCACAGCCGCTCACCATGGGACCGAGTTGACCAGTCCTGTTCACCGCCAGGACGTCACCCGTCGTGTCTGTTTTTCCTACGAAGACGTTCGACCTGACCGCTTAATCCCCGACAGGGAAACTAAGGAATGCAGTTCTTGAAGGTGATGCTGTATTCGCTAGTTCTACCTGAAATCTACTCTTGGTACTGCCGGCACTAAGATATTTGATTGAACTCAGCATCGATGGTCTCACGTTTTGTGCTGTTGTTGATACTTGGGTACATTATTTCTGTGATGAGTTCTCGACTTCGTCGCCACCTGAAGAAACTTCTGACTCTGTCTGCTCGTGGTATTATTCGTGGTGCCGATGGAAGAAGTCCTGCCATTATAAATATATACACAACAGCCATCACCATAACCGATCACCCCATAATTGTTTTCATTTCTGTTCCGGAGCGATGCCGAAATGATGTCATTTCGGATTGGAATTCTTGCCTACTTGTGCTGCTCTCATTAACTGCGAAACCGACGTTCTCCAACTTGAATGCCTCGGTTTGCCGAGATACCTGCGTCGCCGTCCCACCAGGTGCCCTCTGTCGATGATGTTCGGCAGTCACCACAAGCCATCACATATGTGGCCTTCTCGACAACACAATCTCTTCCCGACAGTGACTACGTAGTGTTTTTATTAGTTGGCTTCCTGCTGGCCAGAAATGTTTCTGTTCTACATACCATCGTGATTGTCTTCGACAACAGTGTCCACCTCCTGCTCCTCAATTTCAGTAACTGGACCAAAGTTCTCCCGCAAGGCATCTTGCTGTCCAGCGTATCCATGCTCGATGCACTTAACATCGCCGCATTAAACACACAAGAAGGCTCGTCCGCACGCATCAAAGAAATCGCGATAAAAAACGCCTTTGACCTTCTTCCCTCTCAAGCCACACAACTCCACCACGTTTTGACGACCTAAATAGATATCTTCGAATTCAATGATCGTCCTTTAGGCTAAACGTCTTTCCTACGTCGCCTATTACAAAGTGGCGACTCAACTCCTGTCAGGTGGCGATCATGTCGCGTATCCCATTCGGAACGCCAGGTCATACAACCAGAAGTCAATACGATGCTCTTGAAAGGCGTCATAAAGGCCTCTTCAAATCTCTGGGTGTCACCGGTCGTCTTGATCAAAGAGAATAGCAGGTGGCAATTAAGCGTAATATATCATGCCTCGAACAAGATAACCTACAAAGACATATATCGCCTGCCACGAATCAGACGCCCTTAATCATCACCATGAAGCGCGATAGTTATAGTACATGGATCTGCGCTCAGGGTACTACCAGACTGCTGTCGACAACAGACCAGAAAAAAATACCTTCGTTGCACCAGATCACCTTTATCAGTTTACGGTTATCCTGTTTGGTCTGTGCAACGCCCAGAGAACGTTCCAACGTATAATAAATTCCCTCCAACTCGGTTTTAAATGCTCAATCTGTCCATGTTACCTCGACGTGGTCATTCTCTTTTCCCAAACGCTTGAAAGTCGTGTGACTCGTTTCTCAACCATTCTCGCTGTTTTTCATCGGGTGAGATTCCAGAACTAAAAAAAGTACACTTTCGGACAGCAACAAATGACTGTGCTTGGTCATCTTGTAGGTACAGTATTAGTGCTTCGAAGCACTTCCCAGTGCTTTCTGGTATAGATGTGTGGAGGTTCGTTTGCTTGTGCTTGCTTATCCGACGTTTCATACGCGATTTCGTCAGTACTGCATGACTAATCTCTGACGTTCTCAAAAAAGACGAAGAATGGGCAACTGCGTTTTCGACGCAGATCACCTTGCTCACTTCACCATCAATACTGGCCCATTTCAACCCCTCCGCAAGTACTGACGTTTGTACTGATACCAGTAGGCACAGAATCAGCGCCGTCCTCACTCAATATCTCGTACTGCGTATCCCAGCTGCCTTCTCTGCCCATCGGAGTTGAACTATTTTATTACAAAGCGCGACTGTCTTGCGTTGGGTCTGGGCTGTCAAAAATTGCTGCGTACTAATAAGGCCATCAGTTCTCAGCTATTACTGACCACCACGCTCTGTGTTGTTTGTCATTTCTCAAGGACCCGACTGAACGCCTTAGTCGCAGGAATCTGAGCTTCCAGGTGTATTCTTTCGACGTAATTTACTGAGGTGGCAAGCTGCACCAAGACGCCCGTTGTCTCTCACACCATCCGGTAGACTCTGTGAACTTCGCTGTCCATCAAAATTATTACGACTTACTCTTCATATCTTATTTTTGCGACATCGCCGCAAAAATAGCATCAGGATGCAACCCTCAAGATACTCATTTAGCGAGTCTCTGAAAGATGTTCTGACCATATTGCCCGGCAGTATGTCTTACGCAATGATGTTCTGCATTGCCACAGCATGAAGTGTTACGGTCCAAAATTTCCGCTAATGATTCCAAGACACCTGCGCGCTCTTAACATCTTTTTAACATCTATTTGATGCTCCTGCAGCGGGCCACCTGTGCATTTCTCCCACCTATGACCATGTGCGGCACAGGTTTTTTCGGCCTGGCGTGTATCGTAAAGGGCGCCTATATGCCATTCCTGGCGAGCTCTGTCAGCACCGCCAACATTCCACTTCAGTTGAGGCTTACCTGCTTAAACCTATCGACAGTTAGGCAGAATCATTCTTCCGCTTCGGCCTCAATTTTCGGACCTTTTTGTAACTATTTATCAGGAAACCAATGAAATGCTGTCGCAAACATGTCAACAGGCATGCAATAACACATACCTTGCCAACTAGATGCGTTACACGACGTCACAAACTTTCTGCTCAATGACGTCATTCTTCGACACGGGGCTCCACGCCAGCTACTTACACATCGTGTCACTGCTTTCTCAGAAGTCATCGATGAAATCCTTCGTAGCTGCTGTATCGAACATGAGCGGACTACAGAATACCAGCCACAGACCAGCGGTCTTACCGAGCATCTCAATCGATATTTAACGAATGCGTTTTCAATGTACCTCTCTGCTGACTACCTTGGACAACCCTATTCTACGTCACTTTCGCATACCATTTCAATACAGGCATGACACCGCCAGCCACTCGCAGGTATTTCTTCAGTACGACCACAACCTGACGTTACCATTCGAAACGCTTCTTGCTTGTGATACCGTTGTACCAACTATATATGCTAAAACGTAGTTTTTTGAGCCCTCATCGCTCACCGAATCAACCACACTAGGATCTGTGCCTCTCAGACCTCACAGAAGGGGTGCTATCAGAAGCGGCACCATGATGTCAACTACCTTCATAAATCTCTAGTCCTACTTTAGATTCTGTATCAATGCCAATATTTGTGCGAGAAGCTCATCTATCAATAGACAGGGCCCTGCAATCTTGTCCGCAATGTCAATGAAGAGGACTATTTCATCATTCCCTTTCACCCGCGCACATTCTCTGCTATGCCAAATACTTATAATGCTGATGTGCCGCGCCTGAAACGCTCCTACGCTGCCAGTATAGAAAGATTTTGTAAGTGCCATGACTGAGTTTTTCCGGCCGGGGTGATGTTACGAGGCATGGTTCATGAGCCCGCCGTGGCAGACGAAGAGACGCAGAAGAAGCTGACGTTCCACGTCATATTCTGGTGGCCATTCACGGGAAAAGTCAGTTGCAAATGTTTAAATGTTCTCTCTTCTATCTCTTGTGTGTATTCATGATTTCCTTGACAATGGGAAGTATAACAGCACGTAAGGCCGCAAGCTTCACTGCTGTCGATGTCATTATGTGAGACACCTTGAACTTGACAGTCGCGTGGCAGGCTGGAATAATAACTGTGCTTGTGGAGATGTCGACTGAAACTGATTCACTGGTGTAAATTAGGGTCTTATGGCCATATTTCTTGTTCAGTAGTGACAATGTCACCTGTCGTAAAAAGATTGTTGAATGACGGCTCTCCATATTTCCAGGATGTGAGGCGCAGCTGTAGCTGTTGTAGGCGCCACGAAGGCGACAGTGGTCTAGCTGCTGCAGGGAGACCAATTGAAGGCACTTTCTATGAGTAGAAAGAATCTTGCAAGCATGACTTGAGGTCTTTGAAGCGGCAACGCTGATAAAAAGTGACCGCACACTCGGCAGACATGCTTGATGTCGGCTGTTGCATTGTAAGTGGTGACATATATGTTGGAATCATATGCTCCTTTGCGATCATGATTTTCCCGTGTTTTTAGGTGCAGTACGATACTCCTAAGCCCGTGTGTACTACTTGCAAACTTCCGAAGGTGCGGACGGTGGTCTTGCAGGACTTAGCAAACAACGGTAAGTTGTAACCAAAAATTTCTCGAACAGTGTTCTATATGGATGCCTCATTGAAGATATTGATGCGTCTAAAGTTTTTCAATATAGGAAATGCAATGTGTGCACATGGAAGTTAGCTTTCTTTTCAGGTAAATGGAGTGCGTGCTGCACGAAAGGTCTCAGACAGTAACTCCACCCTAGAAGCTATTGTTCTTCTGGTACGAGACATTTTGATCATTGATGTAAACTTGGTATGGAGTCACGGCCCTGAGAAGAAACACCACCAACGGACACCTGTTGACAAAATATGTTGAGTGCATCACCGCACCATCTGACGTGGAGAGAGTGCATGCGAGTTTTTTTTTTCAATTTCGCAGCATTATCTTTTTACTCTCTTGAAGCGTACCTGTGATTACATGTATCGTTTTGTGCTAATTAAGTGTCACTTTCTTGATTCCGTGAGGCGCTCAGTTCAACGGGGGCACCGTGGCAGTGAAGTGTACGCGGCTCGCTTCACAGACAACGCAGAGCAGCCGAACTTTTTGTTTAACGCGCTGGTGTTAAACGCTCCTTTCGCAGGTATTTCAGCGTCAGTGTCTACGTAAGCGTCGTTGGTAGTGGGCAAAAAGTCAGGGCATTCTGCGTGGCAGAATGGTGTTTAATGTCATTGACACAGGCTTTCCTTTCCTTACGGCATGTTGAGGCAAATTATGGAGAAGGCGATGCCAGGTAATCTCGATCAGGTTCTCGTGTTCTACTCTTGGGCGCGAATCTCAAGCTTCGTTCTCGTTTTATCGTGGTTCGAAGAACTCAAGCTTACAGAACATAGAAGCAGGGAACGTCTACTAATTCATGAACACGCCTTGTTATTTTCAGCTGTCAGTCAGCTTTTTTTGAGTTCATCACTGCTCTCAGGTGTTTTCGTCACTTTCCGCAGCCACATGGAACGCGTTCTGATTTAGATGCTCTCTATAGAAGATATCTCAAGCTCCGAAGAAGCGTGATTACAGCTAATGGTTTCGAAGACTTGCATCGTTTGGTATCCTGTCGGAAAACTTGCCGACTAGAGTCTGAGCTTGACCACGGACGTGATGCAACAGTTTCATTGTACTTGATGACAACTCAATACGGCACCAAGTGTTTAAGCTAGCAAATTTCCTGTTCACGAACGCATGTTTCTCGGTAAAAAGTTTATTAAATTTAAAATAATTTTATGGCTATTAAACACTAATAAATTTTATTATTATTTTCACGATTAAACTTTTGTTACAGAGAAAGAGACGGGACCAGAAATGATAAGTTTCGTCATTGCTATTTTTCGCTCGCCCTTTGTTGCTTTCCTTTTTTTTTGTTATTTGAAAGCCAATCCATCACCTCGCCTATTACAGCAATCATTTTCTTCAAGGCGAAGCCTTCCTTAGCGAACTTCAGTGACTTTAGGCGTATCTATCTATCTATCTATCTATCTATCTATCTATCTATCTATCTATCTATCTATCTATCTATCTATCTATCTATCTATCTATCTATCTATCTATCTATCTATCTATCTATCTATCTGCTTACGTTTGGGTGCACTCATGGTCACCCCTTTAACTTGGCGTGAACTAAACTTAACATGGGAAATTAAGATAGCTTGATGAATATGACGCACTGGTCGCGACATCAATATGTCACAATCCCGTCGCGTACATCGTCAAACACTTCCCGCCAGACAGTGGCAAATACCCACGGATGGGTATGTGCCGCTGGTATGCGGGTATGTGCCACAGGTGACTGACCATTAGTATCGACCTAGGGACAAAGAAAACACACATAGGTTATTTTCACGCGTGAGCGTTAAGAAATACACGACATCAGCAGCGTCGACCCGACGATTACAAAGAATAAATGTCCGGGTCCCAGCTGTAATTGAACCTAAGCATTCTGCGTGGCAATGAAACCTTTCACCACAGAGCCACGCCAGGTCTCGGAACCATATCTCAAATAGATGCTGATCTTCGTGAAATGTCAATAGTGGTAGCAGTGCTGCCTATACAATTTTATAAACATTACATATGTACTGTAATATTACAGCCGTCCCGTCGGGTTAACGTCAAGTTTGGTTAGTTGATATGCACTGATGTTGACTTATGTAGCAGTGTCCACGGCCAGCATCTTCGCGAGAATCACCGCTTCATATCAGCTTCTGGGGTTGCTACTACGCATGTTCCAGTTGGCATCGTTGCGCAAGCGCAAACAACTGGTTATACAAACATCTGCAGCTCTTCAACATACGTCTGTGCGAGCTACATTTGTACATATATTTAGCGTCATTTCATGACATGTCAGTCAATCAAAAAATTTTGAGTGGTCATCTTCCCTCCGCATGCTTCGCATAACGTCAATTCCCAGGTACGTGGGATCAGGCGAATATTTTTTTCTAGTCTATTTTCACCTTTTGTTCCATGTGCAAGGTGATCTGCCTGCATCTTATTATATATAGTTATTAAAGTGCATCATTCTTTAGGCTCATCGCCTTTTTGTTTTTGATGCTCTCGTTCGTGTTTAATTGTAACATGGTACGCTTCAACTAAAACGAACGTACAGGGAAGATAATATATACATGTTTAGTACATGTTTACTGAGACAAGATATGCTCTCTCTTTAATTAGGGCGCAGCGAGTCACATAGAGTTCATTGCCACCTTGCCTTTGTTGAACTGAGTGCGTCACAGAACGAAGAGAACGACGCCTAGCACGAAACTCTACATGTAATCACTGGTACGCTGCAATTGAGTAAAAAGATATGGCTGCGAAATTGAAAAGACAGGCATGCGCACTCTCCACGTCAGAGGGCACGGTGATGCAGTTTTATCGGATTGGGGTCGTCACTCGCACGTCTCCACTTAATTTTTCAGCCAGTTCACACTTCTAGTAAGAGACCGAAAGACATTGTTTGTGAAAAGTGAGCACGTTATGTTGGCGGCCTGCTAGACTGTTGTGCACACGTGTGAACGGGTTTCAGCTGAACACGAAAAGTAGATATTTTCAGCATATATAGATATGTAAATGGTACTTGGCAAATGCTTACGTAGGCTGACCGTCCCAAGAATTAACAGTGAAACTGAACACCACACCCTGAAGGACATCTTGAGATGTATAGTCGTTGGCATGTGTGACCATTTTCTGTTGACATAAAAGACCTTTTCGTGATATTGCTGATTCTGTGGAACAGCTGACAATTGCGACAGCTTCCAAAGACTCAAGAATCTCGTCTTTGACATCGATTCATGTACACCAAAAACTCATATGCGCCCTTTTGATATCGAGAAACAACACCAGTGATATTCGTTTGAGGCACTTACGTTGGGGACAAATGTCGTACCTCAAAGATGGGAACTACAATGTCGAAAGCAGGAAAGATCATGGAATAACGTCACAGTGTCGTAAAACAAGGAAAGACAGAAAGGGCAGGCAATGCAAGGGCTGACGATGACATGAAAACAAAAACAAAAAAAAACTGCAGCACCAATAACAAAACACACCCCCACCAACGACAAAGGAGCAGACATGACCGCATATATGCTGTGTGCTCTTTTGGAGCAGTCCTTGTCTTTCGGTGCTTGGAAGTGCATTATTCATGCCATAAAATTTCACCCAAGCTACGGCTCTCTGAGTGAAAAAAACGATTTGTATTGCTTGCTTTACTTTGCTTTTGTGCCAACAAGGACTAGTCACTCAGTTGCCTATTACCACGTTATATTTATTTAACTTCACTAGTAGCGTAACAATAATTTTTGTTGACCCTATGGTGATGAAATGGGTGTTATGTTATTAACAAATAAAACTGCTGACGCAAAAGTACATGCTCTAAAACATCGTAGAGAACGTATCTGCTTGAGGAGGCATTCAGAATACATACATGCAAATAACTTTATTGAAGTCCAGAGTTACAAAACAAATGTAGCCACGACACCTCCCCAGTGAAGTTGGCGACTCCACCCATGTCGGCACTTGGCAATGATGACTATCGGCGTTGACACGAGCCCTCTATATAGCCAGGAGTTGACGCATGTTGTAGAGAATGATCGCAGTTGTAGATATTTTGTAGCTTTTGGTTGCGCTGGTTACATATTCACCAAAAGATTCTTAAGAACATATTGACACTAAATAATTTCCAAGTAGCATGCACATTTGTATTCTGTGAAAGCCACTAAAGAATGGGAAATTGCCAACAAATGTGCAAATCACACTAACCGGAAGATCTTTTGGCCTCAGCGATGGAGAGCAAACGCAGTAAGAGCAAACGGCGGAGTGCCCTTTTTCTAAAGTATTAGTTATCACATGTTGCATACATCGCGTGTAAGCAGGAGAACGACTCTGACATTGCTTTTGAATTGTGTTGCACCAGTCGACAATATGCTCGGCTGAATAATCTTTTCTAGGCTTACCTGAATGTTTGACGCGGTTTTATACAAACTGGCTGAGGTATCCTGATAAAAACTACAAAAAATTCTATAAAACAAGTTACATCAAAATCAGGTTAATAGATTACTGAAAAAAATGGCAACATCTAAGTCGTATTGACTGATGAGAGTGTTCTCAAAAAAGCGGGAAAACAGCAGCCCACTGTCTCAAGAAAGCCCTATCTCGCAATTGCATCAACGAGTATTCGGAATTAAACGTCCAAAGCAAGTGGCAAACAGTATTAGTTCTCAAGTTGTGAAAAGCAAAGTTGTGCGTACCTCATTTCAGCGGAAGAATACCACGTGAAGCTGTGCCTGTTATAAACCATAGCACAGTAGTATGTTTCTGCAAAGCTTATTTCACCACATGCATCGACCACCCATCGTTGTTCATTTGGTTTTGCTATCAAAATAGCCGTGTTCAGATATTTTTCCTGAACATTTCCGTACTTTTCAAGAGGTATATAATAAAATGAAAAATCTTTCCACGCATCGATATGTGCAATACAACAAAAGGATGAAAGGGACAATTTCGTATGATTGGTCCGATTGGTCATAGAATGACGTAAATGTACAAAAACACGGCATGACAGGCAGTTAAAATCACATCCCTGGAAAATTGTAGAAGCAAATTATCCGGTATTTTCTCATGTGTGTACTACCTATCACAAGATTAGCAAAATTCAAAAGGTATCATGAAAAAAAATTTATCAATTTTCAGCCCCATTTTAACACTAGATGCGCCCTTAAAGAGCGTGGTAAAAGAGTTTGCCTCAAGACTATATACGAATACATAGGTAAAATAGCAGTGACTTAATGTTGTGGTAATTGCAACTGGTAGTGTGGGATAATTTTTCTTCGGACAAAAAAAAAAGAATTTCTGTGTGCCGCAGTCGGGCAAGAGGTTGAGACGTTGATTTTTTTTATATAGCATTCACCAATGCATCAGGCGCGAATGCTATCATATAAACCAACCCAAATTTCATTGCAAAGGGGTTTTGTGACTAGGCGGTGGAAGCGAAACGTGTACGATTTTACCCATCAGAGTATGTATTGCTTTGCCATTGCGTTCCAGATTTGGCATCAAGATGTAATGACTTAGTCTTTACAACATTTCAAAATATTCTTTTTTTGTCCTCAAAAGTACGCAATATCTATTTATGGAAATCACAGCACTGCGTTAAGTGAGAAACACTTGACGTTTTGTCTGCTGCAATGCCAGGTGCGTCTGTTCAAGTGGTCAGCCACCAACACACCTCTCGTTTTGTTGTGAAGTTGAGTCAGAATATCGTGGCGGTGCGTCTACTTCGCGTCGCCGTCGTTTTGCAGTTGATTTCAATAAGTTTTGGCAAGATGTATTAACAACAAACATGAACTCGATGTAATATCCTGCGCTGGCAAGGGACGCTACATCTATGCACAGTGGGGAGTAGACGACGCTTCGCTTAAACTGTCAAACACGACTTATATAGCTCCAGCGTTGCGGTAAATTTAGAGGCCTATAGCAGTTTTCAGCTTTTTGAACAACAAAGGCGCCGATTCAGTCCTTTGCACCCACCCCACTACCCATTCTCCACGAAGAACGAAACTGAAACTGTAAAAAAGATCCGTAGACAGTTCACTGGCTAACGCGATCTGATCCGAAGCCTGTACTTCCCATAATTCTCATGAGGGTACACGATCGCAGCGCCAGATTTGTCTCTAAGTACTATTTTATGAAAATATATGGTACTGAAGCATTTTGACGTCCATCGAAAATTCAGCCGCCGCAGTCAGGACCCCACCCTGTGATTCTCGGGTTCACTCTCTTCAAAAGAAAATATGTAGGCACCAAACACTCACCACAAGGTGAAAAACTGCCATATTATTCCTGGTTGTGATTGTCCTCGGTGCCTGCTTGAAAAACGAAAGCGTTTTAGTGACAGGGATGCATGACAAGGTTATTGATACATGATACATGGGTAAATTCTTAGAAAAAAAAGAAACTCAACAACTGTCAAACATTGTTTTATTTATTTATTTATTTATTTATTTATTTACCAATATTTTACAGGTTCTAAGCATGAGCATATGTTGAAGGGGACTGTGCAGTTGTTTGTTGCTACAGCACATATACCAAAAGAAACAAAAGACAGGTATCACACAACTGCAGAACGTCAGTTTACACATGTGTAGAGCTATAATCCTAGCCTATTGGTTTTGTGTTATGCATATTGGAATGAATTAACACGTCAATACACTTTGTAGAAACGCGATTTTAAGATACACGTTTATAGGAAACACAATCACAATTTAGTAGTATCTTGTTTCTAAACACCGCTTGATTATAAGTTACACTACACTATAAGGGAGACCATTTCACTGAGCTACGGTACGTGTTAGGGCGGGCATCGTAAAAGATTGGGTATGGGAGCATTAGGGAAGCCTGTAATTATAATGTGCTTCTGCAGCTCGACTCAAGAGATTCACGCTGTCTTCGAAATAAAATACAAATGTACAAAATTTTCTATCCTACGTTAAATTCAATATAAAGAAGTCTGCAAGAACCTGAAAACACAGTTAACAAAATGATAGCCGTATTGCCAGTTATGCAGCGGACATCCTCAACATACAATGCTAACGAATTAGTCGAAATTGATCTGTACTTTAGCCGCATACGTTCGGGGGACCCACATTTATGTAGCAAGCCGACGCACTGAGATCGATGAACAAAATATGATTGCAGTGTGTTTTTCAGCTCCGACTACGAGTCAGCGTCATCACTGTGCGATGACTCTGTCCCCAAGAAAGACGACAGCAGAAAAACTGCACAACCCATTTTCATCACACTGTTTCGCCAAAGCTATGCTCTGCCATCTGGCCATGTTTAACCCACGTTGGAACGTGTGACATGTGTGGCATAGCAACATCTCGTTTGTATTCATAAAGTTTTGTTGGCCTTCACCAGCTTCTTCACCAATGTAGGCCGTTTTGCAGTCTCCCCATCATACTTAGCAAAATACTGCAACTTGATTGTCCACAGGTGTGTATATTTGTGTTACACGAGCTTGTCATTCAATATATACTGTGACTTAAAAACGCGTTCTATGTACAGTGAACACTAAACTCTCCGTAAAGGGTTTGGTGCACCTTGAACACGTGGAATAGACACAGGAAACGTTGTCTTCACTCGTGAAACACTTCCTGTTCCTTTTAGCATTTGCTTTTGCGCATTGGTAGTAAATTGTCTTGCCTGGAGTTTTTTTGAAATGACATTTGTCCTATTAGCCACTTTCTTAACGGATCTACAACTTTCTAATTGCTACAGCTTTCGCACTTCCTAGTGACACCTCCCGATTCACACGGAATTAGAGTTGCACTTCGTCCGCAAAGCTCACAAGGGCTACCAACGATGCTAAATGAAGTTCACATTTCCGAACGCCTCTCCTTACACTTGTCACACTCTTCACAGTGGTTACTAGACAAGTTTACATTGTCCCGCCGCGGTGGTCTAGCGGTTAAGGTAGTCGGCTGCTGACCCACAAGTCACCGGAGGGAATCCCGGCTGAGGTGGCTGAATTTTCGATGGAGGCAAAAATGCTGTTGGCCCACGAGCTTAGAGTTACGTGCATGGTAAAGAATCCCAAGTGTGGTCTAAATTTCTGGATCCCTCCACTACGGCGTCTCTCCAACCATATGGTAGTTTTGGGCCGTTAAACCCCACATACAAATCGATCATCGACAAATTCACAATGATTTCCATCTTTGTTAGGCAATCGCAAACCACTCGCGAAGCCGATCACTGGAGTCTGAAAATTAAGTGGTGCTTCCGACGTCTCTAGTTTTACTGTGAGGCTGACAGTGCCAGACAGCCCACATTACCTAACGCTACGTATCAGTAGCGAAAAGCTAACCAGCACATGTCCTCCTCTATTTGCCTTTTCAAGTTGCCATCTCATTAAAGTGTAACTATTGCCTTGTGCAAAGCACAACCGAATGACTAGGAACTAGCTAGATCTTAGAAGCTTCCGATAAGATTACGGGCTTAACGCGAACATTATACTTAGTTACGCGGCCTCTAGTGATAACGCTGGAGTCTTCTATGGCGCAAGTATGAAGCCGACGCACTTTGGTGGCTTGTAAGCTTTATTGCAATAACAAATGTATGGACAATCTCGTGACGAGTTTGCCGCCAGCGTCAGCGTCATTCAGCTTGTATGTATACGCATGTATAATTACGAAACCGCAAGAAGGAAAAAAATAATCCATAAAAAGACTCCGGTGCGCTGAATCAAACGTCCGACCTCTTGCTTGCGAGTGCAAAGCGTTAGCCACTGAGCCACAAAAGAGCACCTCCTTGAACGTTGAAACGGCATACTGTTTATATTCACCACTTACATCTGGCAGTGCGCATTTTGGGAGAACCGCGGCCTCCGAGATGACGGGCGCGTGGCGTGCTTCTCTCCGGCCATTCCTATTGCCGCGCTGCCCAGCAAAACCAATGAGTACTGCTTCGTGCGTTCGGCTACCGTGACAGGGCCGTTTCAGTGAGGGTTCCGGTGGTGGCGGAGACCATGGAATACAGCAAAGCGCACGGGATTCGAGCATGCGTTTGGTTTTTCTTTTTTCCGCGTGCGAGCAAGACTCACGTCAGTATCTTCTGGTTGAAGTGAAAGAAAATATTTTGTTACTGCATTTACTTTGGTCTAATTTGCGAAAAAAAAGGCATGGCAAGAGTTGCATTTTCCTGGCTGGTAATTGTAAGAAGGTATCAATTCCTGTGTGGCAGTGTTACTCCTTTACTACGGTCCATTTTGTCTAGGTGCTAAATACCTAGATTAGAGAAATATAGAGGCATTCTAGCGTTCCACCTTTCCGGAAACTTGTATGAAACAAAACAGGGCTAGTTATTCTTGCTTAGTTATACTCTTCCCCTATTCAGTCTCGTAATTTTACTAGTATATTGCGTACGGATACTTGAGTGGGTCAAACGAAGCGCAATCACGCCCTAGATAAGTGAGTGCCTTGGTCATGTCATTGAAATGAGAAAAGGGAGAAGTAATTTTGTCTTGACAGAGGCTTTAAATAGTCCACCTACATTCATCCCCTCCCCACGTATTTCGCTGGGAAAAAGCCTGAGTAGTCACTATCTCCTTTTACGTCATCTGAATTTTTATTGTTTTGGTAGCACGATAGCATTATCAGTGTCATATTCATCTGCGGTACTCTCGACTACATCTATATGAAGGCGTCACACATGTAGCATAACCGCGTCTTTCTAATGAAAACAAAGTACTCTTTGAGGTAGGCTATACTAACGACAGAAAAAAGTGCAAATTGTCACTCGTATGCTATACCACAGTGTTTCATTCCAGGCACATTAAACTATCAACGCGTGTTGCGTACTTAATGAATTTTGATGTTCGTCCTTACGTTTGCGAATGTGCCTACTGAACACCGTAAAATTTGCAGTGAGAATGGGTGAAAACAAATTACCGAAATTTGCCTGTAACCAGCAATTGGTCGTTGCAGAACCAGTGACGTTTAGTCTAGACATAGTCTTGAGTCATGGCGTTCACCTGCATTCTCGTCCCTGTATCCTGCTTCTGTGGCTCGACGGGGGAATTCTTGAAGCGGCATTACAATGAAAACCAGCGCTCGTTCTATGAAAGGAAATAAAAAGCAACCCTTTTATTCGAGTGTAACCCATGAGCGCAGAACATGGCACTCTTCTGGGTTCGCTTGTTGATCGGGTTAAAAATTTTTTTCTTCGACAGTGCCCTCCACACTATACAACCTGCAAACTTCGAAGTAGGGTACGTCTTTAGCACTTATAAAGTGTACTTATAAATTCGGCGCGGATCTACAGCAAAACGCTCGTTTCAGAATATATGCACCGAAGCATTGACTTTGTCTCTCGTACACATTGGTCCGACATTTACAAATGAGGTATACAAAAGCGCAAAACAATTTTTTTTCGCCACATGCAAGCTTCGCCAACAGCAGGGCATCCTCTTCGACCACACGAAAGAGCGCCCTAGCGCAGAGTAAAGTGCGGGCCACGCCCACTAATGGAAACACACTCTCTTCATGTGATGGAATGGCCGGAGAGAAACCCGCTACGCGCCCACTATCTCGAAGGCCATGGGAAAACTATCGTGTTTTCATCATTACTAGCGAGATGGCCCAATGGACACGCGTCGCCAGATCCGCACGACGCCGCGGCACGCGCTTTCATCTCCCACACGTACTTTGCCCAGCGGAGCGAGGAGTGGGTTGTATGCTCACACGGGCGCGTGCTCATTTCGCGGTGGGGAGGATCTTATGCCTTGGGCTTTCGCCGCAACGATTCTGTTGTTGTTACCGGGCGCACAAAGGTCATTGCACTCTCTGCACACTCTCCGTTTGCGAAAAGGTTGCGCTTTTGAGACACAGCGAAGTCACATTTGAGACACTTATACGCGTGTGCAACGCGCGGCTCGTTTCAATCTGCTTGGCATTTTTTGCTTGACATTCCAGTTGGCTGCTATATTATCCCTTGTTTCATCTTTGCGGCAAAGTTGTGACCTCTTTTCTACGGCTTGTGCGCTGTTCGTGGCTACTACTGTACAGTGTAGATTGTTATAGTTTTATTTTCCGTTTCCCTACAACGAGTTCAACAAAATAAGCACTTTTGCGATAGGAATTGCATAGACAGTCTCGGCTGGTTTTGTGCCATCGCCATCGTTTTGTGCCACGCACTTGTCCTTTAATGGGGAGAATCGTGCGCCGGAACTATTGCACAGGTTGCCGGGCCCACAAAGGTTACTTCGCTCGCTCCACAGGCCTCGTTTGCGAAAAGACTGCGCTTTTCATACACAATGACGTATAACAATTGGGACACTTGATAGCGTACGCTCATCAGCACTTGTGAATACGTTTCATGGGTCGTTTTTGTTTAAACAACACGGTAAGTGTCGAGCAGTAAAAGTTGTTAGTTCGCTCTCATCCTTTTTGCGTTGTTTTCGTGCGTCATTTGTGCGTGACCAGCTCACTGCGCGCTTCAATTTGCTTGCCGTTCTCAGCATGCACATTCCAAGTTGCTGCGATGCATTCATTGCTCGCCCTTGTGGTAAAACTTTGACGGCCTTCTGAGACTGCTTTCTGCCTTCGTCCTTGTCACAGTGACGTTAAATTGAGGGCCTCTCTATTTTGTCAATTATGTTATGTCACGTTTGAATATGTTCAATATACCCGGCAATTGAAAAACGCGATCACGTTCTGGATTACTTTTACATTTCACGTCACGACCTACATGTTGTGCATTGCAACCTATAGCGTGATTTATTTTTACATAAAAATTTTCAGAAACATTGTGAAACATTACTTGAGGAAAAAATGGAGGTATGAAAGAGAATAGGAAAGAGTTTTCAATTCATCAAGAACTACAATAAAAGGAGCAGGGATAGTTGGTATAGGTATCCATATTAAGGAATCTTGTGGTGTCATGACGCCGTTTATTTTATCAAGATGGGCTGTTATTTACTTCATTTCCTTCTAACTGGGTGTTTGTAAACATATGCGCCGAGTTTTGATATGACTGTCAACATAACGGACTCTCATGCCCATCACCGCGCTATGAGGTGCTATGGAGGTTACGTAAACAAATAGAGTACACTATATTTATTCTTGTCTATACCAATGACTCTGATTGCCTTTTAATTGAAAAACACGAGAAGAAGCACGAAGACTCAGAACATTTTACAATCTCAGATGGCCCGTAAATCTTTATTATTTCTCTTCGATGTCTTCACATCACGTTTTATGCTTTCATTTATATCAGTGTAAATTAGCTCGTGTTCCCGTGAGTCATTTTGATCAGCGACTTCTTGAAGCTCATTACAGATTGCTGTTATATTTGAGGCAGCTGCATATAGAAACAAACGCTTTCAATTATGCATATTTGCTTAAACACGTGACACTTGATGCGTGCAATTCAAATAGTTGGCACCCACACAGTAATGAATTATTCGGTTAGAAATAGGTGCGCTACTGTAGAAATTTATTGAATTTCATGACGTATCGATTTTTACTATATACGCACTAATGAGCAACACCCACTGCTTGCGTTACTTGAAATAAAAAATCACAACATATCGACGGAGTGCATACTGATGAGTGGGGCGAAACGTCCATCAGTCCATACGCGCTTCCGTCCGTTCGTTCTTGCTTCCGTCTGTGCGTCCATCCCTGCGTCTATCCATCCTTCCTTACGTCCGTTTATGCGTCCATCCGCGCATCCGCCCGTTGGTGCATCTGTTTGTGCGTCTGTTCATTTGTCCATTCATATAATGAACATTCCAAGTACCACCATCTTGTATTTTCTCATCATATATTCATGATGCGCTTCGTGACTAGTTCCCATTTTTCAGCACCATAAGGTCACGGTACCGCGGCCCAACCCTTGCTAAACCTAGCTTAAAACAAGGAGGTTACGCCCAGTGAGTTTGACGTGGCAACCTTTTCTGGTCAGATAGTGCTCAAAGTGTGTCCCCCTGTTACTAGTTTTAGGGGCGAAACTTTTTATAGCGGCACCCATTCGTCCCCCGTAGTATGTAACAAGTATAACATTTTGACCTTCAAGGTGGTGCCGGTGAGAGACTTCTTCTGTGCGTTGTTGAACAAAAAAAAATGGCAGCATATCCAAGGAGTGAATGATGGAGAGGGGGGCGAAGCAATCGTCCGTCCATGCGTCCGTCTGTGTGACCGTCCATGCGTCTGTTTGTGCGCCCGTCCATGCGTTCTTTCATGCATCCGCCCCTGCGTCCGTTCATGCGTCCATCCATGCATCTGTTTGTGTGTCCGTTCGTTCATCTATTCAACACTCCAAGTCCCACCATCTGGCATCTTTTTATCATATATTCCCCATATATAAGCAACGCCATCCAGCGGACATTCCAAGGACTAAACGAGAGGTGGCACACGCACACTTTCTTACGGCCTGCGCTTTGGGTCCACTTCCCACCTTTAACCACCTCGAGTTCATGGTATATTCTAGTTCACTGTATTCATGGCACTGCGACCAAACGCTCGCTAAACCTTTCGAAAACCAAGGAGGTTACGCCCAGCGAGTATAACGTAGCAACCTTTCCCTGTCAGATAGGGCTCAATTTACATGCGAATGGCTGCTAATGAGAAATGAGAGACAGGAGAATTCGGCTTTTACTTTCTAACGGCTTGCGCTTAGTATCTACTTCTCATTTTTAACCACCTTGAGTTCATTCATGGTATATACAAGTTCATTGTATTCATGGCACTGCGGCTCAACGCTCGCTAAACCTTTCTAAAGCTAAGGAGGCTACACCCAGCGAGTCATGTCTCTCATTCCCCATTAGCAGCCATTGGCATGTACATTGAGCACTATTTTTTATTGTTAAACAACGCACAGAAGAAATCTCTCACTGGCACCACCTTGGAGGTCAAGTGTTATACCTATTTCGGGTATGTGCCACTGGTGGTTACATACGAGGGACACCAGAGCCACGCCATAAGGAGCTTCGCTCCTAATAAAAAATAGTGCTCAATGTACATGTCAATGGCTGCTAATGGGGAATGAGAGACGGGAGCATTCGGCTTTTAGTTAACGCGCAGGCTGCGATCACCATTAGCAGTCATTGGCATATACATTGAGCACTATCTGACAAGAAAGGGTTGCTACGTTATACTCGCTAGGTGTAATGTTCTTAGCTTTAGAAAGGTTTAGCGAGCGTTGAGCCGCAGTGCCACGAATACAATGAACTTGTATATACCATGAATGAACTCGAGGTGGTTAAAAATGGGAAGTAGATACGAAGCGCAAGCCGTAAGAAAGTAAAGGCCAAATTCTCCGCCTCTCATTTCCCATTAGCAGCCATTGGCATGTACATTGAGCACTATCTGACTGAAAAAGTTTGCTACGTCATACTCGCTGGGCGTAACCTCCTTGGTTTTCTAAAGGTTTTGCGAGCTTTCGGCTGCAGTGCCATGAATACAGTGAACTAGTATATACTATGAACTCGAGGTGGTTAAAGGTGGGAAGTAAACCCGAAGCGCAAGCCGTAAGAAAGTGTGCATGTGCCACCTCCCGTTTAGTCCTTGAAATGTCCGCTGGATGGCGGTGCTTCTATATGGAGAATATATGATGAAAAGATGCGAGATGGTGGTACTTGGAGTGCTGAATAGATGGACAAATGGACACACAGACAGATGCATGGATGGACGCATGAATGGACGCAGGGGCGGCTGCATGGACGAACGCAGGGACGGACGCACGAACAGACGCACGCACGGACGGGCTGATGGACGCATCGACGGTTAAACTGACGGACGCATGGACGGACGGAAGCAAGAACGAATGGACGAACAAATTCTTCGCCCCACTCTCCATCATTCACTCCGTGGATATGCTGCCATTTTTTTTCTTTAGTATGCATCCAATTCAAAGAAAAATTTATTGGGGATGAAGTTACTGATGCTCATCTCAGTACATTACTTCGTCAGAACCAACTATCTTTTTATTTATGATTAACGTGCGTGGGTTTTTTCCTCAAATCAAAAGAGTGTGTGCGTGTCTTCTTCTAGTCCGGATGTAGAGGTGGCTACCTACTACTACGACTACTACTACTACAAATACTACTACTACATACATAGTGGACGCCCGACCCACGGCCTAAGGAGCTTTGCCCAGAAAACTGCAGCTCAGTAAGTGAGGCCAAAGCTTCCGAGTAAAGATTCAGCAAAATCACACGCGTTTGGAAGGGGGGGGGGGCGAGGGATTTTAAATGAAAAGAAGAGAAAAGTGAGCCTCGTAACTGTCTCTCAGGGGGAGGACTCCTCAACAGTAGCTCACGAGGGAGGGGGGTAGAGAAGGGATCAAAAAGATAGGATTAAAAGGTAAAGAGATAGAGAGGAAGGAAAGAGCGAGGCACAGGCACAGTGAATGACGGAAGTAAGGAGAAGACAGGAAAGATGGACACGGTTGCAGGACTCCGAGGACAGGGCACCACTGATGAGAGCTCTTGTCGACGTCAGGAGATGGCGTAGGGCAAATCCAGCTGGCCAGAGCTCTGCTGTCGTCGTCGTCGGGGACCAGCGTCAGGAGTTGCGTAGGTCCAGCCTAGTCGGCCAGAGCTGCACTGTCGTCGTAGATCGCGAGGTCACAACCACTCGGCACGGAATCCAGCGAGCGAGTCCGTTGGGAGAATCTGTATCAAGGGAAGCGTTGTTGAAGAAGCTGCGGATACACACATATTTTAAGGGCGAAGCTCCCAAAGACTTGGCTTTATAATTCATTGTGGTCACAGTATATAACTGTTCCTATATCCGAAACATAAGAGACCAATATATTATTTCGTATTACACATCAACGTAGACAGCGTCACAAACGAGCGCTCGGAAAAAGAGCGCGCCGTCGAATCCTAGTGACAGTAACGATGCCAAGCACTGAGAGACGCCTCAAGGTCAACGATAGAGAAGAAAACGAGCATTCAAAGACTCCCCGGGCGCGCCGTCTCTCCGCCTCGGAACTGTAGTTTCGCCGACCAACCCCCACACATCGGCCGCCGAGCAAGTCCTGGAACGATCTCGAAGGAAATTGGTGGGGTGATGCAGCGTTGCATCACGTGTCGCAGATGGCTCTCAAAATGTCTCGCCCTTTCCCCAGCCTTGGCTCTGCATCGCGCCGACGAAAGGATGAGAATTTTCTGAAATCTAGCGCGAAAGGTATTTACGCGAGCAGGGGAGAAGGGAGATCAGGAGATGAAGACAGTTTACGCCTGTGTGCGTATGCAGGAGATGAAAGTTTTGCGCAAATAAGCGTAGGCTCATTCCGCCGTGTCGGAGAAGGCTTCTGTCTTCAGTTACAAAGCGGATAATGAAGAGAGTTTCCACTGAGGGGTGAAGACTTGTGCTACAAGCAGAAGAGTGAGTCTACCGTTGGCGAGCGAAGACGCGTTGCAGCAGCTGCGCATGCGAAGCTGACGTGTTACTGGCGAGGAATTTTGCTGCTTGGAGAGCATCCAATTGAATACGCGAGGTTTCGTGGAAGAGAAACTTCGGGGGCAGCGGAATCAACAACAGTGCTGGACGTGAGTGAGTCTTTCCCAGGAAAGAAACATTCACGCTTTGTTCCAAGGACTTCGGACAGAATAAGTTTTCGAACTCTTTAGTCCTTAAGTGTCTTGGTTACTTGGTGCATAAAGTTTGCATTGTAGCGCGTATTGCTGTTCGTGTCCGTTGTTTCGAGTGTAGCTGTTTGTAATGTGTAGTACGTTGTTTGATTTGTGACATATCTTATTCAAGTGCTGACGAGTGTGCATATTTATGTGTCGTTTGATCTCCCATATTCGAGAATATAGTTTTGTTTGTTTATTATTGACTCTCGGCTCTGACTCGTTCTTTGGGCGACAGCCGGCGTCCGATGGCGCACCAAATAGGGCCACTTCTAAATTGTCCGCGCTGTCGTGGTGCAGTTAAGGGGGCCAATACTTCGGCCCTTGGAATTAGCCCGGCAATCGCTTCCCTAATTAACGGGACCTGTGACAGACAGAGACTTATTATAAAGTAAGAGATCACTATTCCTGGTGAAAGTAACCTATCGAGAAGAGTATTGATATTTCGATATGACTATTTCTTAAAGACTTTTCAAGAAAACTTGTCAAACAGAAGCACACATTGAGCACTGTAGGTCCCGAAAAAGTTACCCGTTATAAAAT
This sequence comes from Rhipicephalus annulatus, assembly GCA_013436015.1. Lineage (NCBI taxonomy): Eukaryota > Metazoa > Arthropoda > Arachnida > Ixodida > Ixodidae > Rhipicephalus > Rhipicephalus annulatus. The sequence goes on from WOVY01001487.1 coordinate 299,277, forward strand.
TCTACTTGGCCATCGGTAAATCGTGGCTTTCAAGCAACACATGCCCACTCACGGGGCGGCTTTATGTTCTCCCCTAGTAGAGTACGAAGTACTCTAAATCGTTAACTACTTTTTCTGAGCCCAAATTCACTTTTCAAGCATATCCGCCAATCAAGTATTTTTTAAACACCACTGAATTGCCCAAGATGACAGAAAGCAAAAACAATTTTCAATTATATTTACACTTCGTCACTCAATTAATATTTTATGGGACAACGCTTGAGCAGAGTACGATTGCTCAACGTTACGATGCACAGAACTTCACCCACTCGTCATATTTCACTTCGGGGAGTAGCGTGGATTTTTCGTTCAAGTTAGAGTCACGCGTTGTCAAAGGTGTCTCGACATCTTTGTGTGAATTAGTCGTGTGCGCCTCGCATGCTTACCGAGCACGCCAACAAAACTGCCGAGAAAATGTCCCTTATTCCCTGTCGTGACGAGGGCAAACAAGTTGCAGCACAGGCGTCAGTATTCCCAAAAGCGAGTGCAGTCCGTGGTGCGTCCGTACGTATAGCATAAAAAACGCTGGTTACCGTATCAATGTGGGTATGATCAACCCGTGCAGCTGCATGCGTCATGGAGGTGATTATGTGACGCTATGATGTTGCTCTAAATATTATGCCACCTTTATCATAGTGGTGCCCAGTCTGAAGCAACAGCACACCTCGGTGGTCTCTCCTGTTTCTCTTCTTTCCTTCTTTGTTCTTTTTATATGCGAAGTATTTTTAGTGAACTTCGGCGACTTTGAGCGTATCTATCTATCTATCTATCTATCTATCTATCTATCTATCTATCTATCTATCTATCTATCTATCTATCTATCTATCTATCTATCTATCTATAGAGCGGCCTACGACTTTTAGCTCTCCAGGTCATGGGATCGAATCCCGGCTGCGGTGGCTGCATTTTCAATGGAGGTGGAAATGCTATAGGCCCTTGTGCTCAGATTTGGGCGCACGTTAAAGAACCCCAGGTGGTCAAAATTTCCGGAGTCCTCCACTACAGCGTCTCTCATAATCATATGGTGGTTTTAGGACGTTAAACCCCACATACCAATCAACTTTTAGCTCTCGTGGCCGTTTCAATAATGGTACCGATACCAAACTTAGCATGGAATAAATGACTGTATAAAGAACATATTTGAGTAGTCATATATGTAATCATGACTTATATGTCAAAATTGTCATGATTTATATTTCTTGGTCCTACAGCTCTTGCGGTGGTTTCGTTGACATGGCATGTTGCAAAACTGCTATGGTATGGAATGATTGCATGGCGAACACAAGCCACAGCCCCTAACATGAAAATCACGATATGCGTGTCATTTAAAAACATGACTACATGCCACGCTCACGATGTGCTCGCGAAACTTTCGCTAGCGTCACATATACCAAATTCGGTATTACAGTACGTGAATTACGAAGGTATGTGACTGGTGTAAACATGATAATCATGAGTTGCGTGTCATGTAACAACATGACTACATCCCACGCTCACGATGCACCAGCAGCCGTTTCGCTACCTTGACTTATACCAAATTTGGCATTACGGGACGTGAATGGATGACGAAGTTACGATACTGGTGCAAACATGATAAACATGAAATGCGTGCCATGTAATAACATGCCTACACCCTACGCCCATGATGCGCTCGCAGCCGTTTTGCTAGCTTCACATGTATGAAACTCGGTATTACGCAACGCAAACAGACGACATAGGTAAGTAAGACATCCAAACCAGAGTTTCCCAAAATTAACTACAGGGCACTCTGGCGCTGCGATCGTTCAACGACCATGGGGATGATGGGTAGTACACACATTTGCCTAGTCTTCGTACTTGCGGGTGGCATTGCATTTTTCTATACCACACGAAAACTTTAGCCACGCCTATTCAAGATTTATTTTATGATACCATGACTAGACCTACTGAATGCCCCTGCAGAGTTTGGGAACATTGAATAAAGAGAAACAGAAAACATTTGAAAAAGGGCTACATGTTAGCTGCTTGTGGGTGTCGCACAAAGTATGCTCGTTCCTGTATTTTTATACCTCCCTCTCTCAGTCCATTGTACATTGCGTGGTTGGTAAGGAAATCATTCGAGGAAATAAATAGATGTGATTAAGTGAGTATACAGTTCATCGTACTTGGATGTTGGTTTTAAAAAAAAGGTGATGCGTGTAGGTTACATTTTCCGGCGTCTCTACAGCAAGAGGTCTAATTCGTTTTATTTCTTTTCATCATCTAAATATTATCATCAAGACAAATAATTCTTGCAACACTCGCTTAATGCTTGCTCGCTATTTGTCTGATGATAACAATGAGAATAAAAGTAAATAATAAGAATAATAAAGAATAAGAATAAGTAATAGGAATAGAAATAATAAGTATTTCATTTATTTGCAAACCCATTTACGCACATCATTTTACCCCTTTTCCTACAGAAGGTGAGCTGGGCTCATACACCGTATGAAGCAATCATTTCGGGGCGCCGTAGATATGCTGCCTTGATTAATCTTGCTGTGTCCTTTTTGCCTTCAACAATTAGAAAAGTGAAAAAAATTGAAACAATAAGACTTTGCATTTGGTCGAAAAAGGACTGGACTCGTGCAGTAAAATCTGGAAAATGGCATCTTCTTTGGTGCGCGAGTGTGTGCGTGTGTCGGCAGAGCTTGATCCCTTCGGTGAAAATAGTTAAAAAACGTTGTTAAATGAGGATTTTACTTTCTCCTGTGACATAAGGGAGTGACTAGACCTAAGTGCATGGCTTCTCTAGCCTTCACTAAGACGATCGCTAGCCCATGTATTGTCAGCGAAAGCCTTTACATGTAAGCGAATAACAACCGGCACCTCCAAACTTTGTTTTTACAGACTCGCTTTGGTGTGTTTTTTTTAAATTTCAAACATACTATAGTGCACTTAGGAATGTGAATATTATGCTACTTTTTGTGACGCAGTGCACTGAAGACAATCTTCTGGACACTTTTGCGAGATACACTAAAGACTTATTTTTGACAAGAACGTGTTTTATGCCATGGTCCACCAATACTTTAGTGGTTCATTTCTGTCAGATATATGTCATTGATAAATTGAACGCTTCCGATTGAGAAAGACAAATTACCAAGAAAAATATTCAGTGCCGGGCATTGTACCTCCAACTGAAAGGCCCGCGACGATAGGCGCGCGTTCTTCGACTTACCTAACGAAACAGACACACAGTTCGTTGCAAACATGCTTTATGTCTCTCACACATTCTCTCTCTCACGGTGCTTTCTTTCGGTGATCAATGTGGTGCCGCCTTCTGTAAGCCGTACTGAGAAGTAATGTGGCATGACACCTGTGCTCACTTAAAAGCGATTGGATGATGACGCAATTGCAGCATGACCTTTTAGATTGCAGGCCGGCTAGCAGTCCGGAGGCCAGGGTTACGGCGTGTCGATAGCAGAGGAGAACATGGCCCGGGCTAGCGTCGGGGAATCTCCAACACCATTGTGTTCTTTGAGTTTTCGCTTGGTGACAGTGTGTAACGGCTCTTCATAGGAGTAGCGCAGCTCCTACCATAGCACCAACGGTGCTTTGCCACTGACTACAGCGAGTGTGGTAGCACCAACTACTAAACCCACTGCCATAAGCGTCACAGTAGGGCAACGATGCCGACAGTAGTGTGCGTTTCAAGCTACCCTTCTCGACGGGTGAGTGTCGTGCCTTATTGAAGCGAGACAGAGGCCAGCGGGACGTGGAACACCTGCATGCATTCGTGGCTCAAGAACGAACGTCTACCTCATGTGCTGCTGAAGCACGGAGTTCTATGCACGAGCACAGGCACAGGCTACCCTGTCACTCGAGGGCGCACGGAATGCCGTTTCTTTAGTTAAAGGGCGGCGCCGTGAAGAAGTGCACACTCATCAGCATTGTTTATTATGCGAGTGCTGATGTCATCCTTGTGTGGCATTCACGAGGCTCAGCGTCCTGGTAGATGATACAAACTTCAGCTAGCACACTAAGTCATGAAGATGTGTGGTAAAGTCGTCTCGATGATGATGTGCCACTGTGCGTCAACGTTGGTGCATCCAGGTTACGTGGTACTGTGCCTACCAACACTAGTGGATAGTGGTTACCTGGGCGTCATGGTATCAGAGGGAATGATGCTGCAGATATGGCTCCTCGCGCGTCACATCAAGAAGCAAGAAGCGTTCGAATTCCGCTTTGAAGAGCGGACGCTGTGAGGCAGATTCGTTGGCTGTCCCACAGTCTCACAATGACTGAGTGGAACACACCAAGCATACGACGTACCAGACTGCCTGAACTTGACCCTTCACTACGACTCCGTCTCCACCCAGCCTTCATCGACGTGAAGCTTAGCGTAATTCTCTATCATCATTGGCTGAGAGTTGCTTTCACGAAAGCTTATACCATTTTAATATGGCTGACAGTGCGGCATGCGGTGTTTGCGGCGCCGATGGAAATATTGAGCATGCACCTGCTGTGACAATGTCCCTGATTTGCCTCAAAGAGACAAGTACTTGCCAACGCGTTGCGGTGACTGGATGACCAGCCTCTTTCTGTGCAAGTGCTATTACAGCACCGTTCACATCTTTCGACAGCCCACGTAGCAGTGAAAGCCTTCTTGTGTTTCTTGAGAACCACGGGTTTGTGTGAACGCCTCTGACTTGCTGTGGAGTTTTACACGCTGCAGTGAATTTACTGTCTCTCTTTTTTTTCCCTTCTCTTCCCTTTCTCTCGCCTTTCCAGTCCCCTTCCCTTACCCTCAGTGTAGGGCAGCCAACAAGATGGCTTTCTGTTTAACCTTCCTGCCTTCTTGCATTTGTTGCTTCATACACCAGTAAACGTTCTAAAAACTTTCATAATGACTACACAATAAGTAAGGCTTTTAGGAAGAAACTTTTCACTTCTGCTTTATCGCGATACCTATGGTGGAGGGGTCATCCATGTTTTTTTTTTCGTGTACCCCGCAACTAATTCGCTTTCGAACAACTTTTTTTAGTTGGTTTAACACACGTAGAAGCAAGTAAGAAAAATTGCCTTTTTATTTTCAGCCAAAAAGCTTGGTAGAAAAAGGGTTAATTTGGGGGTGATAATTCTTCAGAATGTTCGCCACTAAAGGGCGTAATAACATGTATCTTACCTGTAGTGTTCAATGTGTCTCTCGTTGTAGAGTTTGTTGTGACAAGATGTCTGTATTTCCAGAATTGAAACTTTTCGCTTCCATCACTCTTCAGCACCATTCCTGCGAGCGTTATAGTTTTTCCAGGCGTTTTCAAATTAACGCGTTCTATGCAACTCTCGTTAAAATGGTTTTACTGTAGCAAGGACGTCAGCAACTGACTTCGTCGGAAACTGTGAATTCTATAGAAGGAAGTTTTGTGATACATCCACGAGCAGAACAAAATTTTTTAGGTTACAGATAATCGGTTATTTGGAACACATTAAGCAAAGCCTCAGCTGCCATATATTTTCTACAAAAGCAAGAAGTATCAGAAAACACCTACGAAGTTTCACATCACAGCAAATGAACATTACAAACAGCGTTAAAGATATCCACGATCTCAAAAAAAAAAACACCTTTTCGCTGATTGAAAAACGCCTGGCTCTGACTTAAAAGACGCAGACAAGTCATAGCAAAAGGTAGAAGAGCGGCCTTTCAAAAGTTTTCCTTAACAATCTTAGGGTAACTGCTACAAGCGTACGGTTGGGTGCCCGCTATGCCGTGGGTAATCATAATTTTTGTGTTGTAGGCCAGCAGTCACTATGCTATCCTTCTTCATTCTTTGGGGAGGCGTGGTATGCGCTGCACATATGTTAGGAATAATGAGCAATTTTTTATGCATTAGGTGTCGACGATGAAGAATTATGCCTGAAGTGGCTAGGAGCCACAGTTAATAGGTGATCAAAAACATGTTTTCTAATGCATTGGAGCAATGAATGACCCACTCACTAATCATAACAATTTCGGCTGTAAATTAACAATGCCAACCCAAAACACGCTCTTTCGTTTTATACATTACACGACCACTGAAACCGTAGGCAGAATTTTCGAGAAGGCATCCACGATAAACCACGGGCAAGCGAGCATCCTAATAAATTTCCTACCAAAGCCTGACAAACTTGCATGAAAAAAATTGCTGATGGCAGGGTTTATAAAATCATATGTTCCTATAGTGTCGCATTCAAAGAATACTGAGAAGAAACTCGATCGAGAGAGCCAATCATGGCAATGAGATTTTGAGGCGAATATTCAAAAACGTAAGTTCCTAGCCGAAAGTCGAAAGACGTGAGCCATGGCACTATCACTCAACTGATATCAAGATAGTACTTACCATGCATGATGATGAAAAAAGTTATAACATCATGTACACGGGTGTTCATTATCATTGCGTGCTTCTTACCTGCAGCTGGATGTCAATGCTAATCACCACTTGAGGATCTAGTTGTAAATTTATACGTTCGCATTGTGATAATGTGTTCTTTTTTCCGGCCTTTCTCAACATTATTAGACCGGGGTCATTGTCTTCCACTTCAAATACAAAGGTTCACTAACGCATTCATTAAAACTTCAAAGAGGTTGCTATACTTAACGGCTTTGGTTTCAACGTTAAAACTTCCTATTAATTTTCAGTTTCCTAAGCATAGCATACGAAGAGTTCTGGTAAACCCGATGTCTTTTTTATGAATTTCACAGTAAAAATTGAAGCCACAACTCGTTATGTTTTCAGGCAATGGAAAATGGTGTCCTCCACTAGTCGGTGACTTCATTGCCATTGGGTTAACATTAAGCATGTATCTGAAAACATCAGTAATTTTTTTCCGTTGCTGGCAAGCAAACAAATATAAGACGTATGGTGAATCCAGATTATTTGGTGCAGCGTGGAGTGTTAGGATGGTAAAGTGATTTTATCATCAAGCGTGGGGTGAGTTGCACTTTCGCTCATCATCAAAAAGTGTAGACGATATGTAGGACATCCCTGAAAAGGTTTGAAGATTTCAGATTTTTTTAACATAATAGAATTGTATGAATTAATTCAGATGTCACCCGAATAGGTACGAGACTGATGATATTACCCCACACATATCGGTGCTAATGACGTTGTCTTGCCCCATAGATATTCGTAGTTTTCATTAATTTCCTCCGTCTCCAAATGGTGCGTTGCACCAGAAAGTGCTTTTCTTTGTTTTGCGATGGCTTTATGTTCCAGTTATCACAGCGAAAACCTTAGATGCTGCATCAAACTAGCAAAACGACCATCGCTGCCAATACCAGTGATGCGATGTGTGATTATGGTACCACATGACATCATCGTGGCACCACTGACACCAATAGTTCAGACATCGTTACGATGTCACAATGACACCACTTGGCGTGACGTAACGTGGTTTCAAATGATGGCTTCATGACATGATATCATCGGTTAGTCATAGGCTGATAACATAGCGCTTGAGGTATAGCCCACGGGGAGAGGTATACCTCAAGCCCTACGGTAGCCTTTTTGTATACAGAAAGGCTGAGATGCCCTCAACCTCAAAGGAAGTGAGAAACCATGCTGGCTCTAGAAAGCTTTTGAGACGCCGTGATTATCAATTTTGACTGAGAAGAAAAAAAATAGTTATAGCCTGCAAGCGATTGAATAGGGAAAGATAAGAGCATAATGGAGGAGTAGATGAATTTAGGCTATTAGCGTTTTCTTTATACCTGGCCAGTGAGCTACGCGTGAGGAAACTCAAAATTTTATATTATTACCATAACCATCACGTTATTTAGGCCTCAACTTGTCCAACAAAATCAACGTGTCATTTCTGCAAAAAAAAAGCTTTATAAATTGACAGCCCGACTTTCTGCTTCTTACAGCAGAAACGGCTCGTGTATCCTACAATATATTTTTTTTTCTTTCTGTGTGCTCTTCCTCCTCAAACCCGCCCGCTGATGTTCACAGTATTTCTGCACACAGCGCGGTTACCTTTCCATTGTTTTTTTCCAAAACCCATAGCTTAGCGTAGGCAGGCCCTAACATACAATCAGATGTATATATCAACGATCATATAAAGACGCTGCACAACTTCTTGGATTTCCCTCTACATATGTTTTTTTACTGAATTTCACTTTATTTGAAATACGCAAACTAAGCTGATTCGATCTTGCTTCAAAGAGTACGCTTAGGTTTGGTATATAATAACATGTTTCCTTGCTTATTTTGTATTCACTCTTTCGACAATTACGCATCGCCATTTATAGTTGTGCAATTGTCTCCACTTCTCTCACTTTCCGCCCAAACAGTAACTTTGTCACCAAATAGCCTGCACTTTTTGGCATGTCCTTGGTAGTATGTCCCCAAGTCCTTCTTTGCTGTTTGAGTCAACGGGGTTCCCTAACGAACACTAAACACTCTTCCCGCCCATCAGCTCTCCTTTATGAGCGTTGCTTTTTGCATGAAACTAATTTTTTAGCTGCTTCACATGTAACCTTCTTCAACAACCACATGTCTACATGTCTTGCAGTGAAGTCGGCACTATTTTTTTGCGCTGTTTTATTTAGGTGTTTCAAAAACGTAGGACTATAAAAACGTTTGTAGTGTAAATTGGGCTAATTTTCCCATGACTTAGAGTACGTTCCGAAGAATAGTTGGCAACACCGTATTCAATTTTTAGGTATATATTATAACTACAAACGATAATTGGTATTGAAAGGTTGCGAGAAAAAAGGACAGATGATGGACTGTTGTGAGAAAAATATATAACTAGAAGGTACATCACAATGATCATCGGCATTAGGAAGGACACATAATTTAAAAAGAGGAGTATAATTTTTAAAACGACAGGTGGCTGCTTTGGCAGGCTGGCAAGTTTACAATCCTTCAAAAGCTTGGGTGATACCTTTAAACGTCGCGCCACGTCCTCCTCGCAGTTAGGCGCCAGAACACCGCATGTCAGTCAGACCCATGCGAACCTTGGTGAAATCATTCCCCATGTGACCAGATGCTCTACGTGCTGTAGAGGTAGTTTCATCCCGAAAACTTATCACCGGAAGGACTACGTGATCTTCGAGGAGAGCGTTGACTCTGACAGCCCTACTGCATCGCCGCAGCACTCGTCACTGTCGCTGCCTCTGTCGTTCTTCGACGCAAGCATGTTCACGACAATCGCCTTATTGGTTAACTGATCCGTTGTCTCTAATCCGTCGTCGACATGCAGAAACTCTTCTGCCCACCGTTCTGTGGGCAAGACCTTCAAGCGTGAAAGTCCATTTTCTGCCAGCGAACACAACAGTAGATTTATAACCTATGGATGCCGGCATGATCGCCAATCACGGTCACGTGCAATCACCGTGTCCTAAACAACTTTGATTGACAAGTGGTGTTTAACGTCCCGAAACCATCGTATGATTATGAGAGACGCCGTAGTGGAGGGCTAAGAAAATTTCGACCACCTGGGGTCCTTTATAGTGCACCCAAATCTGAGCACACGGGCATACAACATTTCTGCCTCCATCGGAAACGCAGCCGCCGCAGCAGGGATTTGATCCCGTGACGTGAGGGTCAGCAGCCGCGTAGCTTAGCCACTAGACCACCGTGCCGGGGTGGTCCTTAACAGCTCAGTCTCGTTTATGGACACCACCACGCGAACAAGCGGAGCGGTGTCAGTTTTCAAATAAATTTGCTAATCGTCACGCAGTTCGTCTTGGGTGAGCTATTGGAAGAGAGCTCTTATACGGTGCGCGGAACTGCCTTAAGGAAGCGTGCTTTTGCTTAGGCCACTGTGACTATTCCGAAGCCCGCGAAGCTCTCGCCGATCTTGGGTCTGCAGTTTATCACAATACTTCAGGTCATACGTGATGCAAGGCGGTGGCACGCGTCCGTACACAAACAGCGAACCTGCGCAGCTGCCCATTTGAGTGGTTCCGTTACTGGTGATAATGAATCAATATTTCTGGCTGTTTTCTATTGGATTATGCTTCAAAACAACAACTCCTTCCGCACGCCATCTGTGTCGACTCCTGGTGCGTTCTTAGGCGTATGCCACTTAATATTACATGCATTAACGAGACTTTCCCGCCACATCACAGTCGCATAGTGTTGTTTTTTTTGTTGAAATACCTGCTAGCTATTATATGGCTCTGTGGTAGAACACCTGCCACACAGCAGGTCTTGACTCGATTGTCATTCATGCAGAAGTTCTGTATTATTTAATTTATTTGCACCTATACCTCAAACCTTTCGCTGTTTAATGCTCACAGACAACGCCGAGATTTCGCATTTTGTGAAAATGCCGGTGAGACACCGGCATTTTGTGTGAAATGTGCTCTTGAGCACTACTGTCCTGAAAGAGACTGAATAGTAGACATATCAATATGGAGGGCTCTTTCCAATAACATTTTTAAGCGGCACATGCTTTTGCACTGTTCCCTTTTACACTATTCATCAACTGGTTTTAGGTACGGCAATCATTTTGATTGCTGAAAGCACTCAGAGGTGAATACACTCTCAAATGAAAGTACCCTCTGTGAAATGTCAATACTTTTTTTCACATGTCTCACCTGGTCTTTCGAAGGTTTTTCTAGATGCCCCATAACTTAGAAAACAAAAGAAAGTTTCAGGATTTCAAAAAAAATTTGTATGAATGCAATGATCACTTTAGTCTTTAATTACTACTCAAGTGAATATGTTGTTGGACTAGCGAACACCAATATAAGTTCTGTGTCTATATTTCGAGGATTTCAGTTTTTTCTTGACATGTTTAGGTTGACTCTTTGAAGCTACATTTCCTCTCTTCTGAGAAAAATAACGTGTTGCCAACACTACAAACCTGTACCACTTCTCTCCACTGTGCCATACCAGCTGGTTGCTTAAATTTGGAACTCGTGTGACCTTGTCCTTTTTGATCAATACGGGTTATGTTCAGTGCTGGTGCTAGAAACCAATTGTCAACTTAAAATATTTGGCACACTACATTGAAACTACTGCTTGGTCTGCTGCAATAGAGAAATACATTTCCTCATTTGTCCTATGCCAGCATAACATAAAATGGTAACTCTTCGGTGATTTAGGCCACTTGTTCTTAGAAGGCTTTAGTTATTGATGAAGCTATCACTAGCGACAAACCTAGCACCAGAACAAAGGACTTAGAATGCTTTCTTACTTGATTGTTCCATCGATATACTTCGCTCATATCCGCCAAGAGAGATTGTTCTTGAAACAATTGGTAAATATCAAGTGGAAAGTTTTCAAACGGCACGAATCATGCAGAATATATTGCTCACCTATGGTATGAGGAAATATTGAGCAATTCTTAGTCTGTGTACCAATGAAGAGAAAAAACAACAATAATGCAAGCAATCAACTACTTAAAGGAAATCCGACGTATCACTTCTTAATTGGGAATAACCTGACAGGAAACTTTTCTATTTCTACTTTCATATGTCTAAGCACGTGTTATTCTTTCTATGGCCCAGAGAAGACGCCTCATGAAAAAAATGGCAGATCCCACGTACTATCGGAATCAATTATATGTGAATCGTGAATGAGGAAGTTTGATATGTGACTCTAAATTCAGCATAAGGGTCAAGTTGCACGTAAATTATGCTGCACAAGACTTCCATGCTATGAATATTATGTTTGTGTCATTTACCTTCGTCGTCTATCCACGTCACGTGATACCAATTTAGTATCACGTGACGTGGTATGTGGAGCTAGCGAAATAGCCACGAGCACGCTATGAGCGTACCATTTAGTCATATTTTGCATGACACGCATGTCATTATCATGTTTGGACGAGTCGTTTACATTTGTCGTGTAATCACGTCATGTGATATAGAATTTGGTATATGTGGCGCTAGAGAAACAGCCGTGAGTGCGCTGTGAGCGTAGCATGTAGTCATGTTTTGCAAGGCATGCATACCAATATTTACTTTCGTCATTTACTTTCGTCGTTAATTCACGACACGTAATACCGAATTTTGTATACGGGGAGCTAGTGAAACGGCCATGAACCCGCTATGAGCGTAGCATATAGTCATGTTTTACATTACACATATGTCATGATTATCATGTTCGGACGTGTTATTTACCTTCGTCACCTATTCACGTCACAAAATTCCAAATTTGGTATATGTGACTTTAGCGAAAAGAGGGCCTCGAACGAACCATGAACATAGTATGTTGTCAAGTTCTTACATGACACTCATGTCATGATTATCATGCTTGCACCAGTAATATACATTCGCCATTCAGTGACGTCACGCAACACCAAGTTCGGTATATGTGAAGGAAGCGAAAGGCCACGAGCGAGCATTGCGAGTAGTCATGTTGTTACATGACACATATCTGATTATTATCATGCTGGCGCCAGTCATGTACCTTCGTCATCTCTTCACGTCGCGTAATGCCAAAATTGGTATATATGAAGCATGTGAAACGACTGCGAGCGCACCATGAGCGTTGCGTGTAGTCATGACAATCATAGCATGAAAATCATGGCATGCATGTGATGATTTCCACTTTAAAGTATGTCACTTATGTTCGCTATGTACTCATGTCATACCATAACAGTTTTGCAAAATGCCATGTGAACAAAACAACGAAAGAACAGCCAGATCATAAATGTAAACCATGACATTTATGACATACGTGTCATGCTTTCCTTGTGAAGACTAGTCAGTTATGCTCATCATACAGTCATGTCATGCCATAAAATTTTGGTATCGATACCATTCTCAAGATGGCCTTGAGAGATAAAAGTTGTAAGCAGCTAGCTAGCTAGCTAGCTAGCTAGATAGATAGATAGATAGATAGATAGATAGATAGATAGATAGATAGATAGATAGATAGATAGATAGTGCCACGTTCCATTTCCCAAGTTTTTGTTATCAAAACACCGCACGATTCTCAGCGCAAACCGCGCCTGCAGTTTTCTAGAAGGTTCCGGACTGTAGTAGATCATTTCGATAAGATCACACCCACTGTGCGAACGGTACAGATTGTTCTGGAACCTACGCCACCGCCAGCGATAACGCTAGAACATTCGACGGCAAGAGTATAAATGCCGACGCGCTTCGCCACTTGTCAGTTGTTGATCGAAGGCCGACGCTCCGTTCGCCGCTATCAGTCCAAGACTGCTATCTGTGCAAGACTGCTGCTGTAATTGGACTTTCTGTTTACCGGGCACAGGTTCGCCCGAATAAACAGTTTGATCCGAACACGAAGTCTCCTGTCTTCGGCCACGTCACGACTCCGTGACATCTGGTGGAGGTGCTGCTTCGTTCATGTACCGGACGCCCCCGTCAAGCCGTGAACCCAGCCCACGTCGCGGAGAAGACACCGACGCCAACCAGGAGCAGCGAACAAGCCGCCGACAGCAAGGGCTACCACCGGAGTACGGGCTTCTACCAGACAAGGCGCGGAAGACGAAGGCCATGACCGCGACTGCGGCGACAATGACAACCGCAGCGTCCCAGCCCACGATGGTCATGCATCAACCCAGGGATCCACCGATTTTCCATGGGTCATCGTTCGAAGACCCGGAGTCCTGGCTAGAAACATACGACCGTGTGGCTGCCCTCAACCCCTGGGACCATGACGAAAAGCTGCGTCGTGTGTTCTTCTATTTGGAAGACACCGCAAGGACTTGGCTTGAAAATCGGGAGTCCACGCTCCGAACGTGGGATGTTTTCTGCAGCGCATTCCTGCAAACGTTCGCGAGCGTCGCTCGCAAAGAGAGGGCCGCTGCTTTATTAGAGACTCGGGTTCAGCTACCAAATGAAAATGTCGCCATTTTCACAGAAGAAATGACCCGACTATTCCGTCACGCTGACCCAGACATGCCTGAGGAGAAAAAGTTCGTTTCCTTATGCGAGGAGTCAAACAGAAGCTCTTTGCGGGACTGATGAGAAACCCACCGAAAACCGTCCAAGAATTTGTAGCCGAAGCGACCACTATTGAAAAGACACTGGACATGCGCACTAGACAGTATAATCGTCGCCTGACTGCAGACTGCGCTGCTGCTCAAGCCAGTAGCTCCGAAGACCTGCGTGAAACGATCCGAGCTATCGTGCGGGAAGAGCTGCGCAACGTTGCCTTCGGCGCAGCCTCAAGTGGATTCAATCGCCGACATTGTGCGAGAAGAAGTTCGGCAATCGCTTCAACTTCCCCACGCACCGCTGCCCGAGCCGGAAGCTATGAGCTACGCCGCTGCACTTCGCCACAACGCTCCTCCCCGTCCACGCCAAAATGCCGCCCCGTCGCACTTCCGTCGACAGACGCCACCGCCGCCACCACCCCCACCAACGTCATACCATTCGCCAGCGGCCCAGCGCAGTGCACCGAGGAAGACTGACGACTGGCGCACCCCTGACCATCGCCCGCTGTGCTACCACTGCGGCGAGGCCGGACACACATACCGCCGTTGCCAGTACCGACAGATGGGACTGCGTGGCTTCGCCGTCAATGCACCGCGTCCACAGCCAGGAGAACGACCACGTGACATCGCCGACTACTTGACAGGAACTCGGCGGACACCACGAAGCCCTTCGCATTCGCCGTCGCCCAGCCGCCGCACGTCACCGCACCACCGGCAGTACTCTGGCCCGACGCGGGGCCGGTCTCCTAGCCCGTATCCGGGAAACTAAGGGCAGCAACCGGTGGAGGTGCGGTTGCTGTGCGACGAACTACCGAAGATCCTCCGACGACGACGACGCCGTGACGGAGCTTTCTGAACAAAACGCCAACCAGGCAAAGCCCTGACGGCGAAAGTTCACTTACCGAAGGTGGCCTGACGACGCAACATGGAAGCATCGGAACAAGCCGACGCAGCCGTGACCCGACGCCACGCCCTAACTGTAATGCGAGACGGCGAACTAGCGACCTCGACGTTCTTATCGATGGCCACAGTGTGACCGCTCTCGTCGATACTGGAGCCGACTATTCTGTCATCAGTGGGTCGTTCGCCGCAAAGTTAAAGAAAGTTAGGACAGCTTGGAAAGGCCCTGAAATCCGCACAGCCGGAGGCCATCTCGTAACGCCTGCAGGAATCTGCACAGCGAGAGTCACCATTAACGGCCGTATTTATCCTACAGACTTCGTAGTCCTACAGCGTTGCTCGAGAGATGTCATCCTTGGCATGGACTTCTTATGCCTCCATGGTGCTGTCATCAACCTAAAAACAAAGTCGATAACGTTATCAACAGAAGAAGCACTACCGCCGCGCACGCCATCAGAACACCATGCCTTGAATGTTCTGGAAGAAAAAGTCACCATTCCGCCTCGATCAAGCGTCATTATTTCAGTCGGCGCTCCTAAATCACCTGACTTGAAAGGCGTCGTTAAGGCAGTCTGCATCTGTTGGTCACCCGAAATATTTGCGTCGCAAGAGGAATTGCAGAGCTGCGGGAAGGCAAAGCAACGGTTATGCTCACGAATTTCAGCAATGAGTACAAACATGTGAACAAAGGAACAACGGTCGCATACATCGAAGAAATTGTCGAAGCCACCAGTGCTTTCGCCCTCGCCGATTCTGCGGAACCTGCTCAGAGGAACAAAGCCCCTCCCATAGCTTTCGACGTCAATCCCAGACTTCCGAACGATAAGCAAGAACAGCTCAAGGCCCTGCTCCTGCAATACGAAGATTGCTTTTCATCGTCATCGAAAATTCGGCAGACCCCAATCACGAAACATCGCATCATAACCGAAGAAAATGCCAGACCACTCCGTCAGAGTCCGTACAGGGTTTCGACGCGAGAACGTGAGGCCATGAAGAGACAAGTTGATGAAATGCTGCGGTATGACATTATCCAGCCGTCCAAGAGTCCATGGGCATCCCCCGTGGTGTTAGTGAAGAAAAAGGATGGGACCCTACGTTTCTGCGTCGATTATCGCCGCCTGAACAAAATCACAAGAAAGGACGTGTATCCTCTGCCACGAATAGACGACGCGCTTGATCGGTTCCATAACGCCAAGTACTTTTCGTCAATGGACCTCAAGACTGGCTATTGGCAAATCGAAGTCGACGAAAGAGACCGAGAGAAGACGGCGTTTATAACACCGGACGGCCTCTTCGAGTTTAAGGTGATGCCCTTCGGCCTTTGCTCAGCGCCTGCAACTTTTCAACGCGTTATGGATACAGTACTGGCAGGATTGAAGTGGCAGACTTGCCTTGTGTACTTGGACGACGTCGTCGTGTTTTCCTCGAGTTTCGACGAGCATCTTCGGCGCCTTGAAGCTGTACTTCAAGCCATCAAGACTTCCGGACTCACACTGAAGCCAGAAAAGTGCAGATTTGCGTATGAGGAGCTCTTGTTTCTGGGACACGTTATCAGCAAGTCTGGAGTTCGTCCCGATCCACGGAAAACAGCCGCCATCGCCGACTTCCCGCCGCCCACTGACAAGAAAGCCGTGCGCCGATTTCTGGGCCTGTGTACCTATTATAGGCGGTTCGTGAAAAACTTCGCCCGCATCGCCGATCCGCTCACTAACCTTACCAAGGCCGACGTGGAGTTTAAGTGGGAAACGCCGCAGGAACACGCTTTCCAGGAGCTTAAACATCGCCTCCAGACGCCTCCGTTACTTGCCCATTTCGATGAATTCACCGAGACAGAAATACATACTGACGCAAGCAGCGTAGGTCTTGGCGCCATTCTTGTGCAGAGGGCTGACGGACTTGAAAGGGTTATTAGTTACGCCAGCCGATCGCTATCCAAAGCAGAAGCAAATTATTCCACAACAGAAAAGGAGTGCCTCGCCATCATCTGGGCTACGTCGAAATTTCGCCCCTACCTCTACGGCAGGCCCTTCAAAGTTGTGAGCGACCACCACGCATTGTGTTGGCCAGCCACCTTGAAGGACCCCTCAGGTCGCCTCGCACGATGGAGCCTGAGACTTCAAGAATATGACATTACTGTCATTTACAAGTCCGGCAAAAAACACTCCGACGCCGACTGTCTCTCTCGTGCGCCTGTCGACCAACCGCTACCCGACGACCCGGATGACGACTACTTCTTAGGAACGATAACTACCGACGACTTCGCTGAACGACAGAGGGCCGACCCGGAACTTAAGGCCCTAATAGAATACCTCGAAGGCAGGACCGCCGAAGTCCCGAAGGTATTCAAGTGCGCACTTACGTCGTTCTTTCTACGAAACGGTCTTCTACAAAAGAAAAACTTTTCACCGCTTCGAGCTAAGTACCTCCTTGTGGTGCCTTCAGCTCTACGACCAGAACTCCTGCAGGCCCTGCACGACGATCCGACAGCAGGGCACCTCGGTGTTTCTCGCACGCTTGCGAGGATACAAGAAAGGTACTACTGGCCACGTCTTATCACCGACGTCACTCGTTATGTGAGAACATGCCGGGACTGTCAGCGACGCAAGACACCGCCGACAAGGCCAGCGGGACTTCTGCAGCCAATTGATCCACCTTGCCGACCTTTCCAGCAGATTGGTATGGACCCACTGGGGCCGTTCCCGACGTCGGCTTTCGGAAACAAGTGGATCGTGGTAGCTACCGACTACCTCACCCGCTACGCCGAGACAAAAGCCCTGCCAAAAGGCAGTGCATCCGAGGTAGCTAAATTCTTCGTCGAAAATATCATCCTACGTCATGGCGCCCCGGAGGTCCTTATCACCGACAGAGGAACGGCATTCACTGCCGACTTAACTCAAGCAATCTTGGCATACAGCCAAACAAACCACCGCCGGACGACAGCGTACCACCCACAGACCAACGGCCTCACCGAGCGGCTTAACAAGACAATCGCCGACATGCTGTCAATGTACGTCGATGTCGAACACAAGACGTGGGACGCCATTCTTCCGTATGTGACCTTCGCATACAACACGGCGGTGCAGGAGACGACGCAGATATCTCCATACAAATTGGTCTACGGAAGGAGCCCGGCAACGACGCTCGATGCCATGTTACCCAACGTCACCGACGAAGAAAACCTCGATGTGAGCGAGTACCTTCAACGCGCCGAAGAAGCCCGACAACTTGCGCGTCTCCGTATCAAGAATCAACAGACGACCGACAGCCACCGTTACAACCTTCGACGACGCTTCGTGGAATACCAGTCCGGTGAACGTGTTTGGGTGCGGACGCCGATACGCCGACGTGGACTAAGTGAAAAGCTTCTGCGACGGTACTTCGGACCGTACAGGGTGGTTCGACGGCTCGGCCTACTTGATTACGAGGTTGTCCCCGACGGCATCACGAACTCTCAACGACGCCGATCGCGACCTGAAGTCGTCCATGTCGCGCGCCTCAAGCCGTTTTCATGCGCGTTAACAAACTGAACTAGTGTTTTTTTGTATTATTGTTGTATCGTAATTTATTCATTGTACTTTCTTGCATTATTATTGTACTTTCATCTTTAGTTAAAGTATCGGGACGATGCCTTTTTTCAGAGGGGGGCAATGCCACGTTCCATTTCCCAAGTTTTTGTTATCAAAACACCGCACGATTCTCAGCGCAAACCGCGCCTGCAGTTTTCTAGAAGGTTCCGGACTGTAGTAGATCATTTCGATAAGATCACGCCCACTGTGCGAACGGTACAGATTGTTCTGGAACCTACGCCACCGCCAGCGATAACGCTAGAACATTCGACGGCAAGAGTATAAATGCCGACGCGCTTCGCCACTTGTCAGTTGTTGATCGAAGGCCGACGCTCCGTTCGCCGGTCTAGCTGTCTCTTCTCGAGTCCTCAAGCGAGACCCGGGGTCACGTCACGCGGACGTCGACCCCAGGGTTTCAAGTCAGCAAAAGAAGTCTACGCGGCACCGGCGTCTTGTACGCGCGACCGCCGCCCCTGGGTCTCGGACCTTGCTGCCTGGAGCCCGCCTACCCCATGCCAGGAGGAGGTGCAAGGTCCCCGGTTCACGCCCGCCATCCCGGAGTCCCCCTGCGGTCCACCTGGTACCACCAAGACCTGCGCGGCACTCGCCTCGGCTGAGCCGCTTCCTACCAGAGTGCAGCTCGACTGCACGTTACAAGTCACCCACGAGCCACGCCCAACCGGCGGCTTGCGGGGTCCACCCACAAGAATGGCCACGCCATTTGAACTCCCGGTGAGGGAGAATTGTTTTATGTTTTCCGCGCCCGAGGGCGATATCTCCGTCGATGAGTTAATTGGCGCGCAATTGAAGAGACAGCTGGTGACGACAGCCTATTAGTACTGCAACATATGGGGGGCTCAAAATTTCTTGTATGCACCCGCAATGCTGGCGACGAAGCTAATGGTGGCGGAAGGATTTGAAGTGAACGGGGCGAGGGTGCCAGTAGAGGCAGTCGGGCCGCCGGTCACATATGTGAACGTTTACCGTTACCCCGCTTTTCTATCAGACGAGGCCCTTAGCAACGCCTTAGCCCAGTTTGGTAAAGTGAAGGGCATTTCCTTTGCCACCCTAGCCACTCGCCAGACCAAGTTAAACGGGGTACGTGGGGTTAAAATTGAGATGTGCCGCCCAGTCCCCAACTTCATCACTATTGCGGGGCACAAAGTCATGTGCGAATACAGAGGCATGCGCCGGGTGTGCGAGCGTTGTGGTGAAGTCGGGCATATGGCGACTGCGTGCACCACGGCGTACTGTAAGCGGTGCGGCACCTTCGGCCACGATACTGAGGCCTGCTCGGCAGACTGTAAACGTTGCGGAGGTCACCACGGAACACGCGAGTGCTTTCGTAAGCGCTCATACGCTTCGGCCACCCGCGGCTTCCCCTCGCTATCTGAATCCGCTTCGTCACACTCTCAGTCAAGCGGCCCCGCCTCTGCCCGAGCATATAACTCGCCGTGTATGCAGGTCCTTACGTCCAGGTCTGCATCCCGCACAACCAAGAGGGAATCCCCTTCCGGGGACCGCGACTTAGACTCCGATCTGACTTCAGGTAGTGGCATGGGCGATCCGCCCGTCAGTGAGGGGGAGAGGCTCGGGAGTTTTGACGAGACTACCACCAGGTCGACTGAAACAGAGTCTAGCGATATCGAGACGGGTTCGGCGCAATCGTCCCCCCCTAAGCCGCCTCCACCCTCGGCAAGCCGGGATGACTGCGGGAATTCGCTGACCGCGGCTGAAGCAACCCCCGAGTCCAACAAGCAGGGAGAGGCCCTCCTTGCTTTATCAAACACACCCGGCAACGTCCGGGCCCCAGTGAACAGCCCGGCCTTGGAGGCCGGCACCCAAGACCCAGCCGGCGACGACGCCCCCATAAAAAGTAAAGGGTATTACTTTCTACCCGGCGACAGCGAATGCGACCATGCTGCACCGACTTCCTCCCCGCCTCCCGTTCGGCACGCCCAAGCCAGAAATCGGACGTGAAAACTGGACAGATGGCCACTGGGCTAGAGCAGAGAGCTCGCTCGCGCTCACAAATACGCCCTGATGACGATAAGCGGTATCTGGGTGAGAGGGCAGCCAGCAAGGAGGCCCGGCAGCGTAGACCCGGGCCAGCAGGCCAAAGCAGTGATAGCGACGCTCCATCACACGCGAAGGCTCAGAAGCTCGAGAAAGACGGTGTAGGTGTGTAGGCGAAGGGGAACCACCCCCCAAGCCCCGAGACGCAAGTCACTGAAGCGGCGCGCCTGCCCTGTCGGCTTCACGGCCCTTTTCCCTTCCTCTCGTTGGCTCTGGCCGCACTATGTCCCACTTGCCTTCCCTTCTCCTTGTGCAGCACCCTCCTCGCCCCTTTCTGTCGGCACGCGGCTGTCGGTTATCTTGGTCGGTGCATTCGCTCACCCCTCTTTCCTGCTCCCCTCCAGCGCTTGGCATCGTGCCCAATCGGCGGATGACGGCCACGCTGCTTGCTAGCCTCGATACTTCCCGCGTTTTGTTTTCTTCTTTTTAAGGTTTTTGATGGCTTTTTGAAATTGGCTACGTGGAACATCCGAGGGTTTAGAGATAGGGCGAAACAAGCAGCCATCCTAGGTTTCGCTAGGAACCAGAACATAGACCTCCTCTTTATTCAAGAGGCGAATTTCCGAACGCCGCTGGATGTGGTTAATTTCCGCAGAGATCATCAGACCGACGCCTTTTTCTCTCTGGCGACCACGAGAGCATGCGGGGTCGGAGTAATATTTGTACCAGGCAGATTTTGATCAAAATCTCATTGTATTTTCGGGGCGAATGGTCGGTACATAATGATTGACATTTTCATCGAAGGCAAAAGATTCGCATTGTGAACGTCTATGCCCCCGTGACAAGAAAACATACGAATAAGTTCTTTCAAGAGATGCACGACCTCCTCCTACAGCCCATTCCCCACGTACTGGTCGGTGATTTTAATTGCGTGGTAGATTCTAACCGGGACGTGAGGGGGCCAAGCCAAGGAAGATCAACCTACAATGCAAAAGAGTTGGTGAAACCCTTCGGCACCTAAACCTCTCGGACATATGGGTACACCTCTATAAAGACCGCTTCGTAGCAACCCGACCTCTAGATCAGCAGGAAGTAGAATAGACCGGATGTACTTTCCAGACCTCCTCCTCCCTTTGGTTGAAGGTTGCGAAGTACTCGCGCTCCCGGCCAACCTGAAAGAGAAGACGGATCATGCCCCGCTTGTCACGATGGTAAGAATCCCCGGCCCGCACTCTGATAGCAATAGCTGGAGAATAGACGCTGAGCTGCTGAGAGATGAGACTTGCGTAGAAAACTTGAAAGCTGCCATCAGCGTATCAGTAGGAAATGCTGGACATATTACCCCCCCTCTGTGGGATAAACTTAAGGAAGAATGGAAGGCCCTGTTACAAAAGAAGGTAAAGCCAGAAAAAGACGTCATACACAAAAGATGAAAGAACTTCTTCGCCGAATGCAGATCAT